>OU015463.1:19243621-19667905 GCA_907164805.1 Brachyptera putata | reverse complement strand
AACGGAATAAAAAATTTGACCAAAATGTACAGGGTTAACTAAGGTACTTTTGGACCTTTCGCAATTAATTTCTATGAACTGGTGAGAGCTATGATGTTCTAGTATTTTTTTAAGAGTATAACTTGATGGTCCCTAATCCTCAGCAAATTTGTCTATACTCGCATCAGCCATTTCCAAGAAAGAGGTGTCTGAATTTCCCAAAAACTGCAATTTCCAGCCACTTTTCAGAGTCATAAAAAATCATCATTTTTGATTCGGCTAAAATTTTGTAGGAAGACAAGAGGACATTTCAGAAGAGTTATTCCGTTGAAATTCTGCTAATAATGCTAATGGAAAAGTAATTAGAAGGATTCCAGAATTCTATAATATGGGACTCTACCATGGTGAGTACACCAAGTTGTTTTTCGCCCTAAAATCTTTAAATTAAACTCGATTTAGGAACGGAGACCGGATTTGTGTTCCAATTTTATCACACTACACATACATAACAACAGAACTGAGAAATTCAACCAAAAATTTCGAGCGACAGTAAAATTTGACCAAAATGTACAGGGTTACTTTTGGACCTTTCGCAATTAATTTCTATGAACTGGTGAGAGCTATGATGTTCTAGTATTTTTTTAAGAGTATAACGTGATGGTCCCTGAATCCTCAGCAAATTTGTCTATACTCGCATCAGCCATTTCCAAGAAAAAGGTGTCTGAATTTCCCAAAAACTGCAATTTCCAGCCACTTTTCAGAGTCATAAAAAATCATCATTTTTGATTCGGCTAAAATTTTGTAGGAAGACAAGAGGACATTTCAGAAGAGTTATTCCGTTGAAATTTTGCTAATAATGCTAATGGAAAAGTAATTAGAAGGATTCCAGAATTCTATAATATGGGACTCTACCATGGTGAGTACACTAAGTTGTATTTCGCTCTAAAATCTTTAAATTGAACTCGATTTAGGAACGGAGATCGGATTTGTGTTCCAATTTTATCACACTACACATACATAACAACAGAACTGAGAAATTCAACCAAAAATTTCAAGCGACGAAAAAATTTGACCAAAATGTACAGGGTTAACTAAGGTACTTTTGGACCTTTCGCAATTAATTTCTATGAACTGGTGAGAGCTATGATGTTCTAGTATTTTTTTAAGAGTATAACTTGATGGTCCCTAAGTCCTCAGCAAATTTGGCCATACTCGCATCAGCCATTTCCAAGAAAAAGGTGTCTGAATTTCCCAAAAACTGCAATTTCCAGCCACTTTTCAGAGTCATAAAAAATCATCATTTTTGATTCGGCTAAAATTTTGTAGGAAGACAAGAGGACATTTCAGAAGAGTTATTCCGTTGAAATTTTGCTAATAATGCTAATGGAAAAGTAATTAGAAGGATTCCAGAATTCTATATATGGACTCTACCATGGTGAGTACACCTAAGTTGTTTTTCGCTCTAAAATCTTTAAATTAAACTCGTTTTAGGAACGGAGACCGGATTTGTGTTCCAATTTTATCACACTACACATACATAACAACAGAACTGAGAAATTCAACCAAAAATTTCAGAGCGACAAAAAATTTGACCAAAATGTACAGGGTTAACTAAGGTACTTTTGGACCTTTCGTCATTAATTTCTATGAACTGGTGAGAGCTATGATGTTCTAGTATTTTTTAAGAGTATAACTTGATGGTCCCTAAATCCTCAGCAAATTTGGCTATACTCGCATCAGCCATTTCCAATAAAAAAGGTGTCTGAATTACCCAAAAACTGCAATTTCCAGCCACTTTTCAGAGTCATAAAAATTCATCATTTTTGATTCGGCTAAAATTTTGTAGGAAGACGAGGGGACATTTCGAAAGAGTTATTCCGTTGAAATTTTGCTAATAATGCAAATGGAAAAGTGATTAGAAGGATTCCACAATTCTATATAGGACCCCACCATGGTGAGTACACTAAGTTGATTTTCGCTCTAAAATCTTTAAATTATACTCGATTTTGAAACGGAGACCGGATTTGTGTTCGAATTTGATAACCATATGAATAAATAACAACAGAACTGAGAAATTCAACAATGAATTTCAGAGGACAAAAATTTTTGACCGAAATGTACAGGGTTAACCGCGAAGGACTTGTGCTCTGGGAAAAAGTTAGAGTGAGGAAATGTTGAAATCCATTTGGCGGCAGTTGTTTAACTAAGGTACTTTTGGACCTTTCGCAATTAATTTCTATGAACTGGTGAGAGCTATGATGTTCTAGTATTTTTTTATGAGCACAACTTCAGGATCTTTAAATCATTAGAAAGTTCCGTTAGGATTGCTCTGGCGGTTGCCAAGAAAAACGTCGCTGATTTATCAAAAAACAGACATTTTCAGCCAACTTTCAGAACGGTCTTTTGACATAACGATAATTGTCCAATTAAGTTTGATTACTCAACAAGAAGATTCAATTCTAAGGGAGAAAATATTTCTTGTGGAATTGTAAAACCAAAATTGACATCAGAAATCAAATTTGAAAAACGTAAAAAAGGCAAAAAAATCATAAGTTTCGATTTGACTAAAATTTTGTAGCAAGACGGAGGGGCATTTCAAAAACTCAATTCCATTGAAATTTCTTCAATTTTCTTTTTTTCAAAGTGATTACAAGGATTCTAAAAATGTATATGGGCCCTACCATGGCAAATAATACCAAGTTGATTTTCGCTCTAAAATCTTCAAATTAAACTCAATTTTGAAACGGAGACCGGATTTGTGTTACAAATTGATCACATTACAAATACATAACGACATAACTGAGAAATTGAACACAAAGTTTCAAATCACAAAAAAAAATTGCCCAAAAGTACAGGGGTTAATACACTAGTTTTTGACCTTTTGCAATTAATTTCTATTGACTGGTGAGACTTATGATGTTCTAGTATTTTTTTATTTGCACAACTTCAGGATCTTTAAATCATTAGAAAGTTCCGTTAGGATTGCTCTGGCGATTGCCAAGAAAAACGTCGCTGATTTATCAAAAAACGGAAATTTTCAGCCAACTTTCAGAACGGTCCTTTGACATAACGATAATTGTCCAATTAAGTTTGATTACTCAACAAGAAGATTCAATTCTAAGGGAGAAAATATTTCTTGTGGAATTGTAAAACCAAAATTGACATCAGAAATCAAATTTGAAAAACGTAAAAAAGGCAAAAAATCATAAGTTTCGATTTGACTAAAATTTTGTAGCAAGACGGATGGGCATTTCAAAAACTCAATTCCATTGAAATTTCTTCAATTTTCTTTTTTTCAAAGTGATTACAAGGATTCTAAAATTGTATATGGGCCCTACCATGGCAAATAATACCAAGTTGATTTTCGCTCTAAAATCTTCAAATTTGACTCAATTTTGAAACGGAGACCGGATTTGTGTTACAAATATAACATAACAACATAACTGAGAAATTGAACACAAAGTTTCAGATCACAAAAAAAAATGCCCAAAAGCACAGGGGGTTAATACACTAGTTTTTGACCTTTTGCAATTAATTTCTATTGACTGGTGAGACTTATGATGTTCTAGTATTTTTTTATGAGCACAACTTCAGGATCTTCAAATCATTAGGAAGTTCCGTTAGGATTGGTCTGTTGGTTGCCAAGAAAAACGTCGCTGATTTATCAAAAAACGGACATTTTCAGCCAACTTTCAGAACGGTCTTTTGACATAACAATAATTGTCCAATTAAGTTTGATTATTCAACAAGAAGATTCAATTCTAAGGAAGAAAATATTTTTTGTGATATTGTAAAACCAAAATTGACGTCAGAAATCAAATTTGAAAAACGTAAAAAAAGGCAAAAAATCATAATTTTTGATTTGTCTAAAATTTTGTAGTATGACGGAAGGGCATTTCAAAAACTCAATTCAATTGACATTTCTCCAATTATCTTTTTTTCAAAGTGATAGCAAGGATTCTAAAATTGTATAATATATAGGCCCGTAGGCCTATACCGTATATAACAAATATAGCCTACTAAGTTGATTTCTGCTCTAAAATCTTCAAATTAAACTAAATTTTGGAACTGAGACCTGATGCGTATTCTAATTCGATCAATCTACATATACATAACAATCTAACTGAGAATGAGAACAGAACTGAGCCCCGATTCGATGGGAGCTCAGCCGTCCTGAGTCTGCCGAACAAGTGTTCCAAGCTCAACAGGTCTCGTGCTTATCAAGGTCAGACCGCACGCAGTCGGACGACGCACACAAAGCAGCGAACAGCTCAACATGCCTCGGCTTATCCTTACACGTGAAATAAAATTGACAGAAATTGGCAAAACAATTATCAATTCAAGGAATTCACTCGAGCTATTTCGAATTATCAAAACCGAAAACCGTGTTACAGAATTTGAAGGGTCGAGATAATAGTTCAAATTACGGTCTAGTTGGAATTCAGAACACTCATATTAATTAACATCGAAATGCCTATACCTTCAACCAGGAACCGACGTCAAGTTCGAAATATGTCAAATTTCATATTAACCAAGCTTGGATTAACGAGGGTTTACTGTATTGAAATAGTTTAGATTGATCCTATGTGTCATGAGTCTACAGGGACCGGAACCATGCTCTGAATTAACAAACCGATTCATTGTTGTAATCACGCAATTAATATGCTTGATATCAATTAATAATCTGCGGCCATATATATGAATTGGGTGAAAGTTGAGAAAGAACTGCAGCTTGCCACAGTTTATACGTAAGTAGAGACACTAATGTAGCGGAGAGCCCGTTGTTAGAACACAGAGATGATTATCTACAAGTGCAAGATTTGATGTTTCGGCTTTTGCCTTGGTCAGAGTCGAGTAGATATCTACTCTGATATCACAAGATACTGACTATTTACTCGACTCTGACCAAGGCAATAGCCGACACGTCAAAATCTCGTGTGTTTGTATATCGGTAATCATCTAAGTGTTCTTTCAACGGGCTCCCCACTATGAGTATCTCTACAAAGTTTATAGACTTTGATAAGCTGCTTTTCTTTCCCTTTCATAAATCACAGACCCAATTCATAGATGGATGAACTATAATTATATAATTTTTAATTTTCAAAACTAAAATACCTATATAGTAAGAAAACAAATTTTTGGAGAGTAAAAATAAAAAAAGGGATTCCCTTGGTTAAAATTGTGTATGACGAAGAAAGATCGGACACGAGATGTTGAATAATTATTGGCGAGCAAATTCTCGAGAATTGACAGATTCAAGAACGAAACTGAAGAGTTTGAATCGTAGACCTACAATAACAACGGTAGCCTACTCACCGGTCGAGTTGTTTTCTGGAGTTTCTCTTCTTCTCTCTTCCATCACCGCGTCTCTTCTTCCTCCCTCTTCTCCATCTTCTCTAGCCGCACAGCCTCTTCCTCTTCTCCTTCCTCGAACATCCTTCCTTCTTTCTTTGGATTGAAAGTACGACCAACTGTAGAATGAGACAAGAAATGGTATTACATGATACAATTATTGAGACACTGAGCACACTTTTTGTGTGTTTTTTTCCCAACCTCCCTCACTAACCTAACAAACATGTAGCCCCCTCCAGCAACCCCCCCCCCCTCCCCTACTAACCTAACCAATAAAAATCAACCCCTGCGGCACCACCCTCCCAAACAACATGCAAAAACCATCGTAGATGAAGAGAGTTTGAAAACTATAAAAACAATTCTCAACCTCCCGCGACTTTTTCTGAAAGATATGAATAAGATCTTTCAGAAAACACCAAAAAATTGAAAATCAAACACCAATTGGCGATGGTCAGTGTCACACTAAAATAACCTCACTCTTTATTATATTGCTGATAGATCATTAACTGTTGACATTGTTTCATTGTCATATTTTGCGAGTCATAAAAAGCCTATTACGTTTTTGCATTCATAATCCACATCATTCAATGTTCATTTCTCTAATTTCTCATAGGTTAGGTTAGGTGGATGAACGGTCAGCTGACTGAACCTCGTCTTATTACTGTAGGTACCTACTGACATTGTTATACATGATGAATAAAGACTTCCTATTTTATTCTTCTCCATAGATGCAAACTAACAGCACTGATTTAACAGCCATCATGTAATTACGCTCGTCCTACTTCACTCGATGACAGACGAACGGCTAACGGAACTACTTGATCAGTTCTGACACAATAGAGGAAACGTGTACGAAGATGAACACATCAAAACAGGACCTTCTACATATAGGCCTAGGAAGATCAATGAAAACATCATGTGCAAGTATCAGTGTAAGAAAATGTGCAAAGAATCTAATTGCATGTGCCAAAGTGTCATATTAATTAATGGGTACATTATTTTTATAGGCCTAGGCCTACTCTAGGTTATGGTCGGCCTAGGAACTTTTTCATTACCTGTAAATACACACTGGCGTTTCAGGTAAAGGAGACACTTCTATTGCAATTGCGAATAATCACGTATTGGAGATACACTTTCTTAGTCCCTATTATATAAATAAATAATTATTTTCTTCTCCGTATCAAACTTAGGTGTTTTGTTGTTTATGTTCATCATTTTACAGGTTCGCCAACTTACCCACAGTGCTTCATTCATATTATTCTGTTCCAATCAAGAAGGCAGTGAACTTACCATACTCGTGTAGCAATGCCGCCAACCTGTCCAACCTTCTGTCAAACTATTTGTAAATATGCCGTAATCAACACGTCTTTTTAGTGATGGTCAGGGTTACATAGGGTGAGGTTTTGTATTACATTGTCATCTAGGTAGTAATGTCAGGGTTCATGCTCTGCCCTACTAACACTAAAAATCATCTGACTCCACCGAACATAACCCTAGAACAGAGGGTTGAGGATACAACATATTCACCAAACTTCCAAGCATAGTAACCCCCCTCGTAAAATGGCATTGCCTTTTTTAACGTCAGATAAATATCAGATAAATATGAAAGTACAGAATAACCCAATATTTTGCTTGTATCTTGCTCATATTAGGGTCATATTTTTCCCAATTCTGAACCTATGGTTGGCAAATAATAAGGTTGTTTGCCATGCAGGTAGGAAAAAAAAGGTGACCCTATAGGGTCACCTTTTTTTTTCTTCCTAATATTCTTTCATGATATTTGATCCATATTAGGCTGATATTCACTCAATATAGGGAAGAGAAAAACAATATTTATTTGGTATTTACCGGTATGTAAGCCTTGCTTATGTTTTTTCTTATAGGATCTATATAATATTGGAATTAAAATATAAGATGGTGTAGGCCCAGTCATGTAAATAAATAAATTACATTTATTGACTCATTTACTATTTTTAAACTCAAGAATAATTCACATTGATGGTATTATTACAAAGTTTTACATTAATCGGATCAGTCATTTTGAAGATAAAAGAGACATCATTATTTCTAGGACACATCAATTAAACGATCAATAAGTCAAATTAATTGGAGCTTATTATTAAAAAATCATTTTTCTAAAATTAATAAATAAATAGGGCCTAATAATTTTCTAAATTGAGAAATTGAAAATGAAATAAGTTGAAATAAAAAAGCAATGAGTGATTTACTAAAATGTCATTCACACGGCTCAATGTTTTGATTCTCGTTTTCAATAACATGTCGAGATGCAAGATGAAGATATGGGATAATAATCTGTCTGATTTTTTATGAATAAAACTTGAAAGATCATTTTCGCTAGCTCGTTGCTCGCGCCCGCGCATTGAAGATTCACTATCACCACAAATGCACCAACATCACTTTTATAGCAACTAGATAGTATAGCTTTAAACTCAATTAGCTAAATGTCAGAAAGACTTACGCTGTGATTGTTTGCCGCGTTGGTCTGCGTACCGATGGAGTGGAGGTGAACGACCCGCTGGTTGAACCACTCGGCGGGCGGGAACTGGGCGCTGAACGTTGCAAGCGGCAGAACAGAAGTGGCGTGCTTGCTGCGGCGGAACATGCGCGACAGAAGAGAATACCTTTCTGGTGGACACAATACATGGCGCGGCTGTTAGGCACACATCTCAACGCAGTCAACGCAAATTAAAAACTATTATATTTGTTTGTTTCATTTTTAAGAATGGAGAAATTCATGAAGGTTGATAGTGAAGGCTGATTCTCAACATTTCTAATACTAAATTTTGTTTGAATTGAAATTTTTAAATTGCAAGCAAGCTCATGTGTGTTATTGCGTTTTTTTAATATTATATTGAACAACCCAACCAAGTGTCAATTAGGTTTCCTCATAGCAACTGAGGGTTGCAATAAGGAATGCGGTTTTAGCCTTCAATTATAGAGCCAAGACCGACTCTCATAATTAAAGTATTTGCATAATGCATATTATATATAGTCATGCTGGGTGCCCTAAACTACAATGTTTCTTGATCTCTTGTTCAAGTTACTTTTTACCTGGGCCTAATTGTAAATAACTGTAAATAAGTGTTTTTCCTTCTATCATAAGTTTTCAATTTCATTGCTTAGTACTTAGAAAATGACGATTTCTATACGTGTACACTGTATATGTCCAATGAATGAAAATAAATACAATACAATACAATACAATTTGTGTACTGATGAATGATACTATCAAGCCTCATATCAGAATTTACCACTACTATAAATAAGCTTTATCTAAGCCAACAAACTAAGCTTGATCAAACTAAGGGTCAATAAGGCATGCAGTTATAGCCTTCAATTAAAGAACCAAGACCCACTCTTATATTAATTGAAGTATTAATTAATAATATACCAATGATAATATGAAGCCTTGAAACAAAGTGTATAGCACCATAAATTACCTTCATCTTGGTCTTGAAATGTAGTCAACCAATAGGGTGTCAATTAGGTTTGCCTCATAGAAACTAAGGATCAATAAGGAATGCAGTTTTTATAGCTGCCAATTAAAGAGCTAAGACCGACTCTTGTATTAATTGAACTTTGGAGTATTAATTAATATACCAATGATAATCAAGCCTTAAACAAGGTGTACCAGAGGTTGTGGCTACATTGGGGGCCGACCACACTACTTCTAGTGACGGGCACATGCACTTTCATTGGCAACAAGTTTCACCCTTCTCCCTCGACTGTTGGAAGTCTAATGACAGCGTATGTGTACACGTACTTCAGATTCTCCGCGAGAGGGCACACTTTCAAAACGAGAGGCGAACCTGAAGCAATATTGCAGAGTGCCGAGAAACTGTGCTTGTTGTCGTCATGGAAATCAACTTATAGAATGTATAATATGTCCTACTTGCCTGAAGTAATATAAAAATTAAAAACAAATCAGAAGTGAGGGTGAAGTAATAAATTAGGAAACACTTCCAAATGTATCATCATCATTATTGTTATTATTAATAATAATAATAATTTATAATTCAACTTTCATATTTGTTCATGTGATTTAATAATATTCATGCACATTTGATAATATATTGAGCTATTACAATAAATAATTGGCATAGGCTATATACACGCATTGTCAAGAAATATTCAAACAATATTATAGATTGCCGAGACCCTGTATGTGCCAAAACTAGAATAATTAATGCACGGAAACAAAGTTGTTTTGATTAATTTTGTATATTCATGGACTCAAAGTAACGTTTAATCGCGTGGAAAGAACAAGTCATATCTGTCATTTATTCATACCCCCCTCTCCCCCTTCACGAGTTTTCAAGTAGCAACATTTTACAAGACTGAATTTAGAGAATATCTGTTACCCCACAAATGTTTGTATTGTGCCCATTGCGATTATAATAATCACTGTATTCATTATCAACAAAGCAACACAGTTACACTTTAATTTAAATAGTTTGATATGCATGTTGAATTTAGACATTTTTCATTTTATCAAAAATACCTGTATTATATCTTTCAATTCTTTGCTTGTAATGCAAATGAGCTTATTTACATCATTTTGACAGGTAAAAAATGGATATAATTACAATAGTTGTCTTCAAACAATATTCACGAGATTAAAACATAACCAATTCAACGTTATTGTGCAATAATAATTCAAATAGGTAACACCACTTCCTCAAAATGTATAACCACTTTCTATGGACTACATACCACACGTTCCTACAGTTTTACATCCCATTATTAGAAGTAAATAAATAACATATTATGTTCAATCTAAATATAGTATACTTTCAATCGATACCTGTTGTACGTCAAGTTACGCTGTACCTCTATTGACAGTAATACAGAGCTAGACTATATGTTTGTATGGTATTTATAGTTTGTTAGTGATTCAGCTGTAGTATAAATAAAAATGATGAGTGGGCCTACAATACAATTGGCTACTTGTTAAAGGAATAGTTGTGAGGCGTGGATATAAATCTACCTAGAAGACGTGCACTCTATCTTCAGGAATTAATTGGATGACGTTTATTTCTACCTGAGGATATTTTATGCTACTACCAATAACCCAGACAAACACACCATCAAAAGCACATTTTCTTTCTAGTGCAGTATGTATCTGTCTATACAGGCCTATATATATATGTATATATATATATATATATATATATATATTATATTTATTACGTACTTATAGATTATCTTCTTAAGACATATTTTTTTTTTTATCACAAAATCCTTTTGGTCTTCTCTTTTCCATAATGAAAAAACAGGAATTAACTTCCATAACAGAACTTGGGTAAAAACCAATGAAAAAAATTATTCACTGGAAGGATGTATCGAATATACACATATATATACATATACATACTATATATATACATATACATATACATATACATATATATATATATATATATATATATATATATATATATATATATATATATATTCTATACTTTCTTTCATGAGAGCAGTGGCAGGTTGTAATTCTTGCCCGTTGTTGGCAGCTGGTACTGTAGCCAGCTTTCTCGACGCAAACTGCCAGTGATAACAGTTATTACAGGACATTTTCTGCAAAGATTTAAATAGAATCATGTCTCGCGACGACCTTAGAACTTCGAGCACGATTAGCCAAAGAGTAGGCCGACAGTGTTAAAATTGACTTGAATAGTGACTAAATCTTAAGCCATACTAATCATGCCTCATGGAAGCAACTAGGATGTAATTATCAATCTATGTGCTTGTAATATTGTGTTACTACAATTTAATTAATTCATTTCCCTATGTAACTCAAGTGTTTTAGACAGTGGCGAAGTTGAAGCTAACGTTTTAACCACTTGACAGCCAGGTTAACAATTTCACTACCTTACCTTCCAGGTCGGGATATTTTCAGGGTATACTGCACAGATACTTGTGTTTATTTGGTCTTTTATAATATTCATAGCAGAATCAGATGGTTTCATTGTACAGGGTTGATATATTGTTTTACTTGATATGTAAAACAATACATTTGTCAATATTACTGTCATTTAGCAATCAGTTTGTCAATTTGACACATGTAAGGAGGGAAAGCAAAGCCTAGAACAAGGTTCTAAAAAACAGCTGACTGTATTATATTATATTTCAATATCTTAGCGTAAACTATCGGCAAAAACAAAATTAACACCAATTTCGCGATCTCCTAGATGTCAGTACAAGCTCTTTGTGAATGTGACGTAATGCTGTTGAGATATTAAATGCAACATATTGGAAAGTGTAAGGACACATATATAAGTTGAGGGCCTGCCAGCGCGAACGCGCGTGGATGCATATGTCCACGGCCACGGCCATCAAGTGGTTAAGTACTAGATGTACATCAATACTGTCAACAGGTAAAGGGCGTTTGTAGGCTTACTATATGGAAAATGTTTGATTACCATAAAATATATACAGAGCTAATCCTCAAATTATTCAGGTCAGTGTGCTTATCTAGCCAGTGTCACAATCGTCATACCAACTACTATGTCTTCAGGGTAAATCAGCAAATTTAATCCTCCACAAATTACGATTTTCCATCAACTAGGTACAGACCCTACCATATTTTTTCTTCCTTTCTTTCTCAGGCTTATCGGTATCGTATTTTCTAATTGTACTCTATTGAAAATGATTTTACCTTGTACACGGTAGTGCTATTGTAAGACGTCAAGTTAAGGTCTTCAGCGCAATTTGTTGGGCCTCACAAATACATGGCCAAAGTAGGTCGCAGGTTGGAATAATATACAGGTTATTGGCAAAAACGTGACTACAGCACTGATCGTGACAAATATGCAGTGCCTCATTTCAATGAGCAATAACATCAACAAAAAACTCAATTACAACAGATCAACGTCATCACATTTACAATTACTGTACTTTTTAATTCTGACAGAATATTGGTAAGAATTATAACCAAATAAGATCGATGTTGATCCAAAATTAAGTGATGGTTGGTTAAAAGACGTTTCAACAACTAATGCGAGGTGAACGGAACACAAACAACAACGATGTACTTCATGACAACTTTCTACAATATGCAATAGTCACAACAGACACTGTTTATGTGAACGGAAAATCCTCGAGGAAAAGAAACATAGTAAAAACTATTGATCTTTCCTTCTCAAAGGTGAAAACACCGTATCTCGTGTAAATTCGAAAATAATCTGGCATTAGCTGTTTTTCACACTTATTCCTTCTTCATTTGTTAATAATTGTCCGTCTAAATTTTAAACCATATTGAACACAATCAAAGTTAACAAAAACCAAGAGTTGTGTCTGCTGTACTGTTCTGTTTCATTCGTTGTCACTGTTCACGTTTTGAGCATGCCCGTTTCTTCTGGTTTGACGTCGTTCTCGCCAGCGGCTCGCTCTGGCGGTGTTGTGGTTTCCGGGCAGCTGATTGGAATAGCCGTGGATTCTTCAGGCCCAGTTGCGGCAGAGCTCGACGCAGCGCTTTCTCCGACACTCGTAGCGGCCGCCTTCTCATCAAACACTGCAGGGCAGTAACAACAGGTGTGAAGTAGTAGAGATCAAATAGTTTACACAGTGTAACACTAACTGAAGCCTGGGCAACTGACAGGCCTGGGCACAATGGTTGACTGTGCTTAGGGGACTGCAACTCTTGAAGAAACAGCACATGGTAATAGAAATGACACTGATCCAAAAATCACGAAAATTTATAATTTTGAAAGTTTCATGGAATTGTTTAAATATTTAGCTAATCAATAGATAATGTGCATAGCTATCAAAAGTAAACCAAACGATCTCAACATTATCGGGGCATATCGGCCACACAGCTGTAACACATTACAATTCCTAGATACCATAAATACCCACCTTAACATGCTTACAAATGAAGGAACATGCACATATCCCTTCATCATCGGAGGAGACTTGAATCTACCCCAAGTATCTTGGTCAGAGGAGCCAGACTTTACAACATGCAGGGTGCAAAAGGCTATACACATGCTACTCGAGGATCACAACATGATCCAGGTGATAAAGGAGCCTGCCACCATCTGAAGTCGTGCGATTCGCCCCCTGCGCTCATCGAGACAACCTAGTAGTATTCTGATGACCTCACTTACGTTTATCAAGGCTAATGATGGAGCCGACGAGATCGTGCACCGTGATTGGTGCGTCCTCTTCCATCTGGTGGCGCCGCCTCACGAGCCACCAGTCTACCATGAACAAGGCTAGGGCAAGGATCTTGATGGCAGCACAAATACCAACATACCTGAAAAAATACAAGTAATACATCATAATAATGATAATAATAATCATAATACCGTATTGTCCCGAATCTAAGCCGACCCCCAAACTTTTAGATCAACAATTGAAAAAAGGGTTTATCTCCTTTCCACGTAAATCATCACTCTTCCGAGTTAGAATTTAGTCAATTTTGTATTGCGCGCGTGAGGAAGCTATGCCAACTGCGTGTGAGAAACCGTTGAGAGGGGCCTCACGATCGTGTCTACTCGGCTAGTGCCGATGACGCGCGATCGTCATATGGCATGCCTACTCGTCAAGGTCTGACAAGGCAATGCAGCTAACAGCTCAATGTGCCTTTGTTTATCACTGCGCGTCAAATAAAATTGATGGATAATGGGAAAACGATGCTTCTTCGTGATAAAACATTTATTAAATGTGTTTTTAGTGCAATATTTTGCAGTTTCAAGTTGATTCCATTGTTAAGAGTGTGCATGTGTAGTGCGCCCAAACACATTTAGTAAAAAACGTGTTTTAGGCCGAGATCCGCATATAAGCCGAGGGTAACTTTTGGACTCGCAATTTCGAGAAAAACCGTCGGCTTATATTCGGGACAATACGGTAATAATGCATTTTGTTGTCAGTTTGTTGATTTTACATAGCAAAATATTCGTTATGTCATTTATATATTACTAAAAGATGATTAAAATCAATTTATTCAACAATGTTTGAAATATTATACATTTTGTCAAGTAACTAATTTGGAGGAATGAACAATTTTGGTAGTTATTATTTCAGGGAAGGATACAATTTACATATTTTCAATTAAAAATTTTGATAACTAAGCATTTATTAAGTACAGTAAACCCTCGTTAATCCGAAATGGAAGGCACCCCAAAAATTTATTTCGATTTATAAAAATTCGGATAAACCAAAAAACTATTTTTCCACAAAAATTATCACTCATCTCGTTTAGAATTCAGACAATTTTGTATTACGCGCGAGAGCAAGCTATGCCACCTGCCGAAACTACGTATGAGAAACCGTTGCTAGGGTCCTCACTGATTGTGTGTACTGTACTCGGCTAGCTCCCGCGACGCGTAATTATCATATAGCCCGTTTCTATTGGCGCTCGGCCGTCCCCAGTCTGACGAGCGTTCCGAGTCGGATGACACCACAAAGCAGGGAACAGCTGAACGTGCTTCGGCTTGTTCTTACGCGTCAAAAAAAGGGATGGAAATTGGGACAATAATTATCAATTCAAGGAATTCACTTAAAGGATTTCAAACTATCCAATCCAAAAGCAGTGTTAAGGCAGTTGAAGGGTCGAAATATTAGTTCGAATTATGGATTAATCATATTAATCAACATTGAAATGCCTATACCTCAAGTCAAGTGTGTTACTTTTGTGTTATATATGTGTTGATTCTGATGGTACCAATAGAGTGAACTTGAACGTGGAACCTCTATGCACCGTTCCCGGATCCATCGTTTTCCCGCTTCCATCATTCATTTTGTTCCACCCTACTTCCATTTGACCAATGTTAAATTTTCCTGGATGGATCGTTTTCCTGCATGGATGATTCATTTTTCCTGGCCCCTTGAAAAACGATAGATAGAGGTTCCACTGTACTTGAAGGTTTGTGTGAAGACCACTTTCAAAAGGGAACCTCGCCTTCTTTGAGTAATGGTTGTATATTAATCAGTATATTATATTTAATTAGATCATCCAAAATCGATCAAATAAAGACTATACGATCATCATCGAATAATAGTACAATGATTTTATAATCAATTTTGATGTTGATAAAAAACATGATATAGGCTAAAATTTGGTTCTTCAGAAACTCTAAAAGAAAATCAAAAATTAATGGATAGAAAAAAGGAAATAAAATTGAAACATTTAGATAAAAAATAAAATAAAATGAAATAAAATAGAGAAAATAGAAGAAAAAATAAAATGGAAGAAAAAATAGATGATAAATTAAAGGAGAAAAAGAAGAGAATAACTTGCCTGAACCTGAACTGCTCGATGTCGTAAAGCAAGCACCTGCCCCCTTTCTCCCCGCACGTGCTCTTCCAGAGGATGCACGTGGAGTCGATCAGGTTGCCGAAGATGATCGGCGCGGGAATGTAGCCGAACAGGCGGAAGATGACAAACTGCATCCCGAGTGCAAACGAACGCTCCTCCGGCCCGACAGATCTGTTGGCGAGAGAGCAAAAATCGGTTCAGATCAAACAACGATCAAAAGTGACCTGATAAGCATTCTAATAACTAGAATACCAATGAAAAGCTATTGAAGGGCTATGCTACAGGCTGATTATGGCGTGAAAGTTTCACCGAGGAGTGGCATGAATCTGCTTCAACCATGCTATGAGACCGACTGAGGCTGGGTTACATGCTACAAGCTTTCACCTTTCCTTCCATGAACGCGTTTAGCATTTCGCTTTAGCCAGCGGGATTGCTAGCATATCTGCATACTGAACTTTTTGCTAGCGGAAGGAGTGCTAGCTTGCCGGATGTGCTATTATTATGACACTGGTTTCAATGACCAACCTGAATTAAACATAGTGTACAATGGAATCAATAGAAAAACATTCTATTCTATTCTATACTATTCTATTGGTTTACAAGAATCATTTTGAAATATTTCAGCACTAGGATTAAAACTTCAACCTGCCACGAGTTGGTCTGATCTGAGAAACGGTTATTACCTGAGGACTATCATGAGCAACGGCATCTGTGTAACAGCGACAATAAAGGTCATGAAGAACAGCAAGATGAGAAACGGGAATATCGTTCTGCACGGTGAGCTGCACGGGCCGGCAGTTGCGACCGGCACAACTGTCACCTCGGCAAACTCGTGCTGACCTGAGGTGCTCGGCGCTCCCGAGCTGCTGTTGCTCCCATGGATACCTGAGCAGAGAAACAATGATTATTGTTTGCTTTAACGACCCCACCAACAGCTAGGTTATATGGGGGTACGAATGAGCTAATGATTATGAAACTATGATAAGTGAAAGGACGTTCACAAAAACCCATGCCTTATGCGGGATTCGAACCCACGCCCAACGGTGACTTCAGTGGCTGAAGCGTGCTTCAGCTGACTGAGCCAACGAGGGCGGCTGAGCTGAGCAGAGAACCACCATGCCATTAGATCAACAGATGATGCTCATGGTTATTGGTTGTGTAGCACAGATTCATTGATAGATTGAGTCACATTATGTCGACTGGGCCGTGACAACGTGTGTAAGAAGTGGCCGTGACAATGAGGATATGAGACCATTGTTGTCGAGAGTTGACGATTGTTGTAGTAGTTGAGATTGACTTTGAGGCAGGATCTGAAAGATAGCTAGGTCGTGGGCTATGAGCAGAGGCAAGCATTTTGGGTGAATTGAAAAATCAATTTTTGTGTTTAAAAGGGGTGAATTGGTGTTGACTATTTTTCCCAAAAACTTTTTCAGTTGCAAAAAAGCATTTGCGGAGTTTTTTCAACTTTTTAGTACATTTTCGCGCATTTAGTTCACGGACTTAGTTTATTATTTTCACGTGGATAATATTTGATGGTAAATAAGTATACTGTTATTAAAAAGTATACTGTTATTTAGAATTATTCATAGAAGCACAAAGGCAAGAAATACAAACGGAACTTCTAAAAAGATTTACATTTCTTTATTCAGCTCTAAAAAAATATATATATAGGCCTACATGTATATATATATATAGATATATTTTGCTTTTATGTGATATTCGTGACTAAAAAGACATAGGCCTAGTTGCGTAAAATTGCAAAAAGCATCATTTTTGCATAAATCAGCGAAAATAACAACAGTTTTTTTTTAACTCGGGAAGACCCAAAACGGAAACATATTGATGAAAAAACACTTGAAAACTATTTGCGTTTATCGTTAAAACCCCAAATGCTTGCCTCTGGCTATGAGTATTTAGATTAACTTGGTGATAAGAATAATAAAGAGTTTAAGAACGTTCAGATGCAAACTGTTTACTGTGCCCACTCCACATTGACATGTGACTACAGTTGTACGATCTCACCAAAAGTTAGTTTATTTGGGGTAGAATTGTACGAATTAGCGAATGATAGATAAATGATGTTTACAAAAACACTGCCTTCATGGGGGACTCGAATCCATGCCCGACTTGATTTCAGTTTCTGAAGCAGTACCTTAGCTGAACGAGCCTTAGCTGAATGAGCCATAGGGGTGGGAGGGGCAAGTTGATACTTATTTGTGCCAAAGTGAAATGTAAACTAGTGACATTTAATGTTGTAGTAAGAAGCTTGTGCTATATAGTAGGGTTGGGCGAACCTTGATTTTTGCCACGAACCGAACCTCGAACCGAACCTTTTTTCTTCTAGTTTTACTCAAACTTCCAACGTAAATGCACAGGTAGGCCTACTCGTAGATAGATGGAATTAAGGGAGGAAAACTTCATCGTCTGGTAGACAAATTAATAATCAATAATTAATACTCGAAACATGGCATTTCAGTCTGATTTTTATTTATTTTCGTTTCTTTTTCATTGAGCGCAAGCCTAGGAGCATATAACAATTGAGTGAATTGACCATCTTAATTTCTAACCTAAAAAACCGATGTGAAATCAATACGATTGGAAGTTATACATATTTCCCAAATTACCCATTGTTGTCCTCGCTGTCGCTGTCACTTCCAGGAAAATTCAATATTCTCCTACTTCTATCCATTTTAAGGCCTTGGTCTACCTTGAATTCGAAATGAGAGCCAAGCACTTTCAGTAGTAGGGCCTAGGCCCAAAGTAAAAATACGTCGAAGATTTGTAGGGCAGACTGGGTCAGTACAAAATTGCGCCATTGATTACATAATTTCAGTTCTACAGTGAAGGAATTCATAGTTTGTTTTCCTAATTCAAGAGCAATATCGCGTCGATTAATGCAAAATTATGAAAAAGATTTCATGTTTAATACATCACAGTTTTGTCGACTCTATTACAAATTTCCAAACGACGTCACACAAGACACACAGCCAGCTAAACTGAAGTTCTGGTCTCTTCGACGATCGATCTATCGAATCGATAAAAGCAAACAGCTGATAGGTCCTGAGCACTGCACTGACAGCTTTTGTTCATTTGCAGGCTATTTTGATAAACATTGTAGATGTTCGAAATAAGTTCGTTTTCGAACCTAGCCGGTTCGACATTCGAACCTCATTTTAAGGTTCGGTTTGGTTCGAATTCGAACCGGTTTGCCCAACCCTACTATATAGGACTAGACATTCGGTAAGATAAAAAAGACACAGAGCAGTGAATGTCCCTTTATAGCTAGCTACGTTCATTTACCATTCTGTCTTCTGAACATAATCGTATATTTCCAATTCAATTTAATATTTCCGTTATCAATATAAATTGAAATTTTGAATTATTTCAATTAACATTCGAATATCAAGGAGTCCCCACTCTCAATAGAACAAAAAGTTCCAGCCAGGATGATTTCACAGATACAAATATTCACAAAACTTCAACAGTCGGCCTACAAGAAACAAAATTAAAAAATATGTCATAAGATGCGGACATTGTCTATAATGCTGATAACTCAAATTCTATGGCAACAAATATGGAAAGATCCCTTGTATGTAACAGTAAAACTCGATATTTTTCGGCGATCCTCACCTCACCACGTATCGTTATGTACAAATGACATGTCAACTATTGTGAATATCTATTACAGGTCATCAGTATTTTATAAGATACTTCTCTGAATAGTGTGAAGCAGTTTCAATACACTATGTTCACTATGTCCTTACTGTCTTTTCTAAAGGCCCTATATATGCTGGCTGCAAACTTTTGAACGCTCATCCTACTAATATCAAGATTTCAACAACCAAACCAAATGTCTTTAAACCTAAACTCAAAGAATTTTTATGGACAAATAGTTTTTATTCTGTAAAAGAGTTTTATGATTATAACTACTAAGTAGGTATATACACGTAACTTATATTGACGTCTACTAGGAATGTAACCTATTCTACCAAATATCTCTGTATGACCTGTCAAATAGCATGTCTATGATCAATCTAATGACCAATAAATGATGGTTATTATTATTATTATAAAGCCACTTCGATCGTTTATGTATTACGTTGACACTGAAAAAGTTGCAATGCGGTACGGTTTGGCGCATATATGGCAGGGAAGGCTACTCACAGGCACAGTTGGTGTAGTTTGAGCGCGAGCTGAAGGCAGTGCAGCCCGCGTGGCAGGGGCTGAAGTACGTCAGGCCGTTGTTACCGCACACGGGCTCTACGTCGGCCACTCCGCACTCGCAGCCAAAGTTGCACGCGGCAGTCAGGTTCACTTGGAACGGCTCGGCCTTCGTGCTGGCAACAGAGATACGATATCGTTTATTGTCGTCGTATGGTTTACAATCAAAAGGACGAGGTTCGGTCTTGCGAACGCTCTTCCACCTAACCTTGTCCTCAATTTACACATTATTATAGAAACAGCCAATCACAACATGAAATAAAATTGGAGATAATTCATATTAGTTATATGACTTGAGGTAGTATAAAACATTATTAATACAGTATAATGGAACACATTTGAAAGAAGATAATACTATTTCTGTTCAACTCAACTTGCATATCAGAAGAGAATCAAAATAGACATAATATTTTATTCATTTTTATCAACATTGAAACTTGATACAACTTCTTATGAACATTAGTAGAATAGGTTTGGATTGTTTTTGAACAAAATCAGTTCAACGAGGAACTTCTTAGTGCATTTATATAAATATCTTACTAATCTTACAGCGCACACGCTCAGTTTCCCTAGTAATGAACAACATCATTTTTGCCATTATTTGCAGTAGGTAAGAAGCGCGTGATTAGCAACGTCAATAATTAAAGATAATTATTTACATTGGTGATAAGACCGCCTCGAAAACTTACAACAATAGAGAGGTGCCACTCAAAAGGGTCTTACTTATTCATCCTCAGCCTTAATTGAAAAACAATGATTGTATATGAAGATTTCGATTTTGATTACAAAATTTATAATAATAAAAAAAGCAACGTACCTATTGAAGTATGGAATGGTGGTCCCAGCCATTTTGACGTTCTCGCAGCCCAGGAAAAACAGGAGTCCGTAACACGCCAGGCAGATCGTGTTCGATATCAGCACAAACTGAACGGCCCCTTTCGGACGTAGCTCCAGACGCTTCAGAACGCAGCCTCCGAAGAATATCCCGATGCACGCGCCCGGAATGGCAATAGAGCCTACAATCAGGTCAACACATCAGTTTCCGGTCACTTGTTGTGCCTGCCTGCCCCGGCATAGGGACAAGTTAGTTCCTCCTGTCACTTGTCCTGAATGCCATGACAAACAATAATTTTGCAACAATTTTGCGCAATTTTTTTTCCACAAAACTCAAGAAAAAATCAATCTTTTGAATTTAAAATAGTAAGATATAATTAGATATTCTATACCGGTAATTCTAGTTCATTTTAATTCTATTATTCATGTTGTGTAGGCCTACTCTTTATTAAAATAGAACTTGAGAGCATCCCAAACAACCCTTCTTAGTACATTTACTCAAAACAATAACAACTGTATTGAGTTAATTATAATTTAGACCCTCAGGAATTAGCATATACCACTCAGTCACTGTAACTAAAAACATCAGCTTCATGTGTAATTACCAACCTGTTTTAATAAAAAGACCTACTGTACTATACAATACTATAATCCCACCTAATCTGGAGTGAATGGTCACCCCATACAACACCCTTCATCATCTCCTCTTTTATATTCAATTGTTGACTTCTAACGATAACACAGTCGACCGAGCAGCCGGCCGCGTGTCAACACAATATGCCAAGACCGAGCAGCTATATATTAATTGATTTATTATTTTAGTGTTAATATTTGTTCTGTCTACAGGCCTAATATTTTCAATTATTGGCCCAAATTTAATTAGAATTTTATTGGGATGAGATGGATTATGACTAGTCTCTTAGGTGACGTCCCAACTGACACGAATCCCAACTGACCTCATTCCGGACTGACCTCATCCTAACTGACTCCTTTCCCAACTGACCTCAATCCTAACTGACCTCTTTCCGAACTGACCTCTTTCCTAACTGACCTCATTCCTAACTGACCTCATTCCTAACTGACCTCATTCCTAACTGACATCATTTAAAGATAGCCCGTTCGATAGCAGTCCTAACTGACCTCTTTCTGAACTGACCCCTTTCCTAACTGACCTCATTCCTAACTGACCTCTTTCCCATCTGACCTCATTTAAAGATAGCCCGTTCGATAGCAGTCCTAACTGACCTCTTTCCGAACTGACATCTTTCCTAACTAACTCCATTCCTAACTGACCTCTTTTGCTATTATACAGGGTTTTCAATAGATGAGGTCAGTTCGGAATGAGGTCAGTTGGGACGCAATCGTCTCTTATTTGCTTGTTATTCATTATCAAAATGTAAAATCTTATAATGCTGGGATATTGACAGCATTATCTAATCGAATTAGAGATGTTGCTTTATTTTGCGTGTCAACACAATGTGCAGACTGACCAGTGAACACAGACGCCTGGCTCTTTCCGAGACTAAACTGGGTCTCCAGGTACTTGGGCAGGAACACGACGAAGCCTGAGACGATGATCAGCTCCATGCAGGCTCCCAGACAGGTCACCACATAAACGGGGTTGCACATCAGCCGCCACATGGACCGCGGAATGTCTAACGGATCATCACAAACATACAAAACTTGGACAACCATTTTTGGTATATTTTAAAGTAAAAGTATAAGTTGTTTTGTAATAGGCCTACAAAAATATGTGAAGTGGCTCGGACCGGGAGTAGTTTTTAGATTGGTTTTAGTTTGGATTAAATTAGACCATGTTTTTTGTTTGGTTAGGTAAATTACCGTATTTACATGGCTTGTATTTACATGCATATAAGCCCCACTGGCTTATAAGGCCCAGCTCTACTTTTCAGGTTCTATTTTTGGAAATCTTTTTGTTTACTTATATAAGACACAGTATCATATTCCCAATATTTTATGTCATAAGCATGATTCAGGAGACCTTGTAACCACAAAAGAAGGTTCCAGTCCCTTTACCCTACACCAGATCCACTCTATTAGACAATAAACAATATTGATAATATATCTTCCAAGTTTAGATTCATTTTTATCGATCCTATAGTGTTGAAAGAGTAGCCCCCTCTATAGACTCAGTTATCACCCATAGCACACTTCCAGGCAAGCATTGTTGATTGATGAGAAACAGATATGTCAAAGTGTTTGTCTAGGTATTCAGTGTAACATGATCGAGAGTCTGACCTCCTGACCTCTAATAGAGGAAAAAGCATAAGGATATTTTATGAGTATGTTTGTTGTCATTTGTTGACACATTTACAACAATACTATATGGGGACAATTGACTATTGGGGTTCTGTGGTATGCTTTAATATGGTCCACTGTGGTGCATACAATCTGAGGACGATTGTGGGTTCGCCCTATGCTGTAACACTGGACCACCGGCAGTGTTTCACGGGAACTGTTTTTGCGATGGTTTTACATCAGAGAAAAACAGTTTTCAGCGAGCGCGCATAAATATATCGCAAAATGTGACAGTTTTTTCCTCACTTACCTTCATAAGGCGCATGTGACTTTTTGATGACTTGAAAATGGAAAAAAGTGCGTCTTATATGCATGTAAATACTGTAGTTTGAGTTAGTTCGAATAGGTTGGGTTCATCAACTAGGGTGGATTGGGTTATTTAAGTTAGGTTAAGGTGGGTTTGGCCATAACAAACCTTCTTGAACATTGACATTAATGCCAAAGTCATTTAGATCAAATCATGGAGAAGTAATTGTGAATATCAATTTGCTTGAAAATGATGGTAACCCTTATTCGATGATATATTTTTTCCTTTTCACGCAAGCTCCGTAGCTGGTGTTTCGCTATCTGAACTAATGCTAGTGAACATGGACAAACAAACACAAAGGTGCAAGAACTGAAGAACCAGTGCAGAAAGTGCAGGACAAACAAACAGACCCAATAGCTACAGTTTGGAGGTTCCCAACCAAGGCAAACAGGGTGATGCCCCATCCACCCCTGTTTTTTGAGTTGATGGCTCGGCTACTGTTGCAACAAGAGTGTTGGTGAAGTCGCCGCCAGTTAGAGGTGAGTCTGAGGTCACAGCTTCTTTATCCGCTACGTTACCCCCACTATTTGCCTCTTTCGTTCGAGAGGTATGCTCCTCGTTGAAGCTATCAAAGCTAAAAACTGTAGTTACCTGCACTTATCAGAGCTAAAAATTGTAGTAACCTGTACTGAGGGAACAGTACAGAAGTTAAATAACCACAGTAGAAAAAAATGAAAGTCGAGTTCGAGGAAATTAAGATGATTATATACATTTTTTATATCAACATCGAAACCAAATACAAAATCATGGATCCCCAATTAAGACAATGGACGAAAAGTGGGACCATTCGGTCAGGGCACCACAATGAAGATCTTAATAGGCCCTAACCCAAAAAATAATTAAAATAAGATAACTAATTCAACAAACAATTAATCTCAAGGTAATAATTACAAGGACACCGGTACTTGACAATTTGGATATTTAAATTGGGGAGAAGCAATCTCCAATCTTCTTATTACATCTCTTTTTTTCTCATTATTCTTGAATTCTTGTTTTTTTCTTTCTCTTTTGTTCTCGTGTTTTTTATAATATTGGTAATTTAAGAATAATATAATCTGAATCTACATATTGAAAATTAAAATCTAAGCAAATTGCTTTTATATTGTAAAATATTCACTGATATGCGGCCGAGCTCCAAAGAGAAACAAAGAGAAACAAACAACAAGAGATTCAGGAAAAGATTTCCATCAACTGCATTCATCTGCATTCTATCAACACATGACAGGTGGGGTGCCTGAGCTGATCAACAGAAATCAAACGTATAACTGTATCTGGGCCACACATCAGTGAATTTTTTACATTTAAAAAGTAATTGAAGTAGACTTTCATTTTCAATTTGCATATTTGAAATATATTAATCTAAAATCTTCGAGGACAATTTTATGGTAATTCAACTTCTACCACTCAACCCTCTAAACCCCTCTTAACCTTCTACCCCTTAACTTTAACCTTCAGTGCAGGTAACGACACCTTTTAGCTTCACCATCATTGACGAGGAATGGACCTCCCAGCCAAACGAGGCAAGTAGTGGTGGTAGCTTGGCGGGGAAAAAGCTATCCCATCAGACTCATCTCCAACTGACGGCGATTTTAGAAGGGAACGATGAGGAATAATTGATGCTTTTTCAAGTAAGCTGATGTTCTCGTCCCGGCGTTTACCTTTAATGTCCTTGCCGTAAGCTGCGTCGTTGGACTGTCCGGCCGGCTGGTTGTTCCCATCTGCCAGCTTCTGGCTGCGAACCGCGTCGACCGACCTTGACTTCTCCACCAGACGGATCTTCTCCTTCTCCCGCTGCAGGATCTTGGGGAACGAGAAGAAGGGCACGGCCACCAGGATCAGGAGCAGGCCGCACAGGAGGAAGCCCCCCCACCACAGGCCCACCCACCGCCGGTCCCCGGGATCTGAAACAAACGACAACGAGTATCTTCACTGATCGACTACATATGCGATATGTATAGTAAACGCTCGTCAATCCCAAATGGAAGGGACCCAATAAAATGATTTTATTTATAATAGGCCTAATTCCGATTAATCAAAAAACTTGTTTTTCACAAAATCACCACTCTCCTTAATTAGAATTCAGTCAATTTTGTATTGCCCTCGAGAAAAATTCAGTACAACAGTATGTGATTGTGTTACGATCTCTGTATTGATATTATTAGCATTACATAAAGATATATAAAGATCTATAACCCATGTTTCATAGTAAGTTGGAACAGCAGATTCTTGGAATCACTGGAAAATACATTTATAATAATATTTACCATTATACTATGTATTCCCAAGTTGTGAATAAAACTACTACTCCCACTATCTACTACTACCACCTTAAAAAAGGAGTAGGCTATAAAAAAGCCATTTTGAATGAAAAAATTTGATTTACCAATTTGTATATTTTTCACAATTATGATGAATGTTATTAGGATGGGTAGTACATCGTTTACTGTCAAAACAATGGTGTTCACAGCTTCCCATAAATTGACTGTATCTCATTGACTGATGATGCGCTAGTGGCGAATGTAATTGAAGTGACCAAACGACGAGTAATAAATGTCAATTGCGAAGACAAAAAATATGTGAATAATTAAAAATGCTTCATTGAGAACATTTTGAATTAAACAATGATTTTCAATCAGAGACTAGGGAATAAAAAGAGTTTCAATAACGAATTATCGAAATATTTGACATTATATTCCCTACACCTGGGGTCGGAAAGCGAGTTTGCTTTGAATTATGACTCATTTTGAATGAACTGATTTCGAATTGAGTGAGTTTGAACTAATGAAGGTTTATGCAGGTACAGGTTATTGCCACCAGAGATCAGACCCTTCGATTTTAAATGAGACTATACTATTCTATTTCACCGTATGATATGCGTAGAAAGTTAGGAACGAGGCGGATGCTACGAGCTAGGTGGTTGTTCTCACCGATGTTGATAAGAACGCTAGCAAACGAGTCCATATGGAAAGACAGCAAGTACGCCCCGAGAAGAAAGCCAAGCACGGGACCGAACGCAGCCATACTGTACATACATCCTGGAAACAACAAACATAACAACGTGAGAACAGACCAAAGTCAGTTTCCTACGCAACCATGCTATTTTATTAATTTATGTTTATTGAAAGCACAAGTGACTACCGAGTCACTGGCAAGAATGTTGCAAGCGCACTGACGTCTGACACATTGCCACTGTTAATGGTGGGTGGGGAAGCAGAAAACAGTGGAGCTAAGAGAAGAGTAGGAAGACCAAGAGAGAAGTGGCAGGAGGGAGTAAGGTGTGGGGTAGTCAACCGAGGAGAAAAATGAGAGATGGTGGGAAGATGGAGAACGGTGGAGGGAATTCGTAGGAAGAAAAGACGAAGCAGAGGATAGTAGTATTGAAGAAGAGGAAGAAGAAGTCGGAACTGGCAGGAACCGACTGATAAGAAGACTGCCCTAGAAGAAGTGGTGGAAATACCCCCTGGCCCAATCTAATTGGTTATCTGGGTTTTGAGAAATACATATGTTTATTAACTTTATATTCGGTTTGAAGACGCACTGTAATGATGAATAAGATCGGGCGTTGGATGAATGAGATGACACGTGATGAGATGAAGGTTTCGTAGATAATGGAAATGAAAGTGGGAAGGATGTGGTCGTGTACTTTATTGTAGGAACCATCCTGGCATTAGTATACTGAGAAACATTAAAATGAACATAAGAATAAAACATTGGAATAATGTACAGAAGGAAACAACGAAAAAAGATTTATGAAGCTGGACGGTAGCGAGGATCGAACCGAGGCCCGATATTTTCCTCACCTAGTGAGCGCGTTAGCAACTGAGCTACACGTACCGGTTACACTACTTGATTTAACAGTCAAAAAATCCATGCTACCTACTCGATTTCACGGCATAAATATGGTTTAATGTATTGATGTTGTTCTACATTTTACCCCAAGTAGGCCTAATACTAATGAACTTTCAAAAGAAGATTGTTTGAAAACATATTAGCAACTACTACTCTGGTGGTACACTATTTTGCTGTATATTTGAAATACAGTATTTTCTATAAATAATGTGACATAATCATAATAATGTACGCTGCCAAAATATAAATCAAGCATAAAAGGCTACCGAAACATGTTGTTAGATCTGCTCGCCAAAACAGAATATGTTTCGAGTCATTTTAAAACCAGTTCATCATTTTTCATTTGTACAATTTTTAAATTCTCTTTCATTACTTGTCTTTCTTTTCAGCCTAAAACTTTTTGTTTTGTAACAAACGAAGTATTAGAAATAATGATAGATATAAGTACCGATATACGCGAAAGATATACCACCAAGCATCTCCGCACTAACAGAAAACATCTGCCGTACTTATGGAAACTAAATACACGGAGACTATGTCTTGCCTACGTCTGCAATTAGTATCTCTTTCGACCAATTCCGACCGTTACGCGCTGGCAGATAGCCAATCACAATTCAGCTTGCTTTTTAGTGGAGTTGTCAAAGTACTACAGGGTGAGGGCTTAGAAGAGAAATTAGTAGAGGGGAATTGGTTTCATTTCAAAATTGCGCAACACGTCTTGAAGCCGGTCTTTAGCACGGCTGTGGCAATAATACCAAAACTTACTGATCTACTCTAAGAACTTTCAAAATAAAATTCAAATAAAAAAGGTTTCAAATGAAATTAAAGAATAATGAACCGTGATAAAAAATACACTCGAGCTTCACTATAAAGTTTGTTCAGGTGTCAAATAAAATTGATTAATAATGAATTGTGATACATGGTAAACTTGAGTTTCACTACAGAAGGGGTAAATATTTGTCAAGTTTGTTTGTTGTTACCAATATAAAGGGAGGCACTCTCTGGGCGCACGTGGTCGTCGATGTAGGTCGTTCCGAGCGTGAAGAGGGGCGAGCCACCGCAGCCCAGCAGCAGCTGCGCGACCACGAACAGCACGACCGGGCCAGTTGTGGAGGGAGAACCCTGGATGCAGTTGTCTCCACGCAGGTTGTTGTGCGGTGCTAGCGGAGGAGACGACAGACCTGTGCAATCACACGACCAGCGTCATCAATACTGCCTACCCACATCGCTACCGAGATGCATCGAGGTTACATGGTGGTTTGACTAGGGTTGCCATACATCCCAATTTTGGGGGGACAGCCTTATACTTCGAAGACCCGCGTCCCACTGAGACATCCTTGAAGAATTACATTCCAACCTTCTCGAAATGAAGAATAGCTACCCAATATACATTTTAGAACAATAAATAAAATAACAATACACATTTTTTTTTTTTTTTTTTTTTTTAATGTTGCTTAACGACCCCACCAACAGCTAGGTTATACGGGGGTACGAATGAGCGGATGATAATGAAACGATGAAGTGATGATAGGTGAAAGGACGTTTACAAAAACCCATGCCTCATGCGGGACTCGGACCCACGCCCAACGGTGACTTCAGTTACTACCGCTAGCGATAATTGACTTAGCCACCAGGGCGGCCATAGTTATTTATATATATATATATATATATATATATATATATATGTATGTATGTAAGCTTTCACAAGGTAATAACTTATTCATAGTAATGTTTTTGGATACACTTGTGTTAATTAAATAATTCATTTTATTTCTCTATAACACATATATATATATATATATATATATATATATATATATATATCATATATATCATTCATATATATCAAATGAGCAGTTTTGACGAATATTTTGTGCATCGTAGGGCATTATATTTGGATGTTGTGTCTTAATGCACTGTTCAAGTTATAGTTATATTATATGGAGATGTGAAGTCAGCCTGCAGGAAACTGTGGACTCCTCAGCGAACATCGCATTCCAGTGTTTCCATCTGTCTCGACCGAATCCCTGCAGTTAATTATTTATTTATATTATTTAATTAACACAAGTGTATCCAAAAACATTAGGCCTACTATGAATAATATATATATATATATATATATATATATATATATATATATATATATATATATATATATATATATATATATATATATATATATATATATACATACATACAATAGGCGGAGGGTTTATTAGGACCAATATTTCATCTGCGGTTTCACGTAATAAATGAAAGTCCGCTCAAAAACACGTGTATAATCAGATCTAGCCTGTGCTTGCTATTGTTACGAGACATGTCTCATCGCTCTGTTTAATTTTTATATGTGGCCAGAAACCCGAGCATGCGCACAATTCAATTACATGTTCAATATAGGCTCGGGAAGAGACTGTAGAAAGCATAGGAGACAGCTGAGGGCAGAAACATGCATGTACACACAGCGTGTGACGGTGTATAAGGCAAAATATCGTCTCCTGGAGAAACTTGACATCAATTTAGAGATAAAAATAGAGGTTTACAATTCTTTCCTTTCCCTTTTTTTCGTTGGGTAGACATTGTCTCAATGTTTACCCCGATGCTTCGCTACTGCTTATGAGTACCGTCTTCAGTACTGTCTCGACTATGAGAAGCTGCTTGCTAGTATACAATATAAAACTAGACATCTATGCTACATATGCTATGTTAATGCTATATCTATGCTACATTTGTTCCGAACAATTTATTTTTTGAACATTTTTTTTTTCCCGAACAATTTTTTTTTCTCGAACAGTTCATTTTTCGAGCAGTAGGGCTGAAGGGAGTACGTGATGAAAGGGGTGATTTACCTGTTGAGAGCCGTCCCAGCCCCATGTCTTGTTCCCGCACTGGTACTCCTCGGCAGATGTTGTCCAGACTAGCGTTGGACAAGGTGGAGCCCAACTGTGGCTCCGCGATGAAGTGCGGCACGATGAAAACAATGGAGCCGAGGCCCATTATTACGGCACCTGCAAGTACACCACAAGAATACTATCATTTATCCATATTTAGTTTAAAAACATACTGTACTAATGTACTAATCAAGATCTATTGGTGTCGGTGAATGACGAATGGAGTAATGGGATGATGAGATGAAAGGTTTTTCTATTAGGTATTTCAGATAGTAAGAGGCCACCCTCCATGGCTCAGTAAACTAAGGCACTTAGAAACTGAGGTTACCGTTGGCCATGGGTTCGTGTCCCGCATAAGGCATGGGTTTTTGTGAACGTCCTTTCACTTATCGTCACTTCATAGTTTCATTATCACCTGCTCATTCGCACCCTCATATAACCTAGCTGTTGGTGATGCCGTTGAGTAAACAATAATCATCATTATCATCATAATCATTTAGATAAAGGACAGGAAACAGTTATGGTCTACTCTTAAGGAACCATCCAAGTATTCACCTTAATGACACAGGAAAACCATAGTGCACCTCACTCAGTATGGTCGACCATGGCGGGAATGTACTCCTGAATGAGAGTTCATCGTGCTAGATCATCGAGTTCCCGAGTACGGACAATTGCTTACGTCACGACCCCAGCAACGAGCTTATGATAGATGAGCGATGCTGACACGAAACCGTGTTCACGTGGGACTTGAACCCATGGCCCAAACGCAAACCGTGGCTACCTTCAAGTGGGGCTCGAACCCACGGCCTAAATGCAAACCCTGCAGTTAGGACGGTCCATCATAATCCATATTTCTTTAGTTGGCACTTCTAACCTATATCCAATATTCCATCACTCATACGCTAGAGTAACTTTTAACAGGAACTTTTTAATATTCAAGAACTTTCAAATCCTTTTCATCCTGAGGAACTGTATACTTGGAAAGTTCCTTATAAATACTGAAGAATTTTACTTAAAAAACTTCCTATATTTGAGGAACTTACCCAACACTGATTATTATTATTATTCATTATCCACTTGATAACCAGGTTACGAATTAACTACCCTACCTTCCAGGCCGGGTTATTTTCAGGTTACACCAAACAGAAACTTGTGTCTACGGCATTTATAGTGGAAGCACATGGTTTCAAAGAATTGATATAGGCTACTATTGTACTTGATATGTAAAACAATACATTTGTCAATATCACTGTCATTTATCACACTCATTTAACATTCAGAGACTCATCTAAGGAGGGAAAACCTAGAACCAAAGCCTAGAACTGAAGCCTAGAACAAGGTTCTGAGATAAGAGCTGACTGTATTATATTATTTTTCGATACATTGGCGTTCTATCGGTGAAAAAAAATATTATCACCAATTTATCAATCTGCCTCCTAGATGTCAGTTGAAGTCCCATGCCAATTTGACGTAATGCTGTCAAGGCATTAAATGCAAATTATTGCAAAGTGTAAGAACACACATTTGGGTAGACGGCCTGGCAGCGTGATTACACCTGTAAAGTTGTTAAAACAAAGACATTGAACACAGTCTTACCGATGGCGATCCATACTGGGATGTGGCGGCGCGAGCCTAGATAACTGACGAAGATGACCGTCACAACGTTGCCGATCTCGTAGGACGACGCGATCAAGCCAGACAGGCTTGACGGGATTTCGAAGCGCTTCTCAATAGTTGTGATCACAGAGTTGATGTAGCCCGAGCTGAGTGCTTGCTGCAACGTCACCAGGAACGAGAGAAGAAACACAAACACCTGCAGGAACAGGAAGCGTCAGAAGGTACAGAACACGTAGCGAACATTTTTTGTCATAAATTGAGGTGAAGAGGAAGAACAAATAGGAGCTTGCTGAAGGCAAGGATTGGAGGAACTCACCACAAGTGTTTGATAAGATTTATATAAATGTATAAAAAACACACTAGTGTTTTCTGAATCTATTAATATCCTGCTCCTGATTTGTTATCAGAATGATATACCTTTCCTTATAGTTAAATTCAATGTCGGCCATGTGAGGTACTAATCAACACTATAGGGGGATTTAGATTTAGATCGGGCTGCGGTCGGTAATTTGTCTTTTAGAAACTTTTAGAACTCTTTTAGAATAGAAGAAGTAACAATGTTTAATGAATTAATGATAAACAGTGAATAAATGAAATATGAATGGACGGTAACAAATAAAAACGGACAAAACACTAGACGGTAATGAATCGGTCGGTACCGGTGGTGCAGTCAGCTTTCAACATCTTACGTGCTGCTTGCTGAACTGTCTGGAACAGTGTGGGGTGTGGGCAAGAAACAGTAACTGCATCCCTTAGCTGGCATATCAGTGTTGGCAAGTGGTGTAAGGGGAAATACAATTCACAAGGCTGTGAATACATTAAAAATAAGGTGGCAAAGTTTGAATTGAAAATTATTCAAATATAATAAAATTGAATGTAGAATGATAACACAAGGAAAATAGAATTAATGTTTTGGTTTCTGCCTTGGTTACTGTAGAAGCAAGAGCATGGTAATTTTTTTCCCTACAACAACCACTCTTGTTTCTCCATTGCCCAAAGCCGTAGCTAAAATGTCAATTCTATATAGGCCTATCATGTGTATTTTGTAAATATATGTGGGGCCTAGTTCACCAACGGGCCTTCAATGATGAGTTACTCGAAATCGACTCCCAGCATCCGTTGACCTAATGTACTTTCTCTCATTTCATTTCAACCCAAATAATAGATCTGGATCTGGCCTCAGGCTATTTTTCTATACACACTGAATTAAAATACGTTTCTTCATCGCCATAAAAATACAAGTTTATACAATATGTATTGTATACATATTGGGGGTCCGCAGTTGTGGAGTCACAGATGATGATGATGATGATGATATGGATACATTACATTACATTACATTACATTATGGCTGTAAATGTACGATATAGCATGTGTAGACTTTTTTTATTTCTAGTTAACTGCGACTGGAAATGAAATGAAGTACGGAATATTGGTAATAATGAGAGTGAGTGGAGGTTTCTAAAACAATTGGATAGGCATAGAAGTTATGAACAGAGATCAGTAGCACGAGGTATAAGTGTTATTAAAATTAGCACCAAGAAACCTATTTTTGAACGACATATTTACACAAGCACTAATTATCATAAATTCATTGTACGTGAATAATAATGATTTTTTTCCTATCTGAATGAAGCAATATCTAAATAAAAAATGAGCCATGTTGATGAAAATACAGTTCACTGCAAAGAAAATATTGATCAATATTGATCAATGAAATAATATAGCATAGTGGATATTTTATTATAAAAATTTATACTACCTTTGCTATGCAAGCTGATTTGAGCAGGAATAGTAAGGTTTTCTTTCAAATGTATTTCATTGTATTAATAATATTTCATACTATCCTCAAGTTTTATAACTATTTCAATTTATCTCCAATTTAATTCAATTTTATGATTGACTGTTTCTGTACTAATGTGTACGTTTAATAACAAGGGTAGGTAGGAGAGCAGTCGCAAGACCGAACCTCACCCTTCTGATTGTAAACCATACAATGACAAATAAAGACATATCTATATCTATCTATCTATTTACCTACGTACATATATATTCACACATTGCGACAATTTTGAAATTTTGTAGACAGCCCTATATTTTGACGAATTATTCAAATTTTGTGATTATGTAATAAAGTGTATGCTTTCTTAGGAATGTAATAATGTATGGTTTCAAGACCTATAAGCAGAAATGGTATTGTAGGCACTTCAATATACAGTGGAACCTCTTTAGTACATTTTTTCAGGAGACCAGACAGAAAAACTTACTAGAGAAACTATTATGGATAGGATCAGAAAATAAAACTTACTAAGGTGAAAAATGTATTAAAGGGAAACTTACTACAGAAGTTCTACTGTATAGGCACTACGAACTAGACACTCGACTTGACTGCAATTTCATTTCATTTGAATGATTAATCCATACAGGATGACATCTATTCAAGAGAAATGCATTGAACTGTAATGTTACTGCAAGTGCCTTCTTCAGCCTGCATTATACGTGTACCGGTACTACGATAGCTTGTTAAAAACGTACAAGTCAGTGGATTAATACACCCCAAGTGCTGAGTATATTTAGAGTGTAGCCATTGAAATAACGGTGGGAGGTAAAACAAGGGAATGCATTGCAGGAGGTGAAATATAATGAGCGTGAGCAAGAAAGAAAGAAAGAAAGAAAGATAGAGAGAGAGAGAGAGAGAGAGAGAGAGATTCTCTTTTGAGGATATAAATAAATACACATTTTTCGTGACAACTTGACTTGTCATTATTGAAATATATCTGTGGTAGGCCTACACAGTAAAGTGTAGTGTAGGTTGTTTGAAAATTGAGTGTATTGAATGGTTAAGAAGGAAGAGATGGTTGACAATAATTTAATAGAATAGTTTATATTATAAAGTCAATGTATTTCAATATGTACCGGTATCAGTATATATTAAAGGCTAGTAAAGACTACTAGCCCTTAGACTCTACGAACCCTTAGACTCTACGAACCCTTAGACTCAACTAACCCATATTGGGCCAAGTAACAAAATTAGGTCAATCTGAGAATCTGGGCCGAATGCAGATTTTTATATGTATTTTCTAATGTCACCAGTTATTCCCAAACCATGATGCAATATTCCAGATATGTCAGAGAGATCAACTTAAACCTGTATGAGATTCCTGTAGTAGTCTTGTGGGAAAATCCTGTGACGGGAGAATCCTGGAAGGGATTCCTCATTATTTAGTGCTAGTATATAAGGACAAGGAAGGCAACCTAGAACTCAGTTGGTAGTCGACAGTTCAGCGCTCGCTGACCCCCAAATGCACTCGTCGATCGCCAGCATCGAGCACGAAGAGTACTCAGCCAGAATGGTCATACATACCTACTCGTTATTTACTGATACCAGTGTCATACCAGTGCAAATAAAGATCTGGTTTTCTCAAGTACCAGTGCTATCTCTAGTATCAGTGTCAACCTAACCTGGCATTCTAATATAATTCCCACAAACCTTTATGCCAGCATATTGCTGTATGAAGGAAGGTCGGCACGAGAGAATGCCACAGTCCTTAGAGTCTCCCAACAAAATCTCCGGCTCGCTAAACGCATGGGTCTTCTCTTTCTCACTCCTGAAACAGAAACAATTTCTTTTGTAACCTCAACTCTTATTACTATAAAACTCTCCTGCATTGCTTCCGTTTTGCATAGCAGTGTTTCCAGTTCGTCAACCATCGAACTCTCTTGCTTGATGTTATTATTGTTAGCAGTGTCGGACTGGGTCCAAAAGGTCTCCCCAAAAAGATGCGGGCATCTTGACATGGTGTGGGGGCTTGTGCGGCCCCGTAATCTCCACAGCTGTCGTCAGGAGCAATTTATTTGTTCCAAAAGCAAATATTAATTCGATGATAAATCAATTCCATTATCTAAAGTATTATTATCAGATTATTACATTATTGAAAATGATTATATGACTATAGGCTATATTATATTATTGCAATAAAGTAGAATTATTAGTAAATAATGAAATCATTTTTAACCAACTAGGCCTAGCTGTAGCCTAGTTTCTGTCGATAGAGGCCTACATACCTCAAGTGACATGAAAAAAATGGTATGGGAACCTTGTTTAAGGCTAAACTCACATTTGAACGACAATATCTGTGGCACCAATTGGCTACGTTGGAGTCAGGGGCGGTGGAGCCGGGGGGGTCGGCTGATCCCACAAAATCAATAATAATGTGATGGGCCTAGGCCTCCTTGAATCAATTGCCATTAATACAATTGATAATTTGGACTGACATTTTATTGGAGCTAAACTGAGCTAAATAAAGCATAACGTAATTTACATTTAATTAATGTTTCCAAAATATCAAAATATAGGCCTAGAGTCAACTGGACAAACGCCACAGCCCACAGGGCAAGTTGGATAGAATCTTGATCCCTGTTAACTCCACCTCTTTTATTGAACTTTTTAATTAAATAGACATTGAATATTGTACTGTGAAAATAATTAATGCTACAAAATGACGATGAACTTCAATAGCTAATAGTGAAAAAACTGAAAAATAATGTCCAAAAGTAACAAACTTACAAATAATCGTTGCCATGGTGATACAGAGCAGGTCGGGTAACATTTGGCTGGCGGCTGTTGGCCTGTGTAAAATAACTTCTGTACGAGATAAGTTCAGGTTTTTGATTTGTAGAAGAAAAATGACCTATCCAATGACCTTGCTGACTGAACAGGCGAACACCATGTTCACAAACTCGATTCAATTGAAATAAAAGTAACGTGCAAGAAGCCACAAGCACACAATGCCACAAATGTTTGGGTGGAAGACCACTTCCAATAGTGAATTCCGCCTACTTTGAGCAATAATTCTACATTCATAACTATATTATATTATATTTTATTAATACAAATATTGACCAAATAAAGACTTATAATACAATACAAGCACAAAACATAGTCAGCTGCCATAGTCACATGGTTCCCGACTGGCAACACGGCGACCAAGAGCAATTGTTGTGTGTCGATCCAACGGGAAGCCTCAATTCACCGGACTAGAGAGGCTATATACTGGGTATATAGCCTCTCTACACCGGACCATTGCGGACGTTGTTGTTGTTGTTGTTGTTGTTGCGCACAGCCTAAATAACCCGTAATCGACCCAATCTAACCAACTTATCAATCGAACTTATTCAAAGTAACCTAGCCTACCTAACCTAAATTAATAACTCAGCAGAACAAACAACCTAATAATACTAATATAATAATAATAGTCTTTATTCAGGAATGAAAAACAGGAATGAATTACATTAATGAAATGGCGAGGTTCAGACAAGAAGTCTAATAAACTAGTTTAATCTAAATTAAAACTAATCTAAAACATACTTTCGGACCGGCGAATAGCCAAGCTTGTATTTCAACCAACTCAAATAGTAAATGGAAATTTGATATAATTTGGATATTCTCTGTATATGTGGCCAGCGGGCAGAAGTGGGGAATGGGCAGGGGATGATAATACTATTACGTCGTTTGCAACCAAAATCAAATTGTTCCGATGAATTAGGCCTACTTTGTGAGATGTGTCAATTTGAATGTTGTGATCTGCACCTTGGGAAAGTAGACGACGCCCATTTTAAAAGCGCCATGGCGCCCACGCATGACATCACTTTAAAAGTATACATCATACAAGTTAATTTTGTTGATCTGTAATTTTTTCTAACTCTTGTTTTCTCAATAATAAAAAAAGGAATAATTGCTTGAACTGTGAATTAAATGATATTTGTTATACCCTTTGTCCTTTTTTGTGAGAACGGGTTTCACCCTAAATGAAGGACTCGGCCAATAGCAGAGATATCAAATTCTAATACGAGGGAAACACAGATATTTTTAATACTCTGAAGACGGTATAATATAGGCCTACCATCTTGAAGGTATTAAAAGTATATGTGATTCCCTCGTATTAGAATTAAAAAAAAAAACTACTCAACTAATATCGCATAATTGTGAAGCGTATACAGCTAACAAACGATTTCTTAGATGTATACGTTCAACAATTGAGCGATACGAATGAAATAGTTATGACTTATACCATCTTGAAGGAAATATATGTGTTTCCCTCTTTTTAGAATTGTGATACGACTAAGAATACCTATACAGCAGATGGGATACCGTTCGAGAGTTATCACCACAAAACTGCTTCTTTGCTAAATCGTCGACTCCCATGCCCTCTTAAGATGAATGAAATGATGACTCCTTGCTGACTAGAATGTGCTTGAGTGGGTTGCCACCATGACTCAAGAGAGAGTGCGATAACGGAGACCTGACCTACAGAGGTAGTACGAACTGACCAAGGACTCGTTCACCCGATCAAACATGCAAATGTAATCATTTGGAAAACAGTTGACCAAACCATGAACGAAGATAGGGCCTTATTTAGGCCTAGGCATCCCAGGCAGCTGCCTAGGGCGCGGCAAGTTTATGGGGGCGGCATTTCGCCAAAGGTTGTAAAAACTAGTATTCTCAATATATTTTGAAGAAACTTCTACATATGAAAAAATACAAATACAATAATACAGGAATATATTATTCAAAAATAATATCAAAGCGTCTTCTTACATATATTTTGGTCATGAGAAAATATACAAAAACATAATTTCTTTCTTCATGCGGATCAGCCATTCAGCTGAATTAGTTTCCTTGTCATATGTATATGAACCCTTATTATAGATATTTTGTATAGTTCCCAAAACGCATAAAATCATATGGAAAATGGTGTATTTTCTGCGGGACTAGGCCACACAGGGTGACTTGAACCGATGGTCCGATGAATAGCGCCTGCGCTCTAGCCTTCCCCTTCAAAAATCGGCTCAGTACTTCGCCTTTGGAGACGATCGAGTACTTACCCAGGGCATTACAATCACAACATATGACCGCATATTACGCGATTCTCAGTTGGGGCTGGCAACAATATTTGTGGGTACAAATGAGCGGGTGATAGACTAATGATTTTCACAAAAAACTCATGCCTTATGCGGAACTCGAACCCACTTGCCACTTGCCATCAGTTCCTGAAGGAGTGCAGATCTGTAAGAATATCTGTGGGTAAAAACTATTCAACTTATATCACCTTTGTCAAAAGTATACAGCTTGATTTTTTTTTTTGCTGTCTAGGTCTACGTATGACAGTTGTGCGGTGTAAGTTGAATAGTAAATAACTCGCACCATCTTGAAGATATTTAAAGTATCTGTGTTTTCCCTGTATTGGAATTTTGATATCTCACATTGTTCAAGTTATAGACCTATCACCAAAAAACTGATATTTCGCTAAATCGACTCCCATGCACTCTCAACTCCGAAAGTAATTTCCCTTCGACTTGATTGGACATTGTGAACTGGTGGCGAGCCACTATCCCCCCTCCCCCCCGCACACACGGTTAGTCGATGCTTGTATTGTTTTGGTGTGGATACGCAAACCTGGGTGCATTCATCAACTGCACAAATTGGCATTGAAAATTGAACTCAATACAATTTCAGCATTTCCACACGCAGTCTGTCGGAATTGCCTCAAACTAAACATCAATTACGGCTGGACCCGTATTCCCGAGATAAATCAGATAAGACATTGATACGCACTAATTTCCAAAAATATGGCACAAATATATACGCATAAGTTATTACATAATTATGTGTTTTTAGTAAAGAACTAAAAAAAATGCTAAATATGGTGAATATTTTTGTTATTTTTAGAATCCTGGAGTCATGAAATGGTACTGACTCTCCCATTACTGTTGACACGTCACACGTCCACCACACGCCTTACGACCGTTCTGCCAGTGACCCATCTCAACCCAGACCCGGAAGAGCGTATACCGGCATAACGTATACTTGGAAGTTGGGTGTGTCACATGGGCTTGGGTGGCATACCTTACCAGAACCTGACCACATTTTACAACCATTAGCCAAGTATTAGCTAGCCCAGGTCACACAGCAGAGTCTACTTTATTCCGGTATACGCTTTTCAGCGTTCCTATTTAGTATCCGATTGGATTTAACGACGCACTGTTATTATAACGCAGATATAATGGCGTCTTAGTATCCGAAAAAGGAACCTAATATACCGCATGCCATACAAAAAAAGACACGAGGCACAAGTCTTCGTAAACATCATCCACTCATTCGTACCCCAAAAATAGATAGCTAGTCATGTGATCCGAGAGGTGAGGGTGCGCGTCCCTCGGTTCGATCCCTGCCACCGTCCATCTTTACATTTTTTTTTTCGCTTTGTAGCCTACACGTATGTGGTAGCCGGCAAAAAGATCGCGGCAAAAAGAGCGCGGACATAAGACCGCGGACAATAATCTCGCGGCAATAATATCGAGTGGGTGAAATGATCGCGCGTACATAAGGTCGCGCAGACAAAAATATCGCGACCAAAATGAGCGCGGGAAAAAAGATCGCGGCGACCATATGATCGCGGACAAAAGATCGCGGCGACCATATGATCGCGGGCAATAAGATCGCGGCGACCATATGATCGCGGGCAATAAGATCGCGGCGACCATATGATCGCGGACAAAAAGATCGCGGGCAAAAAGATCACGGCGACCATATGATCGCGGACAAAAAGATCGCGGGCAAAAAGATCGCGGACAAAAAGATCGCGGGCAAAAAGATCGCGGCGACCATATGATCGCGGACAAAAAGATCGCGGGCAAAAAGATCGCGGCGACCATATGATCGCGGGCAAAAAGATCAAGGGCAAAAAGATCGCGGCGACCATATGATCGCACACAAAAAGATCGCAGGCAAAAAGATCGCGGCGACCATATGATCGCGGACAAAAAGATCGCGGGCAAAAAGATCGCGGCGACCATATGATCGCGGACAAAAAGATCGCGGTGACCATATGATCGCGGACAAACATGTCGTGGACAAAAAGATCGCGGCGACCATATGATCGCGGGCAATAAGATCGTGGTGACCATATGATCGCGGGCAATAAGATCGCGGCGACCATATGATCGCGGGCAGTGAAATCACGACGAACATATGTTAGCGGACGAAATGATCTCGGACAAAACGATCGCGGACAAAAAGATCGCGGCGACTATATGATCGTGGACAAAACGGCGACCATATGATCGCGGGCAATAAGATCGCGGCGACCATGTGATCGTGGGCAATGAGATCGCGGTCGCGGCGTACATATGATCGCGGACGAAACTTACCGCCATTGATAGTATCTAATACATGGCGACGAATACCCGAACCAAAACTTAAATTACGCTTGTCGAATTCGCCGTTCGCCGGCAATCGATGCACAATGCTCGGGCATAGGGCGACCGCGGGTGAGAACGAGAGATCTATTCCGAGGCTGCGTTTCCGAACGCCGTGACGGATCGCGGCCGCACGGGCCAAAAAAAGACGCGCCGTGCGCCCCTCTACACGCCTGTGGTCGAATCATCTCGATCCAACCGGCCGTTCGCCGGTAATCGACTTGTGAACGATGCACCGTTCGGGTATAGGGAAAACACGGCTAGGCCGAAAACAGCAATCTTGTCCGAGCCCGCGTTTCCGAACGCCGCAATGGAACGCGACCGCATTGGCAATAAAAGACGCGCATCGTTCTCCTCTATCCGCCCGTGGTCGAATCAGCCAGAACCGACCAGCCGTTCTCCTGCAAAGTTCTCCCGAATGTCTCTTATGGGCGCCGTCGTGTTATACGATTTGCAGCGATGGTCGGAGAACGGCGGTTCGAATCCCGGCCGAACCCAAATACGAATACTCGTTTCGTCGGTGTGCATCCACCGGTGCCACCTCCGTCTCGATCCGAATCGCCGTTCGCAGGCAATTGCCGGTGAAAGTATGCAAATCTCGGGTATAGGGAAAACACTACTAGGCCAAAAAATGATATCTTGTCCGAGCCCCCATTTCCGAACGCCGCAACAGAACGCAGCCGCACGGATGTTAAAAGACGCGGATCGTGCCCCTCTACACCCGTGTGGTCGAATCAGCCCGATCCGACCGGCCGTTCTCCTGCAAAGTTCACCCGAGTGTCTCTTATGGGCAGCACCGTGTTCAACGATATGCAGCGATGGTCGTTGAACGGTGGTTCGAATCCCGGTCAAACCCGGTACACGAATGCGTGTTTCGTCGATGTGCATCCAACGGTGCCACCCTCGTTTCGATCCGACCCGCCGTTTACCGGCAATCGCCGCCTGAATGATGCACAATGCTCGGGCGACAACGGGTGAGAACGAGCGATCATAATTGGTCGCCGCGATCTTTTTGCCCGCGATCATATGTACGCCGCGATCTTATTGCCCGCGATCATATGGTCGCCGCGATCTTATTGCCCGCGATCTTTTTGCCCGCAATCATATGGTCGCCGCGATCTTTTTGCCCGCAATCATATGGTCGCCGCGATCTTATTGCCCGCGATCATATTGCCCGCGATCATATGGTCGCCGCGATCTTATTGCCCGCGATCTTATCACCCGCGATCATATGTACTCCGCGATCTTATTGCCCGCGATCATATGGTCGCCGCGATCTTATTGCCCGCGATCTTTTTGCCCGCGATCATATGGTCGCCGCGATCTTATTGCCCGCGATCATATGGTCGCCGCGATCTTATTGCCCGCGATCATATGGTCGTCGCGATCCTATTGCCCTCGATCTTTTTGTCCGCGATCATTTGGTCGCCGCGATCTTATTGCCCGCGATCTTTTTGCCCGCGATCTTTTTGCCCGCGATCTTTTTGTCCGCGATCATTTGGTCACCGCGATCTTATTGCCCGCGATCATATGGTCGCCGCGATCTTATTGCCCGCGATCTTTTTGTCCGCGATCATTTGGTCGCCGCGATCTTTTTGCCCGCGATCATATGGTCGCCGCGATCTTATTGCCCGCGATCATTTGGTCGCTGCGATCTTATTGCCCGCGATCATATGGTCGCCGCGCTCTTATTGCCCGCGATCATATGGTCGCCGCGCTCTTTTGTTCGCGATCATTTTGACCGCGGTCATTTTGTCCGCGGTTATTTGGCCTCCGCGATATTATGTACCCGCGATGTTATGTCTCTCGCGGTATCATTGCCGCGACCTTATTGCCGCGATATTTTGGTCGTCGACATTATTGAGTCGGTCATTTTACCGTGAGCCCACGTATGTCGGAATGGTTCGTACAATATAGGCCACGACCCTTCATTCCCACTATCCTTCTCATTACCCAAGACATTTTCATCTCATCACCTCAGTCATCAACAACTGACTCATCATTCATCCGACGCCAATAGATCTTATATATCATTACAGTGCGTCGTTAAACGTGGGCAAATCGTTTTATGCTATATCCAGTGTTACTGTCACATGTCAAATTTGACTCATTAACATTTCCAAATATTGTCTGAATCAGATGATGCATACTTTTGTTAATTATGTATCTTGCACAGTTGAAGTTTTATGATTATTTATATCTGTGAAATCACCCTGGCGGGAACTTTTCGCCCTGTGGAGACTGGGACGATTTAACCAGAGTCACCATGCAGTCTGCTCGGCATCTCGCTCTCACCTGTCTACGAGCCCCGACGACGGGTTCCTACTGTGGCACTTGACGACCGCATCATACCCGGCCGTCGGGCAGACGTTGGCGGGCACACCGCCGTCGTTCAGATCCTCCTCGGTCGACGCCGTCTCCGAGTAGAGCCCCGTCATGGCATACATCGACTCCTGCCTCCGGTGTCCGTGGTGGCTCCCGCCCCCGGCCCCGCTCCCGGCCGCTGCCATCGTGCTGGGAATGGTTGCTGGTGTTCAGTAAGACATGCTTGACACCATCGCTCCTGGAATACGAGAGAGAACGATATGATCATAATCTGTTCGATGTATGTATTAGCGAATGATGGGAGACGATTTAGTTAGTGACAAACAGAGGCAGTTGGTTTGAGTTGGTTATCTGCGCTTATGGGACGATGAAATAAAAGGTTATTCATCTTATTTTATTAGGCACTTATTAGCAGCAGTTATAGTGCCGTCACTACAAAGTGAGACGGCGAGAAGATTTAGAATAGAATGAAATAACCAGGGGAGAGTTGAAAAATTAAGAGAAAAAGCTCATTGAGAGAGGAGTACAGTTCAGATGAGTGGGAAAGGAGGAAACAGCTTGCTGTGGAGTGAGCTAATACAGATTTGAGAAGGAGTGGTTTCGCAATAGCAGTGAACAAGCCAAACAACAAATATATGACTATGGAGGTAATGGAAGACGATATAGATAAGGGGGGGGGGGAGGAGGGGGGGAAAGAGTGTAAAAGGTAAAAGCGACGGATTTCAACATTGCGTGACATGTCTTGAAGTATATTTTTGTCGACGATCCCCCCCCCCCCCCCCCCCTCCTACCAACACGGCTCGACCACCACATGCATTGAAAATACGTAGTGTCACTTGTACATCGACTACACTTGCGGTCCCAGGAACTGGTCGGTATAGCTACATTAAAATGCATCCTGAAGAAAATATACTGATATAATATACGCACTAAAACTAGACGGCTAAAAGTGCACACTACAGTAACTTTTACTACACTCCGAAATAAAAAATTTTCAATTCAAATCAAATCTACGCACATCTCTATAACCGTTCATTTTTTCAGACTATGCGTGAGGTGCGTATTGCACATTATCTTCTAGTTTTAGTACGTATAAAATTAGTGTACTTTTTGCAGGATGCATTTTAATACGTAGCTTGATGGACCATTTTGTGTGACTTTATGTGTCATATCGGACCTCGGTTCGTTCCCCAACACCGTCCATCTTTAATTTATTTGTGGTTATCCTCTGTAGCCTATAGGCAAATGCGAAATGCTGGTATGATTCCCACGATATAGGCCACGACAACTTCCATACCACTATCCTTCCCATAACCTAAGAAACTTTCACTTCATTCATCATTGATCAGACTCAAAGAGATCAGAGTTATCATTACGCTGGGTCGTTATAAACTCAATATAAAAGATAATTGAACAATGGACAACAATGAACAAGTATTTGAACAAAGACCACATCATTCAACAGAACCATTTAACTTGAGTTTCGAAATGTGTTCAAATATTTGGCCAATAGATGATCCAAAAGGAGCATTTCACTTAAATGTAGGAATGTTTTTAAAATTATTATAATAAAACTGAGATTTAAAATTCAATCAGCCTTTATAACTGTATGTGTCATCAACCAAACAACACATAGCCCGTATAGTAGGTTGGCCTTTAATTATACAGCCGCGTAGAAGTGTATGCGGGACCCATACTGTGTCAAGCGAATCATTGGACATTGCAGTCATATTTATGGAACCGCAAAAAAATACGCAAAACATATACTAGAACAAGAACTTGGTAAGTTATCTCACTTTCACTAGCTTTTTGGCTGAGGCGTCATAAGATGCAGACAACATTTGTCAAAAATGCTAACGAGTTAAATTTTATAATAACAAAGGTGGAAAGACCACTAGTACGTAACGGTAACGCACGTTATTTTGCCATCGATTTTTATCTCACCGCGTACCGTGACATACAAATAATACGTAGCCTAATGTGAATGTTTATTATGGATCGACAGTAGACTTCTCTGAATGGTGTGAAGCAGTTTCACTACAGTATGCTAAGACGGAGAATCACTACGATCGTTTGTGTGTCATGTTGACACTAAAAATATTACGAAGTGAGTGGGTCCCCCCTTAAAACATATGTATTTATTTATTTTATTCTGGTTTCGATTTTAACAATATAAATGCGAAAGCGCAATTCAACACGTTTTTCCTCTACAGTAAAAATTATTACCATGCTTGTATATAGGCTTACAGATCGAATTACAAGTGAAAACCCTTTTTCTGACTGGCTAAAGCATCATCCTTATGTTACTATTAAGAATTGGTTCACACTCCTGCACTTGGTTCACAATTGACCGGAATTCTATGTGCAAGAAAAATATCCTATATCCTCGGAAAAAACCCCCAACCCGTGAGTGAAAGCGTCTCATCTGAACATACTATTTTTAAGATGTGAAGACATCAACACATATGATGTGTGCGTAACGACCCCACCAACAGCTAGGTTATTCGGGGAATATATATATATATATATATATATATTAGTGATGCCTTCGGGTAACAAATTAGGAACCGGGTACCCGCCGAAACTACCCGGGTATTACCCGGGTAATTTAAAAAACTAAATAGAAATAAAAAATAAAAACTATATGACTATATATGCTTCTCAGTTCTCGGTAAAGAATAGTATTTTGCAAGGCAACTAAATAGCGGGTGTCGGGAGAGGAATTCAGTACACTGCACGTGTGACCACAGATAACGGTAGGTGGTGCGACTAGATTTGACGAGCGCATTATGACAAGTTGAGGGCGGTCTGGGAAGGTAGGTGAAAAAACTTATGTAGAATGCGAAGTTGAATTTCTCTCGGTAGCTTGAGTGATTTATAAAAGTGATTCTCTATATTATAGGTACTGGTTAGCACAATTACCCGGAACCTAGACGGGTACCCGGGTACCCGGGTAACAGAATATTACCCGGGTAATGCATTACCCGTACCCGACCCGGGTACCCGGGTACCCGAAGGCATCACTAATATATATATATATATATATATAAATATATATATATAAATATATATATATATATAAATATATATATATATATATATATAAATATATATATATATATATATATATATATATATATAAAACTTACACATATATACAGGGGCGTCGGAACACTTTGAAAGTTGTGTGTGTGGGGGGGGGGGCGAGCTCAACTGCGACCAAAGTGACAGCTAATTTTAACAAAGTGGGTTTCAGCAAAAAACAACGATGACAAATTGAGTCTTGTAAGACTTTTTTCTTGCCCCCCCCCCCTTGGCCAAAAGTTGAGGGGGGGTCAATGCCCCCCTGCCCCCTTCGGTTCCGTCGCCAGTGCATATATATTATACATATATATATATATATATATATATATATATATATATATATATATATATATATATATATATTAAATATATATATATATATATATATATATATATATATATATATATATATATATATATACATTATACATATATAAACTAAAATTTTTATTTCTTGGTGACAAGACCGCCTTGAAGTCTTGGGATAACCAAGAGATGTCGCTTCAAAACGGTCTAACTTATTCTCAGCCTTAATTGAGAAACAATTATTGTATAACACCATTTCGATGTATAAGGAATAAAAAAATTATAATGCTAATTTTTTTATCCAAGTGGAGTCTTATGTAGATGTTGAGCCATAAGTAAAATACCGATTTCGTTTTTATGATACCTGTCAAATGCTTTGCAATATCAAAAGATAAACTGTTGAGCCAGGTAAAAAAATGACTTTTTTCGGCTACCCCGAAAAACCTCTGTGAAGATGGACATTGGCGGGAATCGAACCGAGGCCCGATCTGCCATCAGCTTCCGTGTCGAATGGAGTAAGCACTTTAGCACTGAGCTACCAGTGCCGGTTATTATAGACTTGGTCAACACATCTTTCAATTCAATGATAGCATTATGTGAATCTTTCAATATAAAATCTAGAATCTTTCGAATAAAATTCCAAAATTGATCACTCCATCGGGAGCTGTTCTTAGGGGGATGTACCGAACCAAACCATCGAACATTTCCTGGAAAAAGTGTTGGACAGATTTTGCTCAAAAACTACATGGGATCTATTCGGGTATTACACCGATGTACAGAAAAGTAACAAGTCGAATGGTTACTTTGTATAACCTATATGCAGAGCATAAAAAACAACATGAAAACGAGTTCCGATTTTTTCCAAAGTGGCTATCCGTCGGACCGGAAGTAGATTTAGATTGGTTTTAGTTTAGGTTAAATTAGTTTAGGATGTTTGTTTGGTTAGGTGCGTTAATTTTGGTTAGTTTCGGCTGCACAACAATAACACTTAGACCGATGGTCTGATGAATAGCTGATGCCGATTATTTCAGTTTAAAGTGTAGAGCAAGTTTATGCTATGTTCATCTAATAATTGTTGACCTCTGACCTATCTTTAATATGGCGAAAGGTCAAGGTCACACTGAATGTAATACATGTTTCTACGGTAAGTCAATCAATCATTCAATATTATCGTGCAGCCATGTCCGCCTGCTTATTGGCATCCGATGCGCTGGTCAATTAGAGCTTCAGTCATTAGAGGAGTGAATCAATTCAGGGATGTAGCGGGGGCAGTAGGGCGGCGCCCAAAGCCAGGACGGGTGTAAGTTACGAAGAAGTTGGATACAAGTTATGTTAATTACAGTAGGGCCTATAGGTAAAATTGTCATATAGCGCTTCGCGAACAATTTTATTTTCTTTCATCCTGAAATTGGTAGTTTCTAGTAGGTGTTGATCGGATCTATTGAATGAAGCCACCGCACATCAATTATTGTTATTAATTGATAGTTCAAAACTCCCCTGTGAACATGATGGATTATGCATGAAGGTACCTATGAAGATATGCAATTTTTTGCAAAAGTGTGCATCAAAACCCTTTCATCTTCACCCACAACCGGTTTGCGGACGGTAAACCTCACCCAAAGCCGAGTAAGACGGGTTTCTCGGAAAAAATCAGAAATTTTGGAAAATTCCCATACGAATAACCTGAAGATAGAATACTTGGAAAATTCTATACGTTCGACTATTATACGATATGATCGAGTTGAATATGCAGTTAAAACTTCCACCATCTTGAAGGTATTAAAACTATATGTGTTTCTAAAATTTTAACATCTCCTACCATTCGAAAGTTATCACCAGAAATTGATACATCGTTAAACCCATGTATATGTTAAAAAAATATTTACCATCACTATTAAAAATCACCATTTCGTGATATTCCCAAGTTTTGACGCAAAATGCTATGAAATGATTATGATTTGGAAACAAATAAGTTTCTGTTATCGCAATGCGGCAAAATCTATGTTTGATAACTCGAGCGCCGGCACCAAAAGTAAGGAACAACGTTACCTGCGTGCTCTTTATATTAAGGGGGTACATGCACGGTGCTTACACAAAATAGAGAAATTTATCGTTACTATTTTTTTCCATGTTCACGAAGTGGAATGAAAAGTTTACATTTCCAAGATAATTTTATGCTCTTCAATTAACATGACATTCTATTTCTGTGAATCGAATCAGTTTTCAGATAATACGTCAATGAATTTCATCACATTCTTATTATTCATTGACGTATTATCTTAAAAGTGATTGAATTCACCAAAATAGAATGTGATCATATTAATCAAAGAGCATAAAATTATCGTGGAGTTGTAGAATTTTCATTCAATTACACTGGTTCGTGGACATGAAAAAAAATTAGTAAAGGTGAATTTCTTTTTTTGTATAAGCCCCGTGCATTTGCATGCACATTGCATGCTGTGATGGCGATCCGAGACCCAACTTGACTGGCCCTCGACCTCAACTTGACCTCGCAGACTATAAGTCAGAAGATATTTCTATAATTGATTGAATATCAAATTCGATTAAAATTATTGGGGTGGTAAGATCGATCTTGTGGTGCCCCGTTCAAATGATCGTAGTTTGTCAACCTTACCCTTAAGGGGAAACCCATCCCCAGCGTAACGTTTTCCGTGTCAACATAACATATAAGCGATCGTAGTGGCTTTTCGTTTGAACATTATGTAGTGAAATTACATCACACCATTCAGAGAAGTACCTTTAGAAATAATGTCGATCCATAAAGAACATTGAAAAAATTGATGGGAAAAATGTCGAATGTTACTGTTACATACGAGTGATCTTTTTCCACCTCTGCTATTATAAAATTTGAGTCATTATCACTTTCGACAAATATTGTCTGCATCTTATGATGCATTTGTTAATTTTGTATCAAGTTGAAGATCATTTATATTTGTGAAATCATCCTGGCGGGAATGTTTTGTCCTCTGCAGACTGCATGGGGACGCCCCAATTGGGAGACAAAATAACTCAAATTTGTCAAATTGTCGATGTTAATGAAAAAAAAAAGATTGAATTCGATGATGCCGGACTGCAATGAAATGGTATGAATATCAATACATATATGAAATATTTTTGAATTTCATCTTGTTTTAAATGGAAACATTTGAATTCACATCCCTTACAACCATCAATCTCAGCCTAAATCTATGTCGAACTTTCTCCTGCCGACTGCACTGCCGACTGCATAAGCAGCATAGCAACTCCTTGAATCGATGCCTGTCGTACTGCTTCAGTGCGAGACAAGCTGACGAGTTGCAGGCGATAAACAAAGCTCAACAACATTTCACGACTGCTACTTAGGATCCAGAAAGTGAAGACATGCACGGTACAACTTGTATACAGTTAGATTTTGAATCGATTGTAGCTACCTACACAGCAATTCGGTAATCAACTAATTTTGTCTCGCTGGAAAAACTCTACCCATTGACATTTTCCATCATACAGGACGACACAATGAATGTATATATATATATATATATATATATATATATATATATATATATATATATATATATATATATATATATATATATATATATATATAAATGTATATTTAAAATGTGATGACAAAATACAAAACATATTTCTATATTTGTGGAGTTGTTAAGCAAGATTGGTTCATTAATGAATAGATTGAAGATAACAGTACCGGACAAACCGCAAGCTCGTGTGGCCATTCATCAAGCAACAAGGGTGTTTTTATCAATTTTTTGTTGTTAGTGTTTCTGTATCTGTCAGGTTTTCCTCAGGGCAATTGAGACGAGTGAGCAATCTTTCCCTATACTTGCGCTAGTGCCTCCCATATATTTCTGTAAAACTGGAAGTGTTTGTAGGCCTATGTAGGCCCTACATTTTGTGCACATTTTTCGAAATATCATCCGTCATCGATTAAATTATTCATTATGTATGTTTTGGTACAATTTCTGGTGTATATTGTACAAAACTACAAAACCCGCTTTAAGCTGTTTTTTAATGTGGGTGTTGGGTTGTAAACCCCACCGGGTTTACTCATGCCAGGCAACATTTCTAAATCACGCCACGTAAAGATAAAACGGTACATTGAGATTCTCATTTGTTCAACGATTACTGGAGATTTTATTCGAATTGCAACGTAATTCGATTACATTTCCCAACAGCCAGAGATGCCAACTTGGTTTACTCCGAAAAAGCAAGAAGAATTTGATTCGATTTCCCCCACGCGAGACAAAACACGACCTGCACGTTTATCCACGCAATGTAATCAGATTGACTCGTTCTGTTCGTTCTTTCGACAAGCGGCCGTTCCAAGCTGATTTAGTTACAGGAACAATTCCATATAAAAGTGTATTATATGTTTATAATTTCTACTGATATAGAAAACTCACAAATATGATCAGTCACGACCAAATGATAACGAAATTTGAATTAAAACATCATAATAAATCAATAAAATGAATAGAATAATTAATACAATGGTAATGAAAAGGATAAAAATGAAAGTATATAATAAAAATGAAGAATACAAATGGAAAGATTATCAATGGATGAATAAATTAATGCATACAAAAAATAAAACACTATAGGCCTATAGAAAGAAAAAAAATCAAAAAAAAATCACCAATACCGGTATTATAATGAATATAAGAAAAAAGAAGAAAACGAATAATTCAAGAATGAGAAGTAAAAGAAGATTGAGATAATGAGAATATACAATAAGAAGAATGAAATTTTTCTTTTTTTTTAATGTTGCTTAACGACCCCACCAACAGCTAGGTTATACGGGGGTGAAGTTTTTCTCCCCAACGTAAACGTTTGAACCCTGAAATTATTACCTCAGGATTTACTATCTGTTGAATGAGTTATCTTATTTTAATTATTCTCAGGGGTGAGGGGGGAGGGTAAGATCGTTCTTGTGGTGCCAAGATCGAACGATCCTAAAGTATTTCATTTATAGCCTTAATTGGGGAACAATGGTTTTGTATATTAAGGTTTGATGTTGATATGAAAAAACATCTCATAAAAGTATAATAGCTATAAAAATGAATATGCCATGATGTTATTCTATGATAAGATATAGCTGAATACAGACATATTAAGTGATTGCAAGGCCTGAACTGTTGAATATCAGTAAGCCAGCATAAAATAGAGCCTCGTCATAATAGTTCTATACTCGCCACGAAAACAACGAGACGTAACAACAGAATGATTTTGAAACTGCAAATTTGCACTAACTGGGGTGCTATAAGATCGCTCTTGTGGTGCCCTGTCCGAACGATCCTACCTTGACAGGTACATCGCATATATAGGGGTCTGCCACAGAAGCCTTTTGTTTATTTATTTATTTTGGTTTTAACGACGCACTGTACTGATGACTATACGAACTATGGGCGTCGATGAATGATATATTATCAGATGATGGGATGGTGAGATGAATTTATTTTATAAGTTTTTTTTCGGAGTGTGAGAAGGAGTTGATCGTGGCCTGTTGTTAAGCAACCATCCCAGTACCACCGTACTACTGACCTGAACGACAGAGGAAAACCATGAAAACCCATGTTAGGATGGTCGCCCATGACGGGAATCGAACCCCAGTCTCCTGAATGACGGTTCAGTGTGCTAGTCACTCAACCACGCGTCTCACAAGGGAACCAATCCGTATGTACGAGATACCCCAGATATATTTATGTACCTTCGAAACCTTTGTCCTTTTTTATAAACCTTTTCATTAAAATTATGTGTCCTACCCCCTCCCACTCAAATCAAAGTTCATGGGCGCCTGGCCTTCCTTTGTGACGTCACTTACACGTCACCTTTATTGTCCTAATAATATTACCAGCTCTCACCGATCCGATGTCAATGTCCAGTCGGTTCAACTCCCACCACCGTCTCTGCTGAACGGCCGGTATAAAGGTTAAAGTGTACACGCTGTCTTGTGTGGCCGCACGTGCCTTTTGTAAGTCTTGGCTTGCATCTCGGAGTTAGTCATGCAGGAACAAAGCGAATGTGAAGCGACAAATCGATGGTACAGATCGTGATGCTGGTGACCAGACCGCCTCAAGGTCTCAACTGTAATTCATCCTTACCATTAATAAGGAAACATAAACATAAGTAGGCCTAAATCTCGAATTTTATAGCAGGATTTCAACGCTACAAGAAACACATGTTTTTTATAATTTTTATCATTTTTCGATCTCTTCCATTCATTCATTCAATTTAACGACGCACTGCAGTGATAACTATGATCTGTTGGCGTCGGATGAATGAATGATGAATGAGATGATGGGATAGTGATATGAAGGTTATTTAGGTAGGAAAGGATAGCAGGAAGGGAACGGTCATCGTCTGAATTGCAGGGACCATTCCGGCATCAGTCTAGCTAGACTATACAGAGGGAAACCACGAAAAGGCCCGATATGCCCCTCATCTCCCGGATCGGATGAAGCGAGCGCGTTAGTCCGCGAACAAGAAAAAAAGTGGAATAATTGGCTCTACTGATGAAACGGTTGTGCATCATTGGTTCAGAAGTACATGGATATGGTCTTATGGTCACCTCTTCGACCCCACGATGTTATTGACTACAACCGCGGCTACGCCATCCTCCGCGCCTCCGTCGCGCTGTCGCCATCTCACCGCCCACGGGTTCAGAGCAAAGCAGACTGGTAGCGCAGATAAACGAGCTCTGACGGGGAAGCTGAAGAGCGTATACTGGAATGAAGTCGATTCGATCGTGTGACATGGGCTTTGGGGGTACTTTACAAAGGATGATTGTAAATGTGGTCAGGGGTTCAGGTAAGGTAAACCCAAACCCATGTCACACAACCGAGTCGACTTTATTCCGGTATATGCTCTTCAGACGGGCTCTGACCGAATAACTACCGAGACACACGCACAGAACATTCGCAAACAACGTTATCAGCTAACAAATATTTTCCAGCCGTCCAAGCCAAGAACATACAAAATATACATAAATTAATGTGTAAAAATTGATCTAATTTTACCAAATAATGGTTAGAACTAGTCCCCCCACACACACACACATATATATATATATATATATATATTAGACAAAACTCATTTTAGACAAAACTAAAAATCATCATCTTAGTATGAGAAATTATAATCAATTAATTCGTTCTCCAGGACCCGCGTACTTTCCTGAATCGTGACGTAGGCATTATCCGATACTGTCCATGTTTTGACAGATAATCAGGTAATGCCTACGTCATGACTAACTGGAGTAAATAAATTAATTAACATGATTTGTCAAATTGAGATGATGATTTCTAGTTTTCTCTAGAATTACGGAAAAAAGTCATCTCATTATTCATTCGAATCTAGCCCTGGGGCATTTGATGTCATTTGAACATATTTTCAAATACCCATTATTCGAGTTATTTGGTATTGCAGTTTGAAAGAACATGTCCGAACCAGAAACGATAACCGTGCTTAGAGCGCAGGCGCACAGCTGTGACTGATTCCAGCACGAGGCAGCTTGCATGCAGGCCTGGGTTCGACCACCGGCGCCTCCACCTCGTCACACGTCAGCCAGATACACTGGACTCCAAACATCAACCAACACCACCACATTCCAAGCACACTTGCGGTCACATCTAATGGTTAAATCCCAAATTTGTATTTATTTATCGAAGTGATTACTCGTCGGACCGATTAAGATTATTAAATGAGTTAAATTAAATTAGATTAGTTAGTTGGACTAGTTTAGTTTAGGAGATAGTTTAGGTTAGTTTGAGTTAGGGGATCGAACCAAGTCCGACATCATAGACTATGCGTGGAGTGCGGTATAATATGCACATTGTCTTCTAGTTTTAGTGCGTATAATATCAGTATATTTTCTTCTGGATGCATTTGAATGTAGCTTGATCGACCACTTTATGTGACCGCAACCGTACAAGTCAATACACTGAAAACACCTCGAAAGCCTTGAGATTCATTTTACTTTGATAAAGTTCAAAACGGCCTATTAGAATAGAAATTACGACTATTGTCACATCTAAATAATTAATTGCAATTAATAATTTAGAGTAAGATGTATGAAAGTAGCCACAAAGGTTCAATTCATATACATTCGTGTGTTTATTAGATATGTAAAGTGGGCTACTTATTACGATTTGTAAGTAAATGGTATATAATACATGAAATAACCGGAATGTTGCGTGGAAGCAAGAATCTGCGTGGCCAAGGTTAGGACGGCTTGGGCCTAGAGTTCGTGTCATTGTACTGAGACTCTTGGTTGAGAAACGTGGCTATGCCCGATACTCTGTGATCGTGATGGGGGGAGGGATGTCACCCCCCAAAAGTTATATTTTCGGTTACACCATCACCCCTACCCCCTCCCCAAAAAATGTGAGCTCAGAATCCAACATGAGAATCCAACATTTATGCATGAGAATTTGCAATAGAATTCCTGCAAAACTTTTATCGGCTCATGGAAGTAGTAAGTAAGTCGTAAGTAAGTATGCTCATTTAACCGTTGGCCATCTTCCGAGGTAATTGGTACATAGTAGGCATATATGAGTGAAAATATAAATACAAATAAAAATGATGATATAATATTAATAAAAACTGATGATAATAATGATACAAATAATAATATGACAAATGACAAATTCCATTAGGAATATCTAAATATACTATTCTGTGTTTGAATAAATTGAACTAAAAGTTGATTAAAAGGAATACGAAAGCAGAGTTACAATTCTGAATGTACTTTAAACAATTTATATTCGCGTGAATCCGGTATCTAAAAACTCTTGCACAGTATAAAAGCTATTAATTGTAAAATGTGCTTTGAGTACAGACTTGAATTGATTGAGTGGCAAATTTCTAATATTTATAGGTAGAGTGTTATACAGTTTGCTACCTGAGTGTTGATTGAAGACCTTTACTCTGCATACAGTGCGTTTATATTTGTTCAAATGTAGAAGAATTTATGTCTAGTGTTGTGTTCATGATCAATGGTTGGAAAATCAATATTGTTAATTTTTATGAAGAGGAGAACTTTGAATATAGGCCTATAGGTGGAAGCCATTGTCATAATTTTTAGTTTTTGAAATGATTCCGTACAGCTAGGCATTATAACTAATTTATTTGCTATTTTATCTGAGGTTGAAACACTGTTTTTCAGGGGTTTCCAATCGTTTGACATGTTTACGTGTGTTCACCAGTTAGATTCAGTTATTCTAGGTAATGCTTTTGATAAAGATATATTTTGAAATTTAGTTAATTGCAAGTGAATTTACACGTTTGTATGAATTACGTTGGTGCATAAGGAATGTTATGCTATGTTTTTGTTAGTGATTATTTAGAATAATATTTTCAGTGTACCCTTACTTGTGATGCATTAGGTATAGGCCTACGGCCCGGGCCGTCTCTGCTTTATTTTTCTGTTATTATTATGTTATTTTTTTGTTCCAAATGCTAACAAATACAAGATTGAAAAATTCGAAAGAAACTGTGCAGTACGTACTGGTACTGACAACATACTTTATTTTCTTACGTATAACAGACAATTCTTAAGAGTGCACAGGAGTCGATTTAGCGAAACATCGATTTTTTGGGTGATGACTTTTGTATACGGTGTGATGAGATTTCAAGATTCTAATACTATACAGAAACACAGATAGTTTCAATGCCTTCAAGATGGAATACGTAAGAACTATTCAACTTGGAATAGCATAATTTTCACAGGTATATACAGCTGAAAATTGTTTTTCTGTCAGCTGTATATAGGCCTACACGTGAAAATTACGCAGTTTTCACGTGGCATCCTTCCAGGTATTACAAATATCTGTGCTTCTGTTATACTAGTTATATGATATTACATACTATTGAAACATTATCGCCAAAACAAACTTGATAAACAACCCTGACAACCCTGCCGAATTCATCACTAAATCGAACTCGTATGCACTCTTAAAACATTAATTGAAAAGAACTGAATTGTCATGAATATGTATACATGCACTAGATGGTACTGTACTCAGTTTATTTTCTTATCATAACGAGTATGAATACATGAACGTTTACTTTATATAATCAATTAGGCCTACTGATATACAGCATAGCTGGAGAAACAGTGACATATAGACAAGTTGCGATGATAATGGTATATATTAGTGATGCCTTCGGGTAACAAATTAGGAACCGGGTACCCGCCGAAATTACCCGGGTATTACCCGGGTAATTTGAAAAAATAAATGAAACTAAAAACTAAAAACTATATGACTATATATGCTTCTCAGTTCTCGGTAAAGAATAGTATTTGGCAAGGCAACTAAGTAGCGGGTGTCGGGAGAGGGATTCAGTACACTGCACGTGTGACCACAGATAACGGTAGGTGGTGCGACTAGATTTGACGAGCGCATTATGACAAGTTGAGGGAGGTCTGGGAAGGTAGGTGAAAAAACTTATGTAGAATGCGAAGTTGAATTTCTCTCGGTAGCTTGAGTGATTTATAAAAGTTATTTTCTATATTATAGGTACTGGTTAGCACAATTACCCGGAACCTAGACGGGTACCCGGGTAACAGAATATTACCCGGGTAATGCATTACCCGTACCCGACCCGGGTACCCGGGTACCCGAAGGCATCACTAGTATATATGTATATATATATATATATATATATATATATATATATATATATATATATATATATATATATATATACATATACAGGGGCGTCGGAACGTTTTGAAAGTTGGGGGGGGGGGGGGGGGGGGGGGGCAAGCTCAACAATTGCGACCCGGGAGGAAGGAAGTATGGGGTGCCACATATTCAATAACATTCAAGTATTTTTCAGGACAGAAGAAAAAACTACTAAAAATAAGAAACGGGGGGGGGGGGGGGGGATCTCAGTTTGGAAAAGAAAATGCCATATAAGAACAGTTGTACAAAGGCAAGTTAACGCGAAGCCTACGGCTCGCCGGGGGGAATGGGGAAAGGACCCATTCTGGCCCCGCAGGGAATTTGTTTAAATTACCCCTTTTTTGACACGATTTAACGTGTTTCAGATGAGATTTAGATGACAAAATTGATTGTTTTGAAGAACTAGAGGTACCCAACTGATATTTGCCAATCATAGTTATTGTATCTGCAGGGTCGTTCTGGCTCATTTTAGCGCCACAGGCAAGGACTCAATTGTGAGCCCCGAAAACTGTATGCACATAGTGAGAGTGAATGCAAGTGAGAGAGGAATCAAGCCCCGCAAGGACATTTTCGAAAATTCATCTTTTTAAATACTATTCTACAGGTTTGGGAATTACACGAAATTTCTGCTGGAATTCACGAATTCTTCAGTGTGGTAAGGAAGCTAGTTTTGCTGAATGGCTGATCCAAGAAAATAAAACGCTAAATTAATCTATCGTTCGATTATAATGCTGTTCGAATAATAACATTTACTCCACCCAATAATGCATAAGTAAAATAGAATATGATTTATGCAATATTACTGTTAATAGGATGTCACAAATGTGCGCCGATAGCGCTCCTCAAATTTGACGCCTCTGGCAGTCACGCTCTTTGCCCACCCCTAGAAACGACCCTTGGAAGTTCTCTTTTTCCATTTCACTTCATTAACATCGTTACTACTGTTGGAATTTTGAAAATTCACAAAAATTGTAATAAATAATTTACCTCTGGAAGAAGCATATATAGTGATGCTTGTTGATTTCTGCTAACTCATAAACTATGTACCAGAGCTGTACTTTCGAAACGGTACATCAAATTTCTTTAAATTACACCCTTTTTTATGAGGGTTCAACGTGTTTCAGATGAGATTTAGATGCCAAAATCAAATTTATTCTAGAACTGAATGTGCCCATCTAATTTCTAATTTTCTAATGTTCTATGCAATGTGAAATATGAATCTATGTACGATTTTATCTATCTATATACACTTTTCCTTCTTTTTTTTTCTTTCTTTCCTTAGCTCTTCCATCTTTTTTCGTCTTTTCTTTTTCTCGTCTTTTCAAATTGTGTCTCGCAAGACTTTTTTCTTGCCCCCCCTTTCCCAAAAGTTGGGGAGCCCATTCCCCCCTTCCACCCCCCGGTTCCGACGCCAGTGTATATATATATATATATATATATATATATATATATATATATATATATATATATATATATATATATATATATATATATATATATATTAGGTACTTTGGACTTTTGCGTTCAGTATGAGTACACATTTTTGGGGGTATTACGCCTATAATAAAATATAATAAACTTATTACTGTAGAATGAAAAACTTTTAATAAAAACGTATAATAAACTTATTACTCTGAAGGAGGGAGCGACAGGACTCCGGAAACGTCAGGTCATCTTTATATCGATAAAAAAAAATTTGGATTTGTCTTTGTGTTTTTTGTGTTAATACACATAAGGAAGAATTAGTAAGACCGATGGAAGCGGCACTTCTTGGTTGTTTCAAGTTTTCAAGCCCGTTTTGTCTTCAAAAACACTAAAAACCACTATCTCAGGCCTATGTTTTGAATATAGAACAATGAATTTTACACCATGACTGTGCTGTATGTGACCATACTTTTTTTGCCGCAGATGAAAGTCTGTCAGTTTCCAAGAGCCCGGAAGCGAGTATTTTTTCAGCTACCGGTTGTTTTCTATTAGCCAATCGCAGCTCGTCTATAGGCTGTTCGCGCGGCAATACTTATCTTTTGTAGAATTGCTGATTTCAATGTTTTAGGTATCGGTGTTATAGGTAGCCTTTCTGCCCGTGAATGTGGTTAAAACCTCGGTTTCGGGTCGGTATACCGGTCGACACCAACCTGACCTACCTAACCATAACCACGACAGCCTCCCCCAATAATAATTCTTACGACAAATATAACTTCATATAATTTTTAGGTTTTCAGAAAATAGAGGAGGATAGTAGAACATTATCAAAAACATCTTTTCATGAAAACAAAAAAGCATTGATAAACCGGGATCATGGCGACCTTCGTAACCAAAAGCGATCGTGTTACGGCAGAGCCAACGCAACATTGAGAATAAGACGATTTATTAGCCGTCATAAGCAAGAGTCCGGGATTGGTCGATGGGACCATTGGCTATAGAAAACAACCGGTAGCTGAAAAAATACTCGCAGCCCGGAACACATTATAAGCATGCACCGTTTTTTGTGATATATTTTGACATTACTAGGATTGATATCAGAGTGAACCAAAAACAAGAATGATAATATATTCCACTTAAAACCAAGTCCCTGAGGCAATTTTCACTTTATTTCATAAACAGCAGGTGTAAAGTTCATTATTATATCATTAATGGTGTATGGAATAAATACATTTTTCTTACCACTATCCTTCCTAATACAAAACCTTCATCGCATCATCATATCATCTCTATAATCATTCATCCGACGCCAATAGATATTGGTAATTATTACAGTGCATAGTTAAACCCAATTACAAATAAGTAATCAATTAATGAAATAATTCATACACCCCCAGTCTCTTTTTTGTCGCACTCCTGTGTAATATGTTGAAAACATACTCTCGCAGTCACATAAAATGGTTCAAGGGGAACCTACTCACGGCACGACATTTCCAGTATCAATGTGACATATAAACGATCGTTCCGTTTGAATATGCAGTGAAACTGCTTCACACCATTTAATTCAAAGAAGTATCTTCTAAAATACTGGCGACCCGTAAAGAACATTCACACTACGTCAGGCCTACATGTTATTCGTGTGTAACAGTATGGTGTGATCTAAAAATCGATGGCAAAAATATCGAATGTTACTGTTATGTACAAGTTATCTTTCCACTTTGGAGTTGTTAAGTAGTATCTTAGACAAACTTTGTCTGCATTTTATGATATGTTTGTTTAGTTTGTAACTTGCACGGTTCAAGTCTTAGAATCTTTTATATCTGTGAAATCCGAGAACTTTCTGCTCTTGGAGACTGGGGATCACGCCTTAATCCGAAATCACAATTTCAATCTATATAAATAAAATCTACGCACCTTTAGCCACTCATTTTTCACATACTTTGCGTGGAGTGCGTGCGTATGTACCTTGTCCGCTAGTTTCAGTGTGTATATCATCAGTATAATTCCTTCAGGATGCATTTTAATGTAGCTTGATCGACCACTTTATGCGACCGTACCACGCGTTCCAACGGCGCCCTGCGGCAGCAGCCCAAGCACGCCGCACTGCGGGCTGCCGACCCGACATCCACGAGGGGCAAATAACACACGTGGTCAATCAACTACTGTTTTCAGGAGCGAACAATGAGAAAAGGGTTAGGTGGCGACTTTACAAACCCGTATAGGTCCAAACGCAAGAGCTGAACTCACTTCAATTATTGCTAAATAAACAGTAATATTTTACTCTTTCTTCTAAGAAAATGCAGTATAAACATTGACATTCATTAACCTGATGCAATCAAAATACAAGAATGAAACATTGGAAGAAGATTGAAATCTACCCTAACTATCCCTAAGAATATATCTTCTCGTTGCCCCAATCAATTCTCCGAAATAATAACTCTTTGAATTTAGCATTCGAGAAAATGAAGCAGGACATTAGAACACGACCAATAACATCATTTCACGAAAACAAAAAAGTGAGTGACTTTCGGTGACTTCCGGTCCAAAATCGAACGCGCTACCGCAGCGCCACCGCAGCGCCACCGCGATAACGTTAACGTTCGATTCATTAGCCGATATAGACCTAACCAAGAAATCGAGGTTCGATTAACGACTGTAGTGGTCCATCAAGGTTCGATGGGCTAGTTTTGCCCATTATGTCTGAGGTGCGCCGAATTGCCCTCAGACGAAAAAGTGACTATTGGTACTAGCAGGCCAATAATGACTCATTCTCACTCCTGCACGGAAGTCCACAAAGTGAACTTGGATTCCGAACGGCTGCCGTCTCTTTCACTGTTGTACCTATATCCTTTAACATTGACGATTGGGAGTCTCGGTCTGAGATTCTTTGGGCTTCTTGACAAGATTTTTGACAGTTTTTATATTTGACGGGAAGGTTCGTCTTTACATGAAACGTCACGGGTTATTTCAATATTATTTCATCAATGATCAAATTGCGTATTTCGATTATAGGATATTACAACCCTGGGGCTAGATTTCAATCAATAATGACGCATTTTTTGTTTCTAATTTTATAGAAAACTAGAAATCATCATAATCTCAACTTGAAAAATATCCTCCTATACTTGTCCTCCAGGACCCACCCCCTCTTCTGAGTCGTGACTTGGGCATTCACGATTCTGTTCGTTTCGAAATCAGGTAATGCCTACGTCATGACTCAGAAAAGGGGACCGGGCTCACGAGGACAAGAACTAATTTCAATTTCTGAAATTCAGGGATGATTTCTAGCTTTCTCTGAAATTAGGTAATAAAAACCGTCCCAATTTATTAAAATCAAGCCAGTTTGTGATGTCCTTCAACATTTTAATCATCTCGCATGGTGGGAGAGGAAAACAAATTACTTGATGTGTTGCTATTAAAACTTGACACTCCACCATCATTTATCTCCACCTAGCTTATACATCTCCACGTTAAATGCAAATTGGCTATAAATTAACGTGAACGCTGTCGACGCTGATGAGATCGGCTGCATGGAGCGCGGTGAGGCGTTGCGACGGCTCCAAGGCCCGGGGGGAGGGGGGGGGGGATGAAGGCCCTGACCCACATTATTAGGGGTGAACGCTGTCAGAAAGGAGGCATCAAACGTTATCACCAGTGGGAAATCAAATCGTAACACTCGCTATAGAAACAGGTGAAAGGCATTGTTTGTGGCTCTTCTGTGGGCTGAGGACGCAGTATTGATCGACTATCGACTGTAGGCCTAGTAACTAAAGGACATCACAACCCTAGGACTAGATTGGAATGAAAAATGAAGATTAATTTTTTTACAATTTCAGATAAAATTGGAAATCATTTAATTTATTTGTCTTCCAGACAATTGCGTCATGACGTACGTAAGCATTACCCGAATCTGTGTGGAAACAAACAGAATCGGGAAATGCCTACGTCACGATTCAGGAAGGAGGTGGGTCAAAGGAGATTAATAGATAGGCCCTACATTATAATTTCTGAATTTGAGATTATGATAGTTTTCTCTGAAATTAGGGGGAGAAGTAATGTCATTATTATTTCAAAAGTAATCCCAGGGTTGAGATGTCCTTTAAAGACAAGATAAATATGTACTATAATTATAACCATCAAATATGCATGTATTTATTCAATAAAAAAAGTCGCAAAGATGCACTAAAATGAGATCCAAATCTAAGAATCTAAGATAGTAAAATAAGATCCAAAACTTCTCAATTCACAATTATTGCTAAAGGAAAAGTAATTTCCATTTATAAGAGCATCAACTCTCACTTTATTCAAATAATCCAAGCTATGCCGGTTCTAGATTATATATCACTTGCAGACTAAACTGAAATCATTAAATCGACCCATTTTTGAAATTACATTGAAACATTCCTTTATAGAAAATGGTTACTACTCTGTTAATGATTACTTCCTGGAAAACGTCCCTTGTCTTCAATTTTATTTAGTTCTGGGCAGTGTATATATAGTATATTGTCATTATACTATGTTAGGCCCATTCAACTGACTGGATTAGTTGAATCAAATAATGGCGTTATTGTATACAATAATTTACACTTTTATTCAAATTTTATTTTATTCAAATTTATGTCGAACATTTTACATTGTAAAATCAAATGGTGACAAAAAAAATTACTATTATTATTATTATTAATAATCATATTATATATGCACAAATTTCTTGTTGTCATGTAAGACTATAGCGAATATAAATGTAGGACCCAAATTAGAACGAAGCAACATTCAAAAGTGATACAAACACTTTATAGTTTCATCTTTTCGTGCACTTCGGAGTGAAAAATGTTGAAAAATGTGAAAAATGGAGTAAAAATATTTAAAAAAGCATAAAAAGGTGAAAAATAAAAAAGTATTTGAATCGATTTTGAATATTATTACGATAGAAAACGGTTATGCGGTAATGCGCTTACATTAAATAAATCTCTCAAAGATTAAAATTAAAATCTAAATAAAATCTAGGCAGTTTTTTCAAAACTACGCAATTCTACGCAAACCACTAGGTTTTTCAATATTGGGATCAACGACGCACTATACTAATGACTGAGATCTATGGCGTCGTTGAATGATGTATGAGATGATAGGACGATGAGATGCACGGTTATTACATTAGGTGTTTTTTGGATAGTGGAAAGGAGTCGGCTATGGCCTTTTGAGGAACCATCCCAGTACTGACCTGGGCGACAGAGGGAAACCAGTAAAACCCCTGTCAGGATGGTCGACCAAGGTGGGAATGGAACCCTAGTCTCCTGAATGTCGGTTCAGTGTGCTAGCCACTCGCCCAATCGTCTCAGTTGCTAGTTTATTCCTATAGGTTTATTCATACTCTGCGTGGAGTGCGTATATGCACAATTGTCTTCCATAGATGGAAGTGCGTATAATATCTGTAATTTTTTTTCAGCCATCATTTTATTGTAGCTCGATGGACCACTTTATGTGACCGCAGCAGTACATACTGAACAGAAATCATTTTATTCATTTGATTTGGTTTCCAAAGCTCGCACGAATTTGGTAGGCTTATATATTAGAAAGAAAAAGTGAAGTATTCGATAATCAATCTGCTGGCAACGACACATGACTTTCTATCCAAGTCACGTGATTGTTTGATCGGAATTATATGGCCTACGTTGAATAATCTTGACGTAATTCCTGTTACGAGAGCAAATTTGCTATATTTATATAGAGTTTACCGACGAGAAATAGTGATTAGTGTCATATAGCTCATCGCGACCAATACAATTTGTTGTTTTTTCATTTTTTTAAAATTATACATAAAAACGTTCAGCCAAGGGTTATGGGTGAGGTTTATTTTCTTTTAGCAACCTATTGAAAATTTTTTGATGCACTTTTACGAAAAATGACAGATCTTTATGAGTATACATTTATACATAATCCATCATGTTTATGGGAGTTTTAAACTAGTGAATAATAACAATTCTCAACGTGCGGTGGCTTCATTCGATGGATCCAATCAAGATCTACAGGAAAAAGTCAAAGTAAGGATAAAACAATTGAAAATTGGTCGCGATGCGCTGGGTGACAATCTTAACTATAACGACGCACTGTATACTGATGAGTGATCACTGAGATCTATTGATGTCAGTGAATGATGGATGGGTAGATGATATGATGAGATGAAAGGTTAATTTAATATTGGGTGTTTTTGGATATTTGGAAGGAGTTGGTCGTGACCTATTGTTAAGGAACATGCACCTCTTTCACGATGGTCGACCATAGCGGGGATCGAACCACTGTCTACTGAATGACGGTTCAGCGTGTTAGCTACCGGTCTACCCATCAAAGTACGAGATCTAATGATTTATAAATGAAGATTAGGCCCAACATACATTGTGACGCCATATAATAATATGATACAGTGTAAGGCAAGAGAATCGTTCTGAGAATAGCGTGTCTACATAAATTATGGTCTATCTATTGCCATAGTTCCAAAGACAGACGAATGACACAACACAAAAAGATAAATAGTAGGCTCTACTAGTTGAAATAGGCCTAAGTCTTACAATTTGGTCCCAAATGAAATATTCCAAATTTTAATCGTGAGACTTCGAATGTAAAGAAATAGTGAAACAATGATAAAACCTCGATTGCTTGTACTAATTGAACAGCTGAATGGATAATGGCTGGGTACACACACACACATATACATATGTATATATACATTTTTTAAATTTATATTGGGTTTCCAAATTGGTTTCCAAATGAAATTTACCGGCGAACATAATATCACACACACACACACACACACACATATATATATATATATATATATATATATATATATATATATATATATATATATATATATATATATATATATATATATATATAATTATCTCGCATGATCAAACGACTCATTATGTGAGTGAATTCAAGTCGTTGAAGATTTTTTGTCAAATAGATTACAGAACTACCCTCGAGCCACGCGAGACTTGACCATGAACAACGTGCCAGGAAGGCTGGTCCACACGAGAGGCCTGGCTGCGCAAGTCACAGCATCCTGCGCCTGCCAGCAGCTCGCTGTCGATAAGATAGCAGTGCTGCGGCAGGACAACCAAGCAGACTCGACACGGCGGATAGCAGTAGTCGGCTACAGCCTTGGCTACAGCTTCTAGACGCGGTTAGAACTCCGCGATCTCTCGGCATGTGGGCTTGTACTGTGTCCGCGAGCACCGTTACCATGACAACCTCCACCCACAGGTAACATAAACTCCCACACCCCGTCAACTGTATTCAATGATTCATGACATGCAAATGCATATTATACATACATACATATATATATATATATATATATATATATATAAGCACATGGGCCTATACATATATATATATATATATATATATATATATATATATATACATGTTTTTTTCTCTCTAAAAAATGTACATAATAATACATCAAAAAGAAAAGATCTAATGTTCATTAGAATAAATTCAACGTTATAAACAAGCGGTGTCACGACATATAGCTTCAGCTTGTATCTAGTGTCCACCAAAACGGGATCATTCAAAAATTGTATATTTTCTTCTTTCAAAATTTTCTGGGTTTTCACAATTGTTGAAACAGAAAATTGCGTGGGCGCTGAAGAGCGTATATACCGGGATAAGGTCGTACATATAAATGGATGGTTGTAAATGTGGTTAGGCATCAGGTAAGATTGAACACACAAACCCACGACAGATAATCGAGTCGACTTCATTCCGGTATATGCTTTTCAAGCGCCCCGAAACTGCCTATACTCACTCATCAGCTTAGAAAAAGGAGAAACGACCGAATCTACACCATTCAGTGAGACAGGAAGACAGGAAGACAGGAAGGCTGGGAACATCAGTCCTCTGCCAATTTTCACTTCCAAACCACAAGGGACTCGATTAGCGAAATATCTGTTTATAATGACACCTCTTGAACAGTATGAAGTATCAAAATTATAATATAAAAGATACACAGAAATTTTCAATACCCTCAGGAAGGTTCATGAAATCTATTCTACATATTGCCCAATTTACACAGATATATGTAAAAACGCTAAAATACGCTTAAAACATGTTTTTTCGATGTAAACATGACAAAGTTTTAATTCAAGGTTAACTATTTCATTTCACCTCATTTTCAAGGTAGTACAGAGATCTGTTTGTTTCTCCTGTATTACAATTTCTATATCTTATACCGTTCGAAAGTTGAAAAAACCGATCGATATTTTTTAAAATTGAATCTCATGCATTCTTAAGGCTGATTGCCATTATTTGGTACACTTCATCAATATTTCATTTGTTTTTCCCAGAGTCGTTTGTCATATCGAATTCAATATCGGTAATCAATCTACTGAACTACTATCACGATCTCATTCACTTTTAATAGAGACGACGACAAACACATATCAATGTTGAAATAAAACCGATTCCACCTTTTCATTTCCATTTTCTTCTAGCCACAACGATGTAGGTATGTTTATCATCAAGCGTGGTGATAGCGATCGGCCAGCTCGCTGCTGGTGGGGTCGGTAACCAATTAATCTATACTAGTTTTCCCTCAAATAACCTATAGCTGCTGGTGGGGTCGTTAAGCAATTAATCTCTACTAGTTTTCCCTCAAATAACCTAGCTGTTGATGGTGTCGTTAAGCAATCAATCTATACCAGTTTCCCCCCAAATAACCTAGCTGTTGGTGGGGTGGTTTTAAAAGCAATTAATCTCAACTAGTATTCTCTCAAATAACCTAGTTTTTGGTGAAGTCGTTATATGCAATCAATCCATACTAGTTTTCCTCAAATAACCTATCTGTTGATAGGGTCGTTAAGCAATCAATCTAGATTAGTTATTTCCCCCGAGCATTTATATGGACTATTTTTCGGTAATAGGCCTATGCGTCGCTAAGAAATCGGTAACATCCATTATGTAACCATTCTCAATCCAAGTCAATATCCGATATCACATCTTTGATTGAGTCCCATATTCACATAACAGTTTTACAGATTTCTCTATAGGCCAATGCAGGTCAATTAGGAAGTAGATAATGCGTTTGAGGACTATTATCGAATGGGCATCCATCCCCGCTTACATAATGTCCACGCTTACCAAACTCGACGAGGAAGTGGAACACACATCTAGTTTCCTCACAGAGTCCACACCTTGGCGTACTGAAGGTGCCAAGAACTACACAAGAGATATATCACTTCCTCTATTACCTGTGGGCCAGTTGGATCTTGTGACACATGTGGCAACATGTTATCACACCAGAGCATAATGACTAGAGCTACTGTGCAGCCATAGATAATCGAGCTATGTGCAGCATAGGACATTCCAATAGGTACGGCCCGTTACGAAAAATAAAAATACGTTTTCTAGTAAAACTATATATTTATGTAAAATAAACATGGTTAGATGTCATCTCACTCCATGACTGCTCACTTGTTAGTGGAAACATGAAGAAAAATGTGAGCTGAACATTATATGGTGAGTAAAAATCAAATTGGTTTTTCATAAAAAATGCGATTAAAAAGACCCTCTCGGCTTCGATTTGAGCGAACATTTTTTAGTTCAGTTTATAATACCAAAACAATCGATATACACGAAAATAAATCTGTTACATTTTGTTTGAGGTTGAAACTTTGATTGACTGGAGTGTCTTGATTTGACAGGTCAAGCAGAACTACATGTTATACTTCTGCAGCCAGCGATCTCACGGCAGTAGCGACCAATTGGCACACGAAAAAACGACCAAATCGAAATATTTATGCTATATTCTCAATCTGAATTATAATTATAATTTAAAAAAAAAATGAAAAAATTACCATCTGAAAAAACTACCAATGAATACAAGAACGAAGAAGAATCCAAGAATAAGAAAAAGAATATCAAGATATTAAGAAGATTAAAGATTTTTTTCTCCCCAAAGCGAATGCTTATCATTAAAATTATTAACATGAAGAGATTCATTGTTAGTTCAATGAGTTATGAATTATTATTAATTATTCTCTGGAGTGGTAAGATCGATGCCAAAAATTGGGAAAGGTTTCAACAATATGTATATTTTTTTCCATATTAGAATTCTGATATCCCATACCGTTCAAAAGTTGTAACCTAAAACCTGGCATTACGCTAAATCGACTCGCATACACTGTAGAGCTATACGAACCAGCGAGGCTTCGCATGGGGAGAGATAGCACACCATGACAGTATTCTCGGCTCAGTAAAAAGCAGTTATGCAGCCTACAAATTCACAGCGACTAGCCTATTGCCTATCCAGAGCCTGCCTCTATGCCTGCATCAACTCTATAATAGAAAGAGATTTAGGGAAAGTGAATTGGTACGGCAATTAAATTGTTTCTAGTTAATTAAGTGATCACAGGACATAACGCCCAATGGTTACGTTTACGGCTAGAACTGTTACAATTGCTTTACGAAAAAAGTTTCAAATATATTTATAGAATAAGTATGGGCCCCTAGCACTAACTATTCTTAAATGTTGCTGAACGACCCCACAAATGGCTAGGTTATATGGGAGTACGAATGAGCGACTCCTAATGGATTGAAGAAAGGTGAAAGCGTTTGTAAAAAAGTGATGCCCTACGCGAGAGTCGACCCACGCACGACTTGACTTTAGTTTCTAAAGCGGTGTCATAGCTGAATGAGTCACGGGGGAGGGAGAAGGGAGGGGTAGAAATCTCCAACAATTCAAGGCAACAACATTTCTTGCATCTTGAAAAACTATAAAATCACTTCTGAAATCATTCAAATTTCAACAATTTCCCTGTGGGGCGAAATAGGGGCCTTCCCCGTTAAGGGATCATGATTGTATACGTCACTAATGGGTTCATTACCGTTAGGCAAAATTATAGGCAACATTCTCTACTTATATTGAACGTAAATGGATTTACATTTACATAAAACTGTGTTTTCGATTAATATTTTTGTTTATGTTTCCACCAATAGATTGCGCACAATCGATTAACGAAGAAACAGTTATAACCCCAATCTTCCAACTAACTTTGTTTAATTTGCATGAATAAATGAAAAATGAACAGTGTAAATTTTCAATTTTACGCAATGGGTTGTACCCATTGAAAAGTCTTGAGCACATTCTATGGGCTTACTACAGTTTAATAGCCACAATCATACACCAATTAATATAATTCGAGCTGGTGTATGTATATATTAAAACTGAATTTTCTGAAGGCCAAAGAGTTTTTGTTCTCATTTAATTTCAAATAGAGTAATATACTACTAAAAAACAGGTTGCATGACACCACTATGCTAACGGCGACGTCAAGACTGTGGCGTCGCAATTGAGATTTTTGGCCATGGGTTATGAGACATGATGACTTATATTGGAATTGTTTTTATCTGATTTAAAAAAAATCATCAATTCCCATAAACTGTGGTCAAAAGATTCGGTAAGGATTTGCTGATTTAGATCATTTTGACGTCAACCTTGGCATATAGTGTCATGACATCACCACCCATGAAGATCATCGTTCATTAATAGACGCAAACTACATGGACACAAATCGATATGATTTTCCGGTTCCGGTTCTACTTTCAACCATACAAAATAAGGACATCGGTTCCGATTATGTTCAAATCAGTATATTTTTTCTTTAGTATTTTTTTACACGTTTATATTTAGATAATTCTTCAAAATACCAAGGTAGTATGTCAGCTTTGAAAGATTCAATCCGCTGTCTAAGGAATCGTCTTTCTAATTATAACTTTTCTTTCACAGACTTTGTTTTATATCTACTACTATATTATTTCCATTTGTTTCATTTCGATTAATGTTCCTATATTAACCTTTTCACTCTTTTTTGTGACTTATGTTACTTTGATCCGTTATGCTTTTTATGTATTTATCTATTGATCACTATCCTGTGACAATCTTGTCAGGGACCAATAAAGGATGTATATATTAAGATTGTGGTGACATTTTCCAGACAGTCCCGGTTCTTAAATCAAGCGAGTACCGCTTTTGTGACCACAGTATTTTGAACCCCAATATTCTGCACTACAAGAAAAAGATAAAGTGGACCCGAAAAATCCGAAAATTGTACAAATACTTTGGTATGGTGGCCCCCAATATAGTGACCCACAATACTAGAACAACGGGTTCCAGAATATCTTTTCGAACGACTAAATTGGTATTGCGGACCCTAGAAAAGTGATCCACAAAGATTTGTCATTGTTAACCTTGATAAACTGAACCCCGATATTGTGGACCACAAAAATGAAAAATATAGTGGACCACAAAGTTGATATGTACCCCAAAGCTAGTTAGACATTGTAGACATTCACTTCTATATCTACTGCCTCAATTGAGGAACAATACGATTTTCTATCACGTTTCGATGGATGTTGATAAAACAAAAAGTTCCAGAAAAAATCACGCTTGCTGCTGGTTCCGGGTCGAGCAACAGCTGAAGATGAGTTTGGTCGAGTGACATGTATACAGCCGAGAGCCCGAGACCTAGTGACACTGTGACGGTCCCTAGAAGGTATAGGGCCTAACGATAATAGGGTTTGTGTGTGGCCACGTAGTCGTGTGCTCGCCGCATGCAGAACAATGACTTACTTGCGACTACTTGCGAGCAGGAATATGGATATCACGCGCGGCGCGCGAATCACGTTGCCGTATTCATCAGCTTTAATTACGAGTGCGTGGGAGCAGCGCGTCGTTAGGGGGTCCACGGTGAGGCGCGTGCCCCACAACTCGCAAATCGACATTTGCACTCCACCAATAATTTATCTTTCTTTAAAAAAATATATATGTTAACCTACGAATGAACACACAATAAAATATTGCGTGGGAGAAATCGCTAAAATATCCTTAAAATGTCCCTAATGAGTAAAATATTAAATATAACTTCGGAAATGGTTCAATTACTAGACACCAAAACTACATGTAAATCGCAAAAATCACTTGAAAAATGACCATATTTCAAAATAAAATGTCTGCGGGGCTCCAAATCTCCTTTTAGCGTGCGGCTGGTAACCAGCTGGGCTGTCATTTCATTTAGATAACCTGCCCCCCCCCCCCCTCCCCTCCAATACACAAATCATAACGACGTCCCTGCGTGGGAGTCGATTTAGCGAAATATCCAGGCCCGGATTTAGGCACAGGCTGGCAAGGCTGAAGCCTAGGGGCGCTTGCCCTCTCCAAGTCTTCCGTCGATTTGTTTTGAATTAAATGAGGTTGGATTAAAAAATGAAACACGAAGTTACATCATAGGTAAAATAACAACCAAAAGGATTGAAAACGTAATGAATGTGAGAACTAAATTAAAATTAAAATAGAATATAGGCTTATAATCAATATAGTCACAAAATCAATACAAACTGGACAGCAAATAGTCACTCATTCATTTACAAAGATACACTATACTTCAACATAGGCCAATATCCACAACTTGAAAATGAAATCTAAAATATGGCATTTAAAAAAAATCTCTGCGGGGCTATGTGACCCTCACCCATATTGTGTTACACATATTTCTAAAATAAGTCTTTACTTTTATTACCGTATAGGGGCGCTAGATTATGTTCAGCCTAGGGGCACTGGATTCTCAAGTCTGGGCCAGGAAATATCAGTCGTTTGGTGATAGGCCTAGCTTCTGAACAGAGTGAGATATCGAAATTCGAATACTAAAGCATAGAACTTTACCTACAAAGTGATGTAAAAAATGAAATTAACAAGTACCCATAGCGTAACATATTCAGTGTCATCGTGACATATAAACGATCGTAGCTACTTTCCATCAGAAGATATATTGTAGTGAAACTGTTTCATACCGTGCAGAGAATTCTTCCAAAATACTGTAGATCCATAATGAGCATTCACAATAGGTTACATGATATTTGTAGGCCTAATGTAACTATGTACAAAAATAGGGAGTGTTACATACAAAATACAACTGATCTTACCAATTTAAATATTATACAATTTGAGTCACAAGCATTTTCGACAAATATAGTCTGCATCTTGTGGTGTATTTGTTAATTTTGTACCTTGCACGGTTCAAGTTTTATGATCATGTATATCTGTGAAACCTGTTTGTCCTACGGAGAGTGGGGACGACTTAACACCTTGAGTTGCAATTTTAGGAGTGGGGTATTGTATAGATTGACTGCGCTATGTACGGTATAAATAAACTATTCGAATCCCACGGGGTTTTTCTTCTCTATGCCGTTCTATTTCTTAATCTAATTTAATCAATTGTTCCGCGTTCGAATATGATTGGGAGCACACTGCGGAAAACTCATCTGGTACGCAAATGAATATAGCCCTAACGTTTCCTATAGCAAGCACAGACAAAAGAAATATCGTCCATCACTTTCTGTTCACGATAAGCTGTGCTTATGTCAATAAGTCAATAACCAAGTAACATGTAAACTGTTCCAGCTGTAGATGAAAGACGTGATGTCCACACTTCCAACAAAAGGAACTTGAATAAGTCACGTGTTTATTATCATCATGTTGAACAAAAGACATTCATGAAGAATGACAAAGAATGCACTTGATTCAGAGATATTTTCACCGGCACACGTAGCTTATTTGTTAACGCGCTCGCTTCTTCAGACAAGGGAGATGAGGGACATATCGGGCCATGGTTCGATTTTCGCCACCGTCCATCTTTACATTGTTTTTTCGTGGTTTACCTCTGTAGTTTACGCTAATGCCGGGATGGTTCCTACAAGATAGGCCACAACCGCTTTTTCCCACTATCCTTACCATTAGAATTAGAAACATTTTAAACACATTCTAAACCCATGGATATATTCATAAAAATATGTATGGTGGTACGATGTCACAGCATTTAAAAACGTCACAACGATTTTAAGGACGTAGTTCTATATGGACTATAATCTTGACATGGACATTTTATCATCAAGCTCTATGGATCCTGGTGTAAATCCACCCTCCTTTTTGGGCCACCAATAATCACATTGTGGTCAGGAGTTGAGGGATGTTCTTGTCATTATCTTGAAACGTTACTGAGTGTAACTGTTACTTGCAAGCCGTATTTGAAATTATATCATTAGCGAAAATTAAACTCGTAATTGTATGGTATACTCGGTATAAGCTCTTAAAGATGACATTTTGATTAAAAAATGATTCCTTCAATTCTTTCTCCGTCCAATCCTTTCTTGACTACAGTCTGTATAGGCATATACCATATACCTACCTATATAGTATACTCCGTATACTAAAGTTCCAAAACAGATCAATATGCACATGTACCGTATACTTTGCGAAAGATATTGTTCATGGTTGAGGGAAATTCCCACCCAAAGCGTACGGTGTTTTGTGTTAAAAGTGACTTATAAACGATCGCAGTGGCTTCCCGGATGAACATTTTATAGTGAAACTGCTTTATATCATTGAGAGAACTAGAAGTATCTTATAGAATAATGTCCATCCATAATACACGTTCACAAAATGTTACGTGTTATTAGATGAGCGTAGCGAAGATTTTCACTGAACTCTTTTTGTAAACACTGCAGGGTTTGACCGATCGACATGAAACTTTTTTTTTATATGCAAACTTATCCAACTTAGAACTGTATGGTTTTGAGGTCTAATCGGTTGGACCATTTTTGAGAAACATCATTTAGAAGTTTCTAAAAATCCAATAAGATTTGGCTGAGCGGAAAAAATTGAAAAATTAAATCTCTTCAATATGATTCAAATTTTCCACAAATGTGAAAACAAGAATAATATACATGAATACAAATTTGGTTTGATATTCGGACCAGCCGTTTTGGAGAAAATAATATAATAAATGTATTTTATTCATCGGAAAGATAGAAATATTAGTTGAAAAATGTTGCATTGTCGAAGTCACGGCTTTCCAGATTCATTGACATCGGATGAAGTTCATTTCAAATGATCAAGGTTTGTAGAGTTTTCGATTATACTTTATATAGACATCTCGCTCATCGTACAACGCACATCCTGCGTTTGCCTAGTTTGTATGTAACGGTACGCGGTGAGGTAAACATAAATCGCAAAAATAACGGGTGTTACATTTACAAACAAGTGATCTTCCCACCTTTGTTATAAAATTTGAGTCATCAGCATTGCGACTTATATTTTCTGCATCTTTATATGACGTATTTTTTAAATTTTGTATCTCGTACTGTCGAAGTTCTATATTCTTTTATCCTACCTGTGAAATCACCCTGACGATAACGTTTTACCCTACGGAAATTGGGGACGCCTTAATAATGTAGCCCATTCATCGGAAATTCTTTTACAAAAAGGATCTCAAATTTCGAACTTGCTATCGACTATTGTTTGCTTAACGTCCCCAACAGCTAGGTTATATGAGGGAACAAGTGGATGATGGAAGAATGAAAGCCATGCCTTACGCGGGATTCGAGCCCACGCACGACTTCACTTCAGTTTTTGGAGCGGTGTCAGTGTCTCTGACTGGGCGGCGAACCTAATGTCAACTTCCCTACTAACGAAGTACCGTATTCATAGAGCTTCTACCAAATGAGTGGACAATGTGCTCCCTCAGACCACGGGTTAAGTATATTTTAGTGGTCTGAGCCAAGGTGTTGGCCAAACAAATATTGAAGGGAGAATGGAGGACAAAACGTATCGAGTATAAAATCAATCCATCAGACCAAGGATAGTTATTTAGCAATAAGCAGGTCCTTATACAGCTCGATACAGGAGTTGTTTAGTTTCATTTGGAGAAGAATCATTTCTTCAAATTGGATTAATATTCTATATACCAGGTAATATAATATTGGCGTTATATTCCTTTATGCACTGTTACCAGTATGCCCACGCTAAGATACCGCAAATTAAACTGTATTATGTAAATGCGATTTAATAATAAATTGTAGCAAATGAAAACGAAACGATTCTACCCACAATTCAAGTCAACGTAACAAAGAATCGTGCTCAATTCTTTTCCAACACATGAGCATTCTGCTTTCCAAAGAGAAAACAAGTTCAAACATGAATAACGCAATAGAATACAAATTACTCATGGATCTGTAATAACTGAAATTAGTCTGAAATTAATATTTTAATTTACTTCATTAATAAAATTAAGGCAATTAAAATTACATTGTCTATTAGTGTTTCATCTAATTCATTGTCTTTGTATAAATAACAACAACGACTTTCCTAAAAATCATGCAGATAGTCTAGGACTACTATTTCAATTCGTGAATTACCTTGCGTTCTGCAGTCGTTATCCTGACACGAGGTCAATTCCCTCTGTTCTTGACACTAGCAGATGATACAATTCGTCTCCAATTCCATGATGCACACGATCTTGTCTACACAAAAACCGAATTATGGAAAATAATGAACACTCCTGAAGTCTTTCATCACGTATACAAACACTACATTAATATGATCTAAATGTCAGTAAAGGTGATGACTGAGATTTAAATATATATATATATATATGTAGCCTATATATACATACAAAAGAGAGAGAGAGAGCGAAGAGAGATGAAGTGACAAAGAGAGGAAGGCTGAGGAACGCACCCTCCACACTCCGCTCGAACTGTCAGACTGACAACGACTAGACTCGGCTGACTCGAGCCACTGCTAGTTGCCTATGTTTGTCCGCTCGGTGGCTCGGCGCATCCATGTACGACACTGCGAGAACCAGCTGTTTACAATATCCTACTAGTACCATTCTGTACGATTATCCTGCCATTTCAAAATAAGAATTCGTACCATTACAAACAAATTATTTATTATTAAATAACAATCATCAATCAGTATGAGAAATCAAATCACTTGACGTATCAATAATGCGATTCTTTGTTTTTTTTCCTTTCGGAGAGTATTGTGATCTTATTTCTTTGGTATTATATTATTTCAGATAGTATATAAATCAATACCGGTGAATGATAATTTTATTCCCATGGATTTTAGAACGATCCGAAAGGAGTTAGTACATGATTCAACCACTGCACTGCAGCACAGATCGTGGCACGTAAATCGACCACCGTGAAGTCGACCAAGTAGATTTTGTAACTGTATTTACCGACTGTATAGCTATCCGGTATCAGATACTGTTAGCGGTCAAGGATGAGGTATCAACATGATTTCGATGATCATGAATTACATTTAAATGATAAATTTACATTTCTACAATTCAATTTTTTCACAGATAGAGATTTGTTCACGTTATGTGACGTCATCTTTCCTATAATGTTTTAACAAATAACAAACTAATATACGGTTTGAACTATCATTGCGTATAAAGTTTCAATTGACTCACTTGATCCAGTATTCACTTATACGATAGGAGAAAACCACAAAAAAGATCTGTGAGGATGATGGTCGACCTACGAAATGTAGGTGATCGGCGTCATAGGGTTGAAATTATTTGCGATTCACAATAAGGGTAGGTCTATAGGTGGCATTCGTCTTTTCAACACATTATTGGAGAATACAGGGTTGTTGTAAAACGGAATGATCGAATTTTTCAAAATTAATATAAATAATGGGTAACATGTTTTATTGATAAATAGCACGTAAAGTATTTGTAACAGAATGAAATTAATATTCATATCATAGTAGAAGTAAGACATAGAGAAATTAATACATTCTACATAATGGAGTAAAGGAACATTAGTTTGTATAAATTAAGGACTTGACACTATTTAAAAAAAAATAATACACACCATGAAAACTCTTATGTATTTCACCTCCATTCAAACACTTAATGACTACATCAAGATATCTTCAAATTGAACATTTGATAATTACAGATTTATTTTGTTATCGTACGTACGTACAAACACACACCCACATACAACATGTGTATAAATTCATAAATATATATATAGGACTTATATATATATATATATATATATATATATATATATATATATATATATATATATATATATATATATATATATAATGGTCAATTATCGATTATAATACATTTTGTTATTTATCGATTTAATGAAGTTCCGTTTTATTCTTCATTTTTATTCTCATTCTCACTCAATTATTCTCACATGTAATGTGGATGATATTTATTTATTTATTCACACTTCATGATTTTTGTTGCTATCATTGCCTACTATTTCTTCGATTAATCAAAAAAGTGATTGTCAATCGAGTTTCATAATAAATTCGTATAATCACAGTCACTTTTTGATAACTGAGTCACAACCCTAAATAATATAATATATGACTATATATATATATATATATATATATATATATATATATATATATATATATATAAGTATAGTCGATTGCAAATTGAGCTCCTGATTTTTTTTGTGAGCTTCCGAAAACCACAAACTCTTGAACGTTTGGCAACTGAATTGGGAGGAAGAGGGGGGCGGTCACAATTGTCAATTATTCACATCTCTTCCGATGTGTGTTAGTGATCAACAATTGACACAGAAATGATGTTCAATTTTTACATGTCGGTGAGATCAAACTAATGGAAGCCTTGTCTTGTAGCAATAGGCCTAGAAATCAAGATCAGAGAACATCAATTTGAAATACTAACTTTGTCTTGAATAGACTGATTATCTGTATAAGGGCTTACAGCTAACGAAATTATTGTGTAGACAAATATGAAGATGCCACATAAATGTATCTATATAAGATAACAGATAAAATAAAATATATGAATAAGTCATATCACTGATTAAAACAGTTTGAAAGATGTTTGTCTTATCTCGGGAAGTGTTGATTATTCTCTAGTAGTTGAGCATGTTTCACACGTAGCGTTCCCTGGTCTCGATTAATTCACGTGGATAGCGTGTGGACTATGAGATGAGTGAAGTCAGTTAGAAGAAGAGCACATGGCCTAATATTTCTGTATGGGCCATGGTCTTGTCCGCCATCTTGAATGTCAGATTGCCGTAGAAATTCTACACCAAAATCTGTAATAGGGCGAATATAATATAATTGTGCTAATTATTTCTAGCATTCTAGTAATTATTTCTAGCCCTAGTAAAAAATATCGGTTATTTCCCCTGTTTCAATTGAACTGTCATGAAAAATAATATCCACTCATTGGTGGCTACATATCAAATCTTAGAAAACCCATATCTCCGAAAATCCAAATCTCCGGAGAGAAAAACAAAATGTTCGAATTGTCTGAGAAATGTGTTTTCGGAGATAGGCCTATGGGTTTTCTATGATTTTTATTTTTCAAGATATGGGTTTTCTAAGATTAGGGGTTTCGAGAATTTGATGGGCTGCCCTCATTGGTGGACGGGTGCATGACGCAATAGCTGGTGATGCAAGATGGCCGACGAGTTGGCTGCACTGTTTGGATCTATAGGCTCACTGAAGTGGCTTCACTCGCTTATGAGCAGATTGCTACTATGCGCTATCCACATAAGTTGATAGAGATCATAGGTAGAGGTACAAGACAGTGCTAATACTTGTCCGTAATGTGGCCATTTGTTTCCGTGGGTTGTTGTTGTTGTTGCTGCTGGGCAGTTGCAGAGTCGTTCGTCTCGGTCGGTAGTACGGTTTCATTTGGAGGAGGTACGTAAAACCACCACGCCAAGAAGAAGAAAGTAAGTCCAACTGATTTCCCAATCATTGCTAAGGACATCATGTAGCTGAAAAAAAATGTATACATTTAGCATTTTAGCATTTTGTCCGAAGTCAAAAGATCTTAGTTACGATTACAGTGTGTCGTTAAACTCGATATAAAAAATGAATAAAATGTACTCCAATACCTATACATGTTAGGCCTACATGCTTTATTTCATCATTGGTACCGTAATAAGAAGTCTGTTATTCTTGCATAGAAATACGTTATGTATAATACAATTCTTTTTCAATGGATAATGTTTACATTCAATAGTAAAGTATGTAGGCCTATATTGTTGACAGTACGTAGTTCTTTCGGTAATCTATTTTACAATTTTTTACTTAGCTATTCCGATTCGTCGACTCTCCCAATTCATCGAAATCCTAATTCAATGAAATTTCGATTCATCAAAATCGTGACTTGTCAACTTTCAGTGATTCAAGTACTGTCCCAATTCACCAACAGTCTCACGTCATCGAAATCCCGATTTGATGAAGTCCTGCCCCAGGATCTCGATTCGTCTACAATTATTTTACCTCGTTTTTAATCGGGATCTCACTGAATTGGGACGCTACCCAAATGTGCGTGTGTACTCACTAGCTCATGTACTCGTTGTCAAAGACGAGGCAGGCCCCGTTGTCATCGCAGCTCTCCTCCCACAAGATGCACGTGCGGTCGATCAACAGGCCGAACAGCAGTGGCGCAGGGATAGTGCCCAGCAGGCGAACTTTCAGCCACTGTATGCCAAGGGCGAACGACCTTTGCTCATCTTGGACGCACCTGTACCAGAGATATTCGAACAACTGATTGAATTATTCCCAATTACTGTTGTAATAATTGTTAAATTTTTCCCATATTTATTTTTACAATTTTAGTATTTTTTATCTAGTTATTGTATTTGAATTGGAGCCTTCTGCATGCCGAAGTTCTGGCAGTTATGTAAACCAATAACTGATCGACTGACCGCCTCGATTGATGATTGTTTGCTTAACGACCCCACCAACAGTTGGGTTATATGGGGGTACTAATGAGCGGATGATAGATGAATGACGTTCATAAAAACCCATGCTTTATGAAGGACCATTCTCGACTTGGCTTCTGTTTTTGAGGCAGTGAGGCCGGGAAGGTAGGGGTACGTCAGGGGCCCTTAACGCGACTGCAACTCAAAATAACGTCCTAGACCTGGCTAGCTCCGAGAGATTAAGACTTTGATAGGTCATTTTTCAGTACTATGAGCTAAGTTCTATTTCAACGTAGCCAGTCTTTGTATATTTCCATTGTTGTAAACGCAACATTCTGGCCCTGCCCATGAGGTGGGTTACGTAATTTGTCACGTTTTTGGCTTTTTGCAGTCTAAGAGACATTTACTTTGTTATCTTCTTCTATTGTCATATTATTTAGGTCGTCTAGTAATTATAACCACTCAAGGTCCTAGTCTCTTGGAGATAGCTAGGCCTTTTGCGTTATTTTCAGTGGCAGTCGCGGTAATTCATTCAATTCATTCAAGAAGTACAAGAAACAAGAAGTAGAATTCATTCGAGAAGACAATACAAAATTGTATTGTCAAAAAATGCTTCTATAGTTTGGACGAATTGACAAACTGTTTTAAACACATGTGTGATTTTTCCTTCAACTGATGTACTAAATGAACATTTTTATATAATGGCATTCTATTGGAAATTATATGATTTTAATCTGACAATGTTTTTGACAGCTGTATTTACTTTTATTGTGATTTTTCGTATACTGCTACATGAATAATGTAAAAGTCTTTTGAATGAAAAATAAATGAAATGAAAATGAAAAAGGACCCAGTAGACTTACCTCAGCGTAGCAGCTAGCGCTGGCATTGAACTCAGGAAAGTAGAAAACATCACGCAGAAGAGCATGATCATGAACGGTATCAAATATCCGCAATCGCCTTCACAATTGACGTTCTTTGCTTGATTGGGTGGTAGAGGCGATTCAGTTGACGCTCCGTCGAACGGCGAGAAGTTGCTGGTGAGAGCCAAGTACCTGCCGTCGGTGTTGTCGGCGATGCACGAGCAGTTGGTGAAGTATTTGATGTTGTCGATGGTGAACTCCTCTTGGCAGCCCGCGTAGCACGGGGAGTAGTACATCGTGTTGTCGCTGCCGCAGATCGGTTCGAACGACGACGAACACGAACAGTTGGCGTTGCAAGTACTGTTTAGTGTCAGCGTAGAGAAACTGGAAGCAAATGAAAGCAAAAGCTAATATTAGGTCAAACTGAAAACTTTGAAGGACATCACAATCCTGAGACTAGATTATAACGAAAAGTGACGATATTTATTTTACTAATTTAGAAAACTGGAAATCAACATCTCAATTGTAGAAATTATAATTTATTCATTTGTCCTCCAAGACCCGCGGCATATTTTTATTGCAGTGCCATAGACACTACTCGATTTTGTTTATGTTTCTACACAGAATCGGTAATGTCTACGTCATGATCTATTGTCTCTGGAGGACAAAAAAAAATCGTAATTTCTGAAATTGAGATTATGATTTCTAGTTTCCTCTAAAATTAAGGAGAGCAATATCATCATTTATTCATTACAATTTAGTTTCAGGGTTGTGATATCCTTTGATGGCACTTTAAAAACCCACTTCCTCCCACCGTACCTGACACATCTCTGAAAACACCTCTTACGTGGCGAGCACAATGAACAGTCATTCAGCAGAAGGAGGTTCGATTTCCGCCATGGTCGACCATCCTGACATGGTTTATTCGTGTTTTCCCTATGCAGTTATATGTAGTATATGTAGTATATGTAGTATATGTAGTATATGTAGTATATATACTGTGATGGTTCCTTATCAACAGGTCACGACCGACTCCTTCCCTCTATTCGAAAACACATAATGAAATAACATTTCATCTCATTATCCCATCATCTCATATATCATTCACCGAAAATAATAGATCTTATAGGCATCAGTACAGTGCGTCGTTTAACCCAACATAGATAAATGAATAAATGAACTTCACGATCGATATAAACACCCCGCTCCTCCATCAGATATTTTTTCAAATCAAATACGTTCAGAGACACATGGAAAATCATTACAGAACAAAAAGAAATTGAATATAACGACGGTTCACTTCGATAATTTTGAATGATTTGGTGAATTTTGAACACATTTCAATTGCGTATTTATTAATGTTTAAAATAACTTCTTCAAATCGATCACAAAGTGTGACGCGATAGAAAATACAAGGGTACAATCAGTCACACAGCAATAGAGGGATACCCGAAGAATCGGTGGAAGGGCCATGATCAAGTGATTGCATTGATAGAGGTGCCAGGCGTGAGCTCACTTGTTTTTATGTATACGTAGGCTATGTATAGATCTATCCATCTATCCATATATAGGCCTATATAACACACACACATATATATATATATATATATATATATATATTTTAGGCCTTCACAAAAATATAATTATTGGTTTCAACATAGTATTGGATGTGGTTGATGGCTGACAATACAATCAGGATACATTGTAAACCACAACCCCAACATATAGCTGTCATGTGAGATGCCTATCTCCTGGTACATAGCTCGTCCTCTACGAGACCATCACTTGTTTGGAGAGGAAGAAAGTGGGGGACGAGGGGGAAGCAGAGACATCTTGGCAAGATCATTGTGTACAGCGCACGCACATCCTTGTACAATGAATATCGCTGTTTTGTGGTCATAATTCGAATAAAGATTATTGAAATTGAAATTATAAATCTCAAAGTAAAAAATCGTTCAATGAAACGTAAATGACTGCAACTGCATACAGGAGAGAGAGAAGAGTAAGACACGCTAACTACCGTGAATTATGGAGGAAAATACAATTGCAGTAGCTAACCGTGTGGACTTGAGCTCACAGGAGTTGCCACTTATAGTTGAGACAATTCAATGCCATCTCAATTGATATTAACCAATACAACAATCTGTTGATTTTTATATAATTATTGATTTATACTAGGTTCAACGACGCACTGTAATGATAACTAATTTAACCAGCATCTATTGGCGTCTAAGATCTATAGGATCTATATGGGAGAAGATTTATAGCGAAAAATCAGTTTTTTTGGTGATAAATTCCGAACGGTAGAAGATACAAAAATTCTTGTATACGGGGGAATAAGTATTTTCATTTCTTTCAAGACGGTATTAGTACAACTATTGTTTAACTCAATTAGATAACCAAGTCTCTGTGTTATTCCCAATGCATAAAACCATAGCAATAATCGTAGAACATGATATATTGAGGATGGGTCAACTGTACTAAAACTGTCCTAAAAAATCGACCAACTGTACTAAAAACTGTCAAACTGTACTAAAAAGCAATCAAATGTACTGAAAACCGACAAACTGAACTAAAAATCAACTACCTAAAAACCAACTGTCCGAAACTTCTACTTCTATGGGCAACCTGTACAGAAGTTGCAGTGGGGGGCTTCTCCCCTCCTTACATTTCTACTTTGTTTAATTGTTTCTTATTTTTTCTAGTGATGATTAGGGTTAGGTAGGTAAGATTTGTGTCAAAAGAAATCTGTGTAGGCGAGAAACCAAACCTCTCACTTGAAGTTCTGTACAGGTTGTTCAATAGTAGAAGTTTGGGTAAGCTATTTTTTGGTATAGTTGAATTTTAGGACAGTATAGTTTCAGGACGGTTGAACCTTCTCGATTGGACTCACTCAGAGGCGTCGTTGTACGCGTTTGTGACGCCGGCGAAGGCCAGGTTCGGGCAGGAGAGCAGGAAGGCGAGCGTGAAGATGGCGCCGAAGACGGTGCAGCCGACACAGAACTTGATGATGCCCGAGCACTTGAGGTCGTGCCGCTTGACCAGGTAGCCGCCCAAGAAGGTGCCTCCTCCTCCGGCTGGCACGGTGATGATTCCTGCACAGAGACAGACGCTTAGCGGAACAAGCACTCTTGGACAGTTAACTTTTCAAATGAAAATTAATTCATAAGAACAGCGTTTGAGGTTGTATGTTGTTATAACGGACACCTAACCGGCACTAAACCGAGACCCAATCCAGGGTTTAACTTTCAGAGTAGATAACCGTCGGTCAGGTGCGCGTCAGCGCTAATGCTGGGTCGAAAAACGGCAAAAGCGCGCAACCGGAGCTTAGCTTCTGACGAACACTTTAAGGGGGTGCGTGCACGGTGCTTACACAAATCGAGATATTCATCTTGACAATTTGTTTCCATTTTTGAAAACCATTGTAATTGTATGAAAAGTTCACATCTCCAAGATAATTTCATGCTCTTCGATTAGTATGACATTTTATTTTTGTGAATTCAATCAGTTTTGAGATAATACGTCAATGAATGTCATCACATTCTTTTTATTCATTGACGTAGGCCTATTATCTTAAAAGTGATTGAATTCACTGGAATAGAATGTCATATTAATTAAAGAGCATAACATTATTCTCAAGATGTGAAGTTTTCTCTCAATTACACTGGTTTTTGAGTATAGAAAAAAATTAGTTAAGGAGAATTTCTTTATTTTTACAAGCACCGTGCATGAACCCCCTTAACGAGATTTTGAAAAACCGGCTCTTAGTATTCTTCAAAGTGAAGGCAGCCTTTCTCCGTTGCTCAGTCAGCTAAGGCACAGCTTTAGAAACTGAAGGCACCGTTGGCCGTGGGTTCGAGTCCCGCATAAGACATGAGTTTTTGTAAACGTCCTTTCACTCATCATCAAGTCATAGTTTCATTATCGTCCAATCATTCGTACCCCTGTATAACCTAGCTGTTGGTGGGGTCGTGAAGCAACAATAATCAATGAATCAGCAAAGTGAAGGGTCATTCACAATGCAACGCTGACAAAAAGTATTTCAACCGCAAAATATTTTCATGCTTAATTTTATTTTATTTGACATTCTATTTTTGTGAATTCAATCAGTTTCGAGATAAAACTTCAATGAATGAACTACCAAGAATGTGATGAAATTCATCGACGTATTATCTTAAAACTGCTCGAATTCACAAAAATAGAATATCATATTAATTAAAAAACATATGCCTACCATTATCTTGGGGTCGATATACTTTTCACTAAATTACACTGGTTCGTGACCATGGAGAAAATAGTCTGGATGAATTTCTCCATTTTTTAAAAGTTCGTTTGAAAAAATTCGTCTTTTTTGCACACTTTCTTGCTCGGGCGAATGCGCTCCACGATGGGATGCACATTAGTTATCACTTTGAAACATAATATTAGATTATTCAACATAATTGACAAAGTCTATTGGGAATCAAATCATGCTCAATTATTTCTAAAACATTCGAATTAATCATTGAGCCTCTGATATTTCATTACTTTTCATCAGTAATGAAATATCGGAGGCTCAATGATTAATTCTACCAACACAAGTGTCATCGATCGTGTTACATGCTTTTCGCAAGAAGAATATAGCATAATTGCAAATGAACAGTATTTTCAATGCATCGGGCTAGTGAATAGATTTATTTTACTTTTGTTTCAAATAGTGAATTATTTCTGCTAATCTTCATTTTGTTACTGACAGTTGCACGAAGGGTCAAGAAGGTAATGCTGACCGGTAGATTCAAACAGTTAAAATTTCACCCACACAAGTTCTAGCTATGCGAACCTTTGTTTGGGGCTGGTGTAAACTGAGCATCCAGACATGACCGCTAGAGGTAGGTCACTCACTTTATTTTTTATCTTATATTGTCTCAACTATATAAATATATTGCCATTTCAAAGATCAAGATCATTTTGATTAATTGATATTTGAACAAATTTGTAGTTTATTTCTAAATGCTTACAAATGCTCTTATATTATGAGTAAACTAAATTCGTTTTGTCGGGAACGTCGAGAGATGAAAGTTGCAATCAAATAAACTGCACCCCTCGGCTATATCGAAGTGGCACCCTAACTTATTGCGATTTCTCTCTCCCCCCCCCCCCCCCCGCCCCACCCGCCCGTCAGACAGCATTATGCGCGCGACAGTAGCTCAATATGCTGGAGGAAGAAACATATTCGAATTGCGAACTACGAATTGGGAAAACTGTTTTCAACTGTTGTTGGACTGACATTGTACTCTCCCTTCTTGTCGGAATACAATTTACTTTTACAAACCAAACAGATAATAAGAAATGGGAGAAAAGTAAGAGAATACAATTTTTTTATATTTTCATTCATTCTTTTTTTCATTCCTTATCCTAATTTACTATCAACATAATAATTTTTATTACAAGACTATTCAATTTTTTAGTAACTATTTATAATTCACCACATACGACAATATTTTATATGTAATGTGATATTTGAATGTTACGTCTTGTTGTAACATTTGTAACAATTTTACTGAGACGTGTGGTTGATACACTGAACCGTCATTCAGGAGACCGGGGTTCGATTCCCGCCATGGTCGAGCATACTGACAGGGTTTTTTCGTAGTTTCCCTCTCTTATTCAGGTCAATACTGGAATGGTTCCTTAGTGACAGGCCACGACCGACTCCTCCCACTATCAAAGAAACACTTGTTAAAAAAAAACTTTCATCTCATCATCCCATCATCTCATATATCATTCACCGACGCCAATAGATCGTAGTCATTAGTAGAGTGCGTCGTTAACCCAATATAAATTAAAATTATCATTTAGGGACAAAAAAAATTTCGAATTAGTATGAATTATGAGAGAAATTACTTTTGTACACTGAGTTTCAGCATTGGGATTCCTGTATCATCAACAATAAACGTGCAGGCGAATTACCTCCAACTTGGTACTGAAAAATAACCGGAAGATTGTGAGTCAATCCGATTGGGTCGTCCGTTATCAGACAATATCCAAGGATACATTTATAATAGATTATATCGGCAGTTGCTAGCGCGCTTGCTTCATGAGATCCGGGAGGTGAGGGGCATATCGAACGTCAGTTTGATCCCCGCCACCGTCTTTCTGTACAGGGGCTTTTCATGGTTTAACTCGGTAGCCTAGGGCCCGGATGGTTCCTACAATAGGCCAATATCGCTTCCTTCCCACTATTCTTCCCATTACCCAAGAACCTTCATCACATCATCACACTCATTAATCACTTATCCGACCAAAATAGATCGTATATATAGTTATCATTACAGTGCGTTGTCAAACTGAAAATAAATATAACTAATATTGAATAGTATGTGAAGCAATGAGTATACATATAAAAAATATATTATAAAAATATAAAGGATATTAAATATAGAATATAAGAATGAATAAAAAGAGAGAGATGATTAACAGTGCAGAAAATAGGCATGCACTTTCAGAATAACTTTGAAAATCATCTTCAAGCGTGCTCATAATAGCACGGCTAGTCGTCAGTTCAGCAATCATTTCCCACTTGTCATAAACATGCATGCCACGTTCGATTCATGTCACAAACACATAACTTTGACGTGTGGTGGAGACCCGAGCCTGTCACCAACTGCTGTATACAACGTCAGTGCACTTCAATGCCATTCAATGCTCTATAGCATGATTGTAGTGACCACCCTCGATCCTCGACCGTCGACCGAGGACCGTGGGACGAAAAATTTCCCGCCAGGCTGATTTTAGGGATAACTTCGGTTCGAAAATATCAGAACCGGATAACCGATTTACAGCAGAACCGATTCTCCGACATTTTTTGGTCGAAAATGAGAGTAAACTTTCATCTAGACGCTCTATTACATTGGCACGAGTTTATTTCTTGTTTTTAGGCGTCATCATATGATTCGGTTATCTTCGGCTCATCTCTTATTTTCGGTTATCTCTTATATCCGAAACTTATATGATCATGTCTTTCTCCTTCACATTTTGGGTTTTACTGCACATGGAGATGGAGGAGAAAAGACAAATAAATAATGCACGCGTGAACTAGTATATTATGGGTGCATTGCAAGAACGAAGTTCAAGCCCGGCCTACTTTAGACGCCGTCTAAGTACAAAATAGCATTGCCTCTGCAATGCTATTTTGTATAAATAGGCCGTCTAAAGTAGGCCGTCTAAAGTAGGCCGGGGTTTAAACTTCGTTCTTGCAATCCACCCTTTATATATACAATTTATATACGACAACACACTTGAAAAACGTCCATCAATTAGGCCCTATACATAATAACTCAATCAACATGATGAATAAATACAAAAATTATCACAGAAAGAATCAATTCTCTATTTCAGAACCGATTGAACCTGGAACCGATTCAGAACCGGTTTCCGGTCAACCGAAGTTATCCCTAGTTGATTTCACAGTCATAAATGATTATAAAACTTCGGGAGTGCAAGATATAAAATTTAAAAATACATCATAAGATGCAGACAATATTTGTCGAAAATGCTAATGAGTAAAACTTTATAATAACGAAGGTGGAAAGATATCACTTGTATATTATGTACCAGTATAACACTCGATATTTTTGCCATCGAATTTTACCCCACCGCGTACCGTTACATGCGAACAACATGTAATCCAATGTGAATATTTATAATGATCGCCAGTATTTTAGAAGATACTTGCTCTGAATGGTGTGATGGAGTTTCAATAAACAATATGCCTATGTTCAACGAAAAGCCACTACGATTGCTTCTATATGTTATGTTGACACTGAAAACGCTACCCTGTGGGTAGGTTTCCCTTGAACTTTCAACATCTAACAAATAGCCATTGCAGGGTAAAGTTTAACGTCGTTGCGTTATTCAATCGTATTTCCGAGTAGATCTAATGGGAGCCTGTAGTTGTGCGTTTGCAACGTTAGCAACTGAGCTACATGTGCCATGAATGTGTGGATATTTATTCTATGATAGATCGTCATTGACCTTCTATCCGTAATCACAAAGACAAATATCGAGTTTTTCAGACGTAATTTGATACGTAACTTGGAATAATTAATAATAGAACATATCGATGATTCGTGGCCCACTTGGAGGTATCCACCATAGAGGTATAAAAGCGAGTGAAAAGTGAAACGGTTCAAGTATAACTTGCAAGCATTTTCAATATCCCATTAGCATGAGTGTTATATACATATCGCGATCAAAAATGTTTCCACCATACTCTTCTATTGGATATCAGCAGTTCAAATGGAAAATTCATATCGATGTGTTGATTACATTGATTCTCACACCGTACAGGCTATATTATCAGACCGCAAGTAGGTTTGAGAATGGTTGTTTAGATTAATTGTTTGTTTGGCTAGGTTAGCTGGTTTAGGTTATTTTAGGTCAGGTTAGGTTCAAGTTAGTAGATTGGGTTGATTCAGGTTAGTTTAGGTTGCGCGCAAGAACAACAACAACAACGTTCGTAAGTGGTGACATCGATCAATGGTCCGATGAATAGCTGCTGCCTTCTCAGATACACTCGCTGATCATTACATGGATGACTGTCGAACTAGATCGATATATCTTATATCAACTCACCCATTAGCACGGCCGATGACGTAGGATTGATACCAAACTGATTCTCCAGGAACTTGGGCATGAAGGCAGCAAACCCAGCGACCAGCAGTCCTTCTGAGGCCGCAGCGACGTTCAGGAAAAAGAAGGTGGGATTCCTGAGTAGATTCTTCAGGGCTTTCGGGAAGTCGGAGAGTTTAGTGAACGCGTCTTTCTTGATGTTACCGTGCGCCTCGGACACCTTCTCGGCTTGGATAGCAGCAGCACCTGAACAAAGACCGGCACGTTAGGGAGATCATCATTGTATTAGCATATGTATGTAGGCCTATATATATATATATTTTTTTTTTTTAATTATTATTTTTTTTTCCAAGCTTGGTGCATTTTCAAGGTTTGTAGTGTGTGGTACAAATTGGATTGAAAGCAAATATAATTGATGTTTGTGGCCCACAACAAGATTCAGGAGCGGCGAAGCATGGACAGGACAAGGTCCTCTACAAACAAGGAACAAACTACACAATATTATACAATAAAGTAAGAAAGTGGTTGAAAGGAAAACAAATTCAGTGAGGCGATAGAAGATAAACAAACACCCATAACAAATACGACCTCAGTAAACGCTTGACGACCCGATGACCATTCTCAGGTCATTAAAATAGGAATAAAAAAAACAAAATAGTACTAATCAGTCATATCACTGTAGCAATTCTCAAAGAAAGACACCATCCAGCTGTCATAGAGAATTCTTCAGAGATCACTTAGAATCCGTGGAAGGGCCGTGATAAAGTGATAGTTTTTTGATAGAGATGCCAGGCACTAGCTCACTCGTGCGCTGTATATTGTTGTATTATTTTACATAGTTTCATTTTAAACTGTGAATGTAGTTATGGCTTTTCAAATATTTTCATCTGTGAAACTGAATGCAAGAAAAAGTTTACTCTTGAAAAAGGTAATAGCCTATAGGTCTACATTATTTGTGCTGAAACTGAAACCCAAAGGGAATAAAACCTTTCATTCATCTTTCATTGGCGTCCGTCCAATATATTCGAATCCAAGATTATTAAATAGACTCCCATCAATGGTGATGAAGGCCTACCACGGCGTCAATACGTATGACATGATCTTCTCATCATGAGATTTTCAGCTTTATTAGTCGGTTTCAATAGAGCAAGATTGAAAAAATCCAAGATCAAATTGTAAAGACTCATGTATAAAGCGGATCATCACTATTCGTATACCTTTTGATGAATATCTCCCCTAAACCCTCCTTTCTCCATCCACCACTCTCCAAAAGATAGAATATGTTTCCGACAATCTTGTAAAAGTCTTTCGAAAAGTTATAAAAGTTCAGTATCCTGCTTATGTAGTAATCTCTAATAGAAAACGCCTCGTATTGTTTGTTTCACATACATATGTTGCGAAGCTCATCCCAAAAGATATCTTACCAAGACTATTATGTCTGAACGAGAATAAATGCCCCCTGAACCCCTCCATCATCCTCGCCTATACGTCTGCACTTAGTATCTATACGCTGACCACTGAAGGAGCGTTATGCCGACTGATCGGTAGCAGCACGCTAGTAGCGCTTTCTAGTGGTCTGCACAGGTACTGCAGAATACTATAGGGTGATAGAATGGACACATACGAAAAAAAAATCGGGTTTTGGTATTTATTTTCATTTTTTTTGTGTACGCTATTCATACAGGTTAGACAAGTCACTAATCTACTTGAAACTTTTTCTGGATTTTGGTGTCATACCAGAATAGGTTGGGATTGTATTTGAGCTTAATCGGTTCGACGGTTCATTTCGAAAATAAATTGGAAATTTTTGAAAATCTTCATCAGGGTTTCATTGGGTAGAGTTATCAATTTTATTAGAAATATAGTAGAATGACATATATTTAAACATTCGACTTTTTTCTACAAATTACGCTTTCCAAACTGACTGTGTCCATGATTTAAATTCCATTTCTTATTGTTATTTTAATAATGATCTTATAAATCTACCATGGGCTGAAAAATAGAATGAACCAAATGAATGAAATGATGTAGTATTGAGTAGGAACGGCGAGAGACAATGTTGTTTACCTGGCAGTGAGATGGGGAACCCCAGTATCGGTATTGCCACAAGAATCGAGATGATCGCCGTTAACAGGAATCCGATCCACCACGCGCCGACCCACACGTTGCTGTTCTGCGTGAAACCAATTCTAGAGGAGTGAAATACAATGATTACAGCTTGTTAGAAGTACATGGGAGTCGACTTAGCGGAATATCAGTTTTTTGGTGATTACTTTTGAACGGTATGAGAAATTGAAATTCTAATAAAGAGCAAACACAGATATATTCAATATCTTCAAGACGGTGTAAGTAGTAACTATTTATCTCATATCGCATATAATTGTCACGCGTATACGGCAAAAATGTTTTTTCTGCTGTTCAGGCGATATGAGATGAATAGATATTAAATGTAGCATCTTGCAGGTATTGAAAATATTTAAGTTTCCTCTTCATCAGAATTTCGATGTCTCATACCTTTCTAAAGTTGAGATATCAACATTCTAGTATGGAGGAAATATATATACATATATATATATATATATATATATATATATATATATATATATATATATATATATATATATATATATATATATATATATATATATATATATACCTTCAAAATGGTGAATGTGAAAACTATTCAACCTTTATCACATAATTAATTGTCCGGCGTTCACAGTTGGGAAACAACATCTAGCCTGTGAGCACCATGACTGAAACCGCGAACACCATGATCGAATCTGTCAGCACCATCAACGACAAAAGCGGCGATCATAATAAAATAACCTTCCATCTCATTTTCCCCTTATCTAATTTATCATTCACCGACACCAATACGTCATCAGTACAGTATGTCGTTAAACCAAATATAAATAAGAAATGATATATTCATTAAGGCCTATATAAAGGCTATATAAACATTATACATTTTTAATACTAATTATGATAGGCATTATTTGAGTGGTTCAGTTTCGATTGATATAAGACATCAAGTTTTATGTGAATTAATATATTAATATCTCTAATCGTTCAAAAGCTATACAACAAAAGTAATATTCCATGAAATCGACTCTCTTTACCCGGATTCGACCCGCTGTTTATATAAGTTACCTCTACTTTTTCTCAATTACTACTCCCCTTCATCCCTATCTCTATTTGTACACAAGGAATGAACGGAGAGCGAGAGAGATAGATTTAGAGAGAGAGAAAGCTCCCACCCACCTAGTAAAAGCTAATAAACTTTGGTTAGCAAACAGAGAGATGCCATTCGGTTCCGATCATCCCCTTTCTTCCCCTTGGAACGAAGGTATACTATACCCTGGGGACCACGCATGCAGATCATACAGGGTGTAGAACGCTTCACGCGCGACCGCCCGTGATTGACTTACGGCTGGACTGTGGCATTCGATCTGAACAGATTCCTCTTATAGATGAATTATGGATAGATAGATAGATAGATATGTCTTCATTCGTCATTGTATGGTTTACAATCAAAAGAGCGAGGTTCGGTCTTGCGACTGCTCTTCTACCTATAACCTTACTATTAAACTTCCACATTATAACAGAAACAGTCAATCATAAAACGGAATAAAATAGGAGATAAATTATGATAGCTATATAACTTTAGGATAGTAGTAAGTAGTATCAATACAATAAATCACATTCGAATTAACACAACGCTATCTCTGCTCAACTTGCATAGCAAAAGTATAAGACATTGGACCATAATAATTTGGAACATTAAAGTTAGACCTATTTGTTCTTTTGTTTTACCCTTATTACTTTTACATTATTAATTCTTTCTCTTATTTTCTTTAGAATAATGCATTGTTTTTATACAGTTTTTTTATACTGTGTCGTGTGGCAACCGTTTTGGCGGCAGTGTTTTTTAAATAAACTTTCTCTCTCTCTTGTCCCATGACTTCTAGCTTGAATAATATAATACAACCGGCGCAATATAAAAACCACGTCGTTGATGGGCCGTTAAACCCCAATATCCATTCATTCATTCAAAGAATGTATAGAAGTGAAAAAGAAATAATCATATAGCTAACAGTGAGAACTTGATATGTAAGTAATATAACATGTATTAATCAAATTATACTATAATAGGAGCTGAGGGGCTGAGGGGAAAAGGCGTCCGAATGAAATTTTCAAAGAAAATTAGTTGAGTGCATTTTCACAATGCTTAATGTCTATTCTATTTGTAGTAAAACAAGCGATTCAGGCAACAACTGGCGTCATCTGTGTGGTGACTTTCTAAACCACTTTGAAAACACCTGTTTTTTAATGGAAAAACGATACGGTTGCATTTTTTTTTGTGAGCAGAAAATTAATTCAGCAAATAGATTGAATAGTTTCTTTTTCCTCTCAGCCCCACTTTGTTTTTCTTAATTTTATTGTTCCCATGATATTATATTCGGTCTCATATATACGAGGTAATCATTTGAATTTGATTCGGCTTTTTGATTCACATTTGAATTGTTAGAAACTGAGAAGAAAAGGGGTATATAATATCATATTGATATCCCAACTGTATCCGAATTGCATCCTATACAATACTAGTATGAACACGTGTATTTTGTTAATTCAAATCACAAGTCACTTGATATTTTTTTCTCATTGTTTTTATGTACTGGCCTTTGTTTTATTATATTTTTTCAGTATTTGAATATTCCAACAATGTTTTAATTCCTTTTTTGGGGGGCGGGAGAGTACAGCAGTTATGCTCCCTCAGTTGGCTTGAGCTTTTCGTTGCCGAGTAGCCCTATGTATTTTTCATCAACAAAAGTGTATATATAATGAATAAACGAATGAATATGTATATTTATATATATATGATTATTGTTTGAGTAACGACCCCACCAACAGCTATGAGGTTATACCAGTGTACGAATGAGTGGATGAGAGACAAATGATGTTTAAAAAGTCAATGCCTTATCCGGGACTCAAACCCACGCACGACTTGACCATGGCAAAGCAAGGCTTAGACAGAGCCTTCGGACGGAGAATGGGTCGGACTAATCTTTTTGTTTTCAAGTGAACTTGAGTACATTTGTTATAGAATCTCCAACAAATTGAGTAAAAAGCTAACAACTCTGTCCAACTTTTGACAAGTTTGAACTTCAATCGTCGGAAATACAAATCGAACCGAAAAATTGCTCGATCATTCGAATACTTTCCAACTAAAAATCAACAAAATTCCATTATTTTAAAACGAAATAGTTTGAAAGTTATGCTCATTGCCGAGGTGTTGCTGTCGGCCCGAATTTGTCACACTCCAAAGAATGTTGGGCCTAAATTATGTAATTAAAAGTGAATGGATGTCGATTAAGCGAAATATCAGTTGTTTGGTGATCAACTTTCGACCGATATGAGGTATCAAAATTCTAATACGAATTAAGGAATCACAGATATTTGTCATACCTTCAAGATCGTATGAGTTATCATAGTTGTCAAACGTAAACAATGATAATTTTAAAAAAAATCAGCTGTATCCTACGATTGACAATTTTACTGTATGAGTTGAATAATTATAGACTGGGAAAACGCCATATATGCGTTGTTAGACGAGCGAATAGTAATAGTTTGGGTAAAAATGGGTAAAAACTGCTTCGAGTGGTACCAATTTAGCAAATTTTATGTTTTTTCTTCAAAATGGCTGAGCCGATCAAGCTGAAAATTTTCAGAAATGTGTATCAAAATGTAATTCAACTTCACGCAAAATTTCATTTTTTTGGAAAATAAAAATATATTTTTTTTTCTACCATGTTATTCTAATGAGTATTTTTGAAATTTCTAAAATTCATAAAAAAAAAAGTTACCACCCGATAATGCCAAAACACAATGTAGATCTAAGTTAGATGAGGATCCATATTGAAAAATGAAGTTTAAAGTTGATAGCTGTAGCCGTTTGACCTGTGGATAACCGACAAAAAAACATGAAAAAAAATAAAAAAATAAAAACGAACACCAATTTTTTTCAGTATGTCAAATTGATTCCTCGCTAAAGCTCGTCTAATTATATCACCTTGATGGTCTTATTTTCCCTGTAATAAGGTAATGATTTTGTAAAAAATATTTGGAAATAAAGCAATTATTATTATATTATTATTATTGAAAATATCTGTCTTTCCTCTGGATTGGAATTTTGATATTTCATACCGTTTGAAAGTTATCATAAAAAAAAATTATATTTAGCTGAATCGACTTCCATGGCTCTTAATATTCCCATGGCCATACAGGTAATTTAAACATCATAAAGAGGGCATGGAATAGCCCGTATTTATCAATGATTCAGGAAGAAGATACTTCATTTGTATGTCTTGAAAAATATTTAATAGTTTTCTTGTACGTCGATCGTTCCTACAATTACATATACCATTCAACTATAATAGATTGTGTATTTGTTTCCATTTATTTTTAATTGCTTCACAAATGATTACTTCTCATTATACGTTTCATATCTTTTTTTATGATCAGGGTTGGGTCGGTGAGGTTTGTGTCAAAAAAATTTGAAGTGGAGAAGCCAAAACTTCAACTTCTGTAGAGGTTGTTCGAAAGTAGAAGTTTAGGTCAGTTGGTTTTTAGTACAGTTGATTTTTAGGATTGTCGAGTTTTAAGGCAGTTGATTTTGAATGCAGTTGATACCTCCCGATTGAGTTCTATCATTTGTATGTGTATGTGTAGCTAGCTTCCTGGGAGACGAATACCAGTACCACCCCTGCATGGGGCCCGACACTCCACTCTATTCACCACGAGGTAAAGGGCTGTCTTCAATGACGTTCAATTGATTGAAATGAAATCCCTTTTCATACGATAAAAAAAAATCTTTACAAAATGGAATGAGCACAAAAAATTTCTCAAATGATTTATTTACGATATTTTGTCATGAAGTGGTTGTCATACTGATATATGCAGAAAAGAAAAAAAATCTGATAAATATATTACCATGCAACGTGTATTATTGTCATCATTTCATAATGCACTACACCTACACATGTTCCATGTCATATGTATATGAGCTCATGTACATGTATTTGTAGCTCATTCAGCTAAGACACAGCTTCATAAAAATGAAGTCAAGTCGAGCGTGAGTTCGATTTCCGCATAACGAATGGGATTTTGAAAACTTTTCCGTCACCTTTCATCACTTCATCGTTGCACTCTTACCGACACTTTCTTCCCCTATATAACCCACACCAATTGGTGGGTTGGTTCGATACGTTGATATGAATATATATATATATATTATATATATATACACATATACGCACACCCACACACACATATATTTTATATATAATCCATGATCTCTTTAGGGTATTTGTATTCGTAAATTAAACTTGAGTGCCATCGTAAGATGTTAAAATACGTTTTATTGCTTACTCGACGCGTTTCGACAAACTATGTTGCTGTCAACTTCAAGAACGTTAAATACATGTTACATAATTTTAGCAGGAAAAAAGACAAACAATTTTAGAAAAAACAACTGCGTAGTAGAAAGTGTTAAAGACTCAAAGAACATGGACAAATTGTAATGAAATGAAATTGGACAGCGTTTTAAGGTTTCTTTAGAATCTGGACATCAAATTCGGCACCTCCACTCACTTTTCAACCGTATTATCTTATTTTCCCTTCTGTCCTTCTGTGGAAGACAGTTCTTCCCTAGAATAATCTCAACACAATTGACAACAACACAATTATATTGGTTTCAACAACGCAATGTAAAGATGACTAATATACATTAGCATATCAGATGAATAATGAATGAGATAATGGGAGGAAGAGATGAAGGTATAGTAGGTAATGAGGAGGGTAGTGAGAAAGAAGCGGTCGTGGCTCATATTGCAGGAACTATCCCGGCATCATGCCTAGACTACAGAAAATGATCACGATAAACCCATATAAAGAGTTATGGAGGCAGAGATCGAATGAAGTCCCGATATGCCCCTCACCTTCCGGATCACATGCAACGAGTACGTTATAGCAACTGAGCCAAAGGTGCCGCGGTAACAAATATTAAGATACAAGCTTATAACTTCTATCTACGAACGAATACCTTGCTACCTTTTCTCCCTTCTCTCACCGTCCTCTTCCATTCACTCTATTCTTCCTCCCATCCTCTGAAAGGAGCAACGATGCCCTCTCAACCTGCGACTAATCTCGAGCTCAAGGCGCGGTATCACAATCTCGGGGTTTAATTGCAAGTCACGTACTTATACAACACAGAGCCTGAGCCTTGAGCCTTGAGCCTAGAGCCCACACGGTAGGGCATAAAGAAATGGGTTTAATGAGATCGTCAGCTGTTACCGATCAGCACGTCTCCCCCCCTAATGTTGGTTTAGTTGGTGAAATAATATTATGAAAAATGCTTTAATATGGGATTAAGAGCGGATGGAAGCCGATTCAACGAAAAATCTGTTTGTTTTATATTACTTCAGAACGGTGGGCGATATAAAAATTCTAATACCATAGAGACATGGAGCTTTTTCCTATATTCACGACGATTTCATATAATTTACCGAAATCCTAACATTTTCACAGGTACATATACATATAGAACATTGTGTTTATTTAGTTGGAGAATTAAACGTTGTGTATGTTAAGGAAACCTACCCACAGCGTCACATTTTCAGTGTCAATGTAACGGATGGACGATTGTAGTGCTTCCCGTTTGAACATATTGTAGTGAAACTGTGTCACACCAGTCAGAGTATCTTCTAAAATATCGTCGATCCATAATAAACATTCACAATAGACAACACGTTATTTGTATGTAACGGACGCGAAGTGGTAAAAATCTTTGGCAAAACTATCGGATGTTACTGTAACATGCAAGTGATCTTTCCACCTTTGCTATTATAACATTTGAGTCATTAGAATTTTCAACAAATATCGCCTGGTTCTTGTAATTTTTCTTTTTCTTTTGCATCTTGCACTGTTCAAGTCTCATGACCAGTCATATCTGGCTCCGATACGGATGAGATTCTGTCATAGTATTCACAAAGCTGATCAAGCAGTGCGAATGTCAAGACATAACATCCGGAGTAATGATAAACTATTGTGATATATCCCAGTTGTATTTTTACTGACTAATTATTTATTTTCAAACAATCATTATTATTCTTTGCTGAACGATCCCATCGATAATAACGTAAATTTGGAAAACAATCTTGTTCTAACTCATGTTTTAACCCCAACCAGAACCAAACCCTGAACCGTTCACCATTCTCAGTACATCAGTGTGTGGTGAAATGTAACTTCAGAAAGCCGCTGGTAGGTAAGGACCATTCACAATTCACAATTCACTCATTCACTGACGCCTAACGTATGACGAAAACTTCAACTCCAAGCTGTCAGTTAACAGAACACATCAACACTAACGTAGAACACGAAAATAACAGCCAATCAGAAATCAAGGTAATTGTCATTGTCACTGCAGTCCTGCACCCTTACCTAAATCTAGAGGCCAGTCCAGGTATTTCGGTTTATCCGCCACTTGTCTCTCATTGTTCCAAAATTGAAGTTTACATTGGCTGATACTTATGCTTTACAGAAACGTCAACATGAAAACTTGGAGTTCGCAAGCTTTCATGTTCGTGTTTATCTTATCGTTAGGGTTAGTGGGGGTTGTGAATAGACCAACGACCATAAGGCAAACATTTCTCGTGTCAGTCTTAGCGTTACATTGTGAACGGGCCCTAAGTTGTGAGCTGTTTCCAGATTATGAATGTGAATGCGCACATACGTGCTCCTACGCGTGCCTACGTGTTTTCACGTGCTCTTACGTGTGCCTACGTGTACCTACGTGCGCCTAGCGTAGCCGCGGGCCGCCTGTGCGTACCATGGACAGATGATATGCGAGAGCAATCTCAAGGCGTTTGCGAAACGAGATGAATAATGCAGCATGAAGACTGCGTATATCTACCTCATTGCGTGTTGGTGGCTGCGATCGGCTATTCCTCTTACCTACTAATCATTATAGCTCTGGTGTTTCGAACCAGCAAACGAGCATCACTTGCACATACCTCAACCCTTCTCATACACAGAGGACGATTTATCATTGTCTCCCCTCTAGTCCCCTTTTCCACCCTTCCACCCTTCCACCCCTTACCACGACCATCTAGTTCCACCAATATTATCTAAGCTTATACCTTCATAACATGGTTTCTACTAGAGCTAAATTGAGGTCATTTCACGGAAGGGCCTGGAATTGCAAAGTCGACTCAAAACCACTGAAATAATATGCAGCTGGTTTTCGTAAATTGTTGTGATCTAAAAACTGATTAAAAAGACGGAAAGGATCATCGCGTCAAAATAGAATGTATCCCTGTACATGACCATGATCGGGCACCTCCACTCATTGACAGTTCATAGTCTTTAACATTAGTACTCAGGCCGAGCTCAGGCCGAGCTCAGACAAGTATTTTGGCAACAATTCTTTCTTCATTTTAGTGATGATACTTATGGAACATTTGTGTTGAAAATATTTGAAATTTATAATTAAAAATTATTTCAAATTCTCGTCTAGATTTTTCAAATTTCAAATTTTCATTTTCAAATTTCGGATACAAATGTTGTAAAAATATTTATTGATACATTTTGTGAATTTCTGTTCGAAATATTCTCTAAAGTTGGAATTCATTGAAAGCTAAGTCACAACCGAAATTATAGCAGTCGACACAATTTTAAAAGCAAGAGGAGTTTTTGTGGCTATTCACAACAAAAATTTAGCAGTAATAAGTAAAAGCCAATGAGATGGCTTGTTTCAATCAGTAGCTGATCGGAGTCACCAGTAACTTCAGTCATTGTTGCCAATTTGTAATCCAAATCAGAAGCAAGGTTTGGAGTTGGAGTTTCTTTTTTTTTTAATGCTGGTTAACGACCCCACCCACAGCTAGGTTATACGGGGGTACGAATGAGCGGGTGATGATGAATTGATGAATTGGTGATAGGTGAAGGGACGTTACCGCTAGTGCATGATATTGCCAGCGGTAAAATGACGTGCGTATCATTGGGCAAACCTTGGTCTTAAAGACAGGTTATTCTTTATTCCGGTTGTGAATAGGCCTTAAGAGGAACCTAATCACAGTGTAGCGTTTTCAGTGTCCAATTGAACATATAAACAATCGCAGTGACGTTATCCGTTTGAATATATAGAAGTGAAACTGCTTCATACTATCCAGAAAGAGGACTATCTTATAGAATATTATCGATGCATGATAAACACAGTCAATTAAATCACTTGTTTCTTGTATGCCAGGTACTTGGTTATGTGAAAGTCGATAACAAAAGTAGCGAGTATTACTTTTACATACAAGTATTCGTTTCACTTTTATTATTTTACAATTTGAATTGTAGCAATTTGATATTAGCATTTTCCACCAATATTGTCTGTATCTTGTGACGTATTTGTAAAGCTCGTATCCCGCATTATTTAACTTGATCATTTATGTGATCATACTAACCCTCTGGCGGGAACTTTTTGCCCTATGGAGACTGGGGACGCCTTAATGCGATTACAGTTCATTCAAGAATCGATGTGTGCTATTGCTTCTGACTGTGAGGGCCATAGAGGGAAATGCTATTGGAATAAGTTGAAAGACACTCACTCGCTCGTGTCGACTACCAATACGTCTGTGTAGATACTCAGAAGCTGGCCACCAAGGACGTAGCCCACTGCCGGACCGATGATGGCCATGGTGTAGAAGATGCCTAAAATGAAGACAATATCAATTAGTAATCAAGAGGGCTAGAAGAAATTCCAAATTTTCAGGATTTTTTGTATCAACATAGGAATCTTGACACAGAATAATTGTGTCCCAATCGCGGCTAAGGATGAAATGTGGGATCGTTAGGACGGGGGTAGCACAAGGGTGATCCCACAGCTCCAAAATAAATAAATAATATGGAAGCTATATTTCAACATACAAATTCTGAATATTCTACTAATAAGGTATATGAGAAAAAGTTGTGTGGGAGATAACTTCTTTCTTCTTTCTTTTCTTTCTATTTATTATTTATTTGTTTTGGAAGAAGGAAAATTTGATATCACTTTCAATGTTCATATTATTTTCTTAGATTTCTCTTTGTATTCTTTCCAAAATCTTTTTTTTTTATCTTTATTATTTAAAATATTTGTTCAATTCTGGACAAATATCTATTCTGAGCAGAAGACCACCATTATGAAAAGACAGTATAGCTGAAAAAAAAGCGGTAACATTATCACATATCAAAACATTACGCTTTTTTTGGCTATAGGCCCTATATTCAACTCTAGGGCTTTAGGGGTCCGCACAAAGACTCGGCAGACTCGGGCTACTGCCCACCGCCAACTCTGTTCACTAGCACTCTAGGCAATGCTAAATCTAAACGCCAACACTTCCATCAGACTCAATCCTTGAACTAACCGACATAAAATACGTCGTTGTTACATTCTTTTCTCGGCATGGGGCAGAAGGCGATAACAAGGCAGGCGTTAGTAGAACAACTCTCCACGTTGCTGATCATAACACGGGCGTTATGCGATAGAGAGGACTTGACTTCAGTGTGAAATAACCAGCTACGCGATCCTTGGGGTACGAGAAAAATTCGTGAAAGCGAAAAATGTAAAGGAACTTGCCACAAGATGTTTGAATTAAGGCTCTATCATAGTTTTCCGTCACTCATGGTCGATGGAAACACGTATTTGTTTGCGCACACATTTGTCTTGATGAGAAAACGTAATTGCCTTTAAGGATTGAAGGACACCACAACCCTGAAACTAGATTTTCATGAATGATGAATATATTATTTCCCTAATTTTAGAGAAAAGTAGAAATCATCATCTCAATTGAATAGATTATGATATATTTTTGTCCTCCAAAGACCATGAGTCATGACGTAGGCTTTACCAATTCTGTAATATAAACATGGACAGAATCGAGTAATGTCTACGTCACGACTCGGAAAAAAGAACGTGTCCTGAAGGACAAATAAATTAATTACAATTTCTGAAATTCAGATAATGATTTCTAGTTTTCTCTGACATTAGGAAAATAAATATCGTCATTATACGTTCAAATCTAGTTTCAGGTTTGTGACATCCTTTAAATATCAGTCCGATTAACCTCAATATGGCATTTTTCATTGTATTCTCATATAAACGCATACTTCGCTGGCTATGACTTTCTCTAGACTTCGCACTTATACACCTATTATAATTATTTATGCACATTCTTATCAAAGGTTTATTTCGCCCTTTCAAAATTCTTGCCTCCCCCTGACCTAATATTCTAGCTACGCCACTGCTATGTTTAAAATGCTTCGATAATAAAAACTATTAACTATTGATAAAGAAAAAATCTTCTGTTTCTCTGTCCTGGATTTGATTTTATATAACTAATCAGTAATTAAAGGGTCACCATAAAGTGGGCCTTTAATTTCAGTGCTGCCCGGTGGGCCTATTACTTGCCAGTATACGTCCCTGAACGATTGTATTAGATTTCCGTTTTAACACTTTGTAGTGAAACTGCTTCACACCATTCAGATAAGTACCGGTATCTTATACAATACTGTCGATCCATTTTAAAAGATTCACATTAAGTTACATGTTATTTCTACGTAACAATACGCTATGAGGTGAGAATCGACGGCAAAATATCGAGTGTTACTGTTACATAAAAGTGATCTTTCCACCTTAATTACTATTAAATTTGAGGTAATAGCGTTTTCGACAGATATTGCATGCATCAGATGATGTATTTGTGGATTTTTTATCTTGCACTGTTGATGTTTTATGATAATTTATATCTGTGAATTCACCCTGGCGGGAAATTTTGGCTCTACGGAGACAAGGGGTGCCATTAGTTTCGGCTTGACCGCAATGTGGTCTGAGCAGAGGAGCGAAGGAACTATAGATAGATACGGACACAGCGCCAAACGAGCTTACAAATGCCCAATATGTGGGTTTTCTTCATTGGATGACAATGACAGGGCAAGATGCGAAAATATTCAATTTTGTTTAAATTATCCAGTTTCAATGTTTGTAATTTATAATATTGAAGTGGCTCCATAAATAATCGAAGTGGCTATTTGTCGGAAAGGAAGTGTAGGTTTCAGATTGTTTTCGTTTAGATTAAATTAGTTTAAGATGTTTGTATGGTTATAGGTGTGTAAGTTTGGATAGGTTTTGTTCATTAAATTAGTTAGATTGGGTTATTTAGATTAGTTTAGGCTGAGGGCAATAACACATATATATGGACCTAGATATATTTATTGTATCAAGTTTCGATCTCCATAGAACTTCTTGTTGTTGTGTCCAGTATCTATATTATCTACTATATAATTCCCACGACGCGTAATAAAAGAGTCTGTCAATTACATTCTCAATGGTCAGATAATTATCGTATATTATTCTACAACAATTAAATGGAAAAATAAAGTTGAAGTTGTCAGTTGATGCGTGGTCAAAATAAAGGTGTAAGTACAAAATTGAAGATACGTTTACGTATAGATGATGTTTACTTTCATTGCCATTGCATTTAGGAACAAATTGCATTTAGTTTGATAAGTTGTTCGGTGTTAGAAAGAGTTGGTATGCTGCTAGACATTTCTTGTGGTAGAGCGAGATGGTAAATCTCCCATGTGACAAGTTTCTAATCATGTACCACACTAACACCGCGTTGGAAACCAGACGCCGGTCTTACGCGTTGATCACGTTCCCAGGAGGATGAGTGTTGGCGCCATGAATCATAACTGTACGCACATTCTCGCCCAGCGAATTTTCGACTGGCTTACTGTTCCATGTTCTCTGTTCAAGCACTGGCATTAAAAGAGCAAGAAAGAAAGAAGGAAAAAGACAAAACAACTATAACTTACAATATACTGTTGAAATAAATGATGGGAAATGGTGTTGATTTATGAAAAAGAAAAGTGCTTTCCCGGGAATTTTCACGTTGGTTTTCAACAAGTAGGTATAGAGGGTTGCGGTCACATGAGATATATTTTCTTCCGAAATTCAAATTTAGATTTGAATAAATTCTACGCATATTGATGTACCTTGATGAAGATAATAGATAACAGTAATCCATCTACATGATATGATGTAGATGAGTTAGCTAACTGATTAGAACAAGAAATGACTGCCCATGAATTAGTAGCGTATGGGCCTTTGTGTGGCAGTACTGAATAGACGCAAGCGCTATCTCTTGACTGAGTGTCTACCATGTTGGCCTGATGATTAATCTCTCTCCGTGTATGGAATTATGACACTTATTGGACCAAGTTTGATGGTGAAAGCAACACACAATCGCGTGGTTAAAAGCCTGCCAACAACGACAACTTATTGACAAGACGTGTTTTCGCAGTCAAAGTGCAAAAACGGGAGATGAAAATATCTAGTATACCAAAGTGAAGGGGTATGATAAATTGTGTCTAGAAATAAAATATGCTGAATTTGTTGTAATAAAGGAGAATATTCTACAGAGAATTGAAAGGATATCAATCCAATTTCATCAATAAAATGGAAGCAGTAGAACTTTGTTATATTACAGGCCTATTGCATGGGAGAAGAGATAACATTTGATAGGTCGTGACTGATCTATTATGAGAGATACCCTTTATTGCAAGGATATTCTTATACTTCCATGTGCGGACGAAGACACGGACTTTTATAACGCACTCTACTCACTCTACGCACTCTCGCACTCGCATATCCGACTCTACGGGCCCTCTATACCCTGTAAAGACAAGTACCCGGAATATAGACTATATCAAGACATGTCACGCAATATTAAATTAAAACTGACCCCCAAATTTACCCCCACTACTTTATCATCACTGTCTTCTAACCCCCTTAGCTGTAACGCCTGCAGTACCAGTGCAGTTCGCTAGAGAGCGCTAAAGGCCGCTCCTTCAGTGGCAAGCATAGGTACTAAATTTTTAGACCAAGGCGAGGGACAAGGAGGTGTGCACGGGAATTCATTCTTGTTTAGCCATGAGAATGAACTGTCTTGGTCGTTGCTTTCGTCTATAACTGTTATAAGGCACTGGTGGTACTCGTCTCCTTCCTTAGTGGATAGAAATATAGACATGGAATATATAATGGTCCGCGTGCCTGTCATGATATTTAGCTGGTATAGTCACCTTATTTCAATCATTGATATATTATTAGAGTAAGTTGTACAAATTCTCCCTATAAACCTTTGATATATGAAGTTGCCACAAACAAACCACAAAGAAATCATAAAGAAGGGTATATAACGGTACTGAATATTTCATCCTAAAGTATGTCTAACAATTATCGCAGAATAAGATCTCTTGTACCAATGTAATACTTGAAAATAACTTTAAAATCTAGTTTGATTCAATTTTCAAAACACTTCCTTGTGGGGGGCGAAGTGGGAACCTTCCTCATTATTGGCTCTTGATTGTGTCCCATACTGCCTACATTGCCGTTAGGGGTGTATAGTCATGAATATTAAAATCATGCAGAGCAGTTATTTTTACCAGCTCTATTAGTGTTTTTAGTATTTGAGCGTGAACGTATAATTCTGTTTTCAGCTCACATTTTGGTTCATGTTACCACTAATAAAGTGAGCATATTACAATAAGCGTGGGATAACATCTGATGTATACTTTTCATAAATATATTGCTTCACTGAAAAATGTATTTTCAATTTTTTGCAATGGGCCTTACCTACCTTGAGATGCCTTGGCCATGCATATGGACTCGCATTATTTGGTCATAGGCCTATATATAAATATATATATATATATATATATATATATATATATATATATATATATATATATATATATATGTATATATATAGGCATATATATCGCTATGTACCGCACATACAGAACAGGTGCAGTATATATTTAATAAGCAATTGCGGCTCAAATTTAATCAAATATACTTTCTACGTCTTCTGTATTCTCTTTTCTTGAATATGCGTTCTCTTGAACATTTGAAAATAGCCTTAAGCAGACATATTTGTTTATTAAATTCAAATTTCTCAGAATATGTTTACCCTTGTTGTTGAAGAGAGGTGTAATTGACGTGATATTTGTTGATGAAATATAATATTAGCTCTTGTAACTTGTGGTTTATTGTTTTCCATGGAACACGTGGAGTTGGTTCGTTAACGCCAGGTTATGATCTCCTCCACTAGCTCATCTGCTAATTTCACCTCGGGCACTTTCTCATTTTATGTAAGTTTGAAAAGGAAAGTACAGAAAAGTTTCGAACTATAATGTATGTTATATATATATATATATATATATATATATATGGTATGATTTAAAACTTTTCAAAAATCGCGACCTTCCCCGGGACTTGAACTTCGCGCCCCCAATATATATATATATATATATATATATATATATATATATATATATATATATATATATATATATATATATATATATATGTTATGATTTAAAACTTTTCAAAAATCGCGACCTCCCCCGGGACTTGAACCCGGGTTCAAGTCCCGGGGGAGGTCGCGATTTTTGAGTAGTTTCAAATCATACCATTATAATAACCTACTGGTGGGTAATCAGAACGTTGTTAAAATTATATATATATATATATATATATATATATATATATATATAATATAATTGAAGTTGTCTCTTTGATCCATATTTATGAATAAAATGAAAATTCCGGCTGCCTAAGTAAATATCACAGTTCATTAATAATAACAAATAGAAGCTAACGTTTCAGTTAGCTCAATTCACACGCTGTTCACGAGCACACAAAATAAACGTGAATATTCGAAATATTTGATCTAAATAATGGATCTGATGTTTGTATCTAATGACGATTGATTTTATTTGATCTGAATATTGATCACTTAGATCAAATATTTTGAATATTCATGTTTATTTTGTGTGCTCTTGAACAGGGTGTGTGTGAACACACTGAAACGTCTAGTTCTATGTAATAATAATTATTACTAAACTGTGATATTTGTGAACTGTTGTATAAACTTGATATTCCGGAAGCTTCATTCTCTTTATAAATACACACACACACGCACATATATATATATATATATATATATATATATATATATATATATATATATATATATATATATATATGTAGCCTATAATTCAACGTGAATAAATCCTAGGCTCTACTTCCCGTATGCTGAAAGTTGGAGATATATCTTAGACTTTCTTTTGTGTTATTTCTTTTCCTTGAAGAGCGAAGTTTTCACCAACGAGAAATAATTATACCTATGTTTAGTCACTTGTAATTGAAAGTGTCTCAAATCTACTTGAAGATAGAAAGCCTCATGATATTACATTATACATTCCAAGTAAAGAATATTTATAACTCAACGATTGTCTGAGTTTTACAAGCTACATGTTCGTTTGAATGTTTTGCAACATCTGTAACCAAAGGGATGGAAGGTGACTCTTAGAATATTAGCTTGTTATATTAATTTAGTCATCCCGTATTTCTTAGAATTTTTCCTGTTTCCCCTGTTTTGTAATAATATTGGCGAACAGTCTGGAGCATTTTCTCCGGATGCTCACGTGTTTTCTCTCCATGCATAGAACGCATCATACTACTAATTGTATTGCTGAAATTCCCTTGCTTTTTAAGGAATAATTAATTCATTATTATAAGCTTATCCGTAGCTTAATATAAAGAGATTACAATGTTGGATAAAAATCGGAATACGTGGTGAAACAAACAATTCTTCTCTTATTTTGTGCGGAAACAGCCGTTTTATGATGAGTCTACAGTAAGTTGTTTGAATAAACGTAAATGAGTTATAAATCATGTAGGCCTATATTTGACAATATATTAATGATACATGATAATGCAAATGCAAATGATAATAATAATACTGGAAATAATAATAATGTCTAAATTGAAGTCTTTTTTATAGAAGATAATAATGTCTCATACAAATCGGAAAAAAGAGTACACTAGGGCACCTAGTATATGTCTTCACAATATTCTACTCTTTTAATAAACTTGCAAACATGAAATATCCGATGCTCTGAAAAGTGCATCAGAATTAGCACGAGTTGCTCATCCTACGGTAAAATGGCTGTAATCCAAGCTTAGCGGAAGTTCGAAATGAAATAGAAATTACTACAAATTTTCATTTTTTTCTAAATCGATACGAAAATGATCAATACTGTAATAAATACAAGAACAAAGAAAAAAGAATAAGAAAAGAATAAGAAGAATGAGAAGAAGAGAAGAAATAAAAGATCGAGATATTAAGACTATTCAAGATATTTCCTCACCAATGTAAGTGTTCGAATTGTTTTCTATTCCTGGAATTATTCCTTTCAGATTCTTGTTTATTGAATGAATGATATATATTTGTATTCATTATTTTTTGGTGGGGTAAGATCGCCGTTCTGGTGCCTTGGCCAAACGATGCTAATTTTGTCCACAGCCTCAATTGGGAAACAAGGATTTTGTATCAAGTTTCGATGTTGATAAGAAAAAAAATATGTTGGTGGAAGTGCCTGGTTTTCATATGTCCACTTCATTTTGTAATATAGCCTTGGAAATGAATCGCCAGCGACTCAACGGTTCAAGTGATTATCTGCTAAACAATGTGATGTAACAAATGCCAAATGTAATATAAAGTTTTCGTTATTTCAGGAAGAGCAGCTGAAGATAAGGTCTGCAGGTAGTAAAATCTGAGCAGCAAAACGCAACCAAAACGGATATTTTAGCCCCCATACTGGGAAAACGACCAATCAGTGACGAGGGCGGCGCGGGGAGCTGAATGTTTACCTCGACCCAATCGGACGTCCAAGCGAAAGAGGAACGCTAACCGCGTTCGTGTAAGGACAGTTCAACAACAGTGCAGCACTCACCAAGGTACACCGATGACATCTTGGTGGACACAGACTCGTCTATGTACGTGACGCCGAGTGTATACAGCGGCGAGGCACCCACGCCGTGCAAGAAGTGTCCCAAGAAAAACACCCACATGAACAGAGACAAATTCTCCCCGGACTCTTCTTCCATTTCGCAGGCGGAGGTGATCGTATCATTACTGTCTCTCAGACACAGACTCGTGCCGTTCGCCGCGCCCTTGCGGTACACCCCGACAGAGAAGTGAGGTATGGCGTACGTGAAGGCGCCGAGTCCCATGATAAGGACCCCATAGCCGAGCCACTTCGGCTTCGAGTTGCCGGGACGACCGCCGAGGTAGGTGACCGGGATCAGGCAAATGAATGAGGCGATGTCGTAGGCACCGGCTATTAGACCGGTCTGCGACGAGCGGAGTCCGAACCGACGTTCTATCGTTGTTATGGAGACGTTGACGAAGCCGTTGACAACCATCCCTGGAAGTAAAGAAGGGTGGGTTGATTAGATTTACACGTCAGTGAGCGTGAAACCTTATTTGCTCTCCTCGGGATAGTGTCTTAGCAACCAGGTACCTTGGTATACGATTGATCGACTGGCGTACATTAATACGTTCACATCATGAATTGTGGGGTGTGATATACGGCAAAGAAAGTTATCAAGTTATTGCTCTTGTATTATGTATACTTTCTGTACTGCACGGAAAAGTTAAGGGGAACTTATTTACAGCGTGACATTTTCAGTGTCAAGGTGACATATAAACGATCGTATAGTGGATTTCTGTCTGAATATATTGTAGTGAAACTGGTTCACACCATATAGAGAAGTATCTTATAAAATACTGTTGATCCCGCGGTTGATCCACAATAAACATTCACATTAGGTTACATAATATTCTCATTTAGAGTTATATGTTGGTATGCAAATTATCTTCCCACATTTGTTACCATAAAATTTGAGGCATCGGCCTTTCCAACAAATAATGTCTGCATCTTATGATGTATTTGTTAATTTTACATCTTGCACTGTTAAAGTTTTCTGACTATTTAAATCTGTGAAATCACCCTGGCTGAAACATTTTGGAACAAGAGATTTTTTTCTTTTGAACATTGAAATCTTGGCATGCTATACAATCATTTTTTTCCAATTGGGGCTGTGAATGAGATACGAACAACTTGGTCCAAGACTTTGAGGCGGATTTGTCACAAATATAAGTAATTGGCTATTTTTTTAAATGCTGCTTAACGACCCCATCAACAGCTAGGTTATACGGGGGGACGAATGAGCGGGTGATAATGCAACGATGAAGTGATGATAGGTGAATGGACGTTTACAAAAACCCATGCCTTATGCGGGACTCGAACCCACGCCCAACTGTCACTTCAGTCTCTGAAGCGTGCCTCAGCTGATTGAGCTAACGAGGGCGGCAATTAGCTAATTACGTATGACTTGATATTATTTCGACTTGTTCAGAATGCTGTTTGACGCAAGGACTGCACTGTGAGTGACTAATATAATTCTGTTCTTCGCTACAGAAGGATAATTTTCTGTTTCTAATTTGTATGGAATCAAACATGAGGAAAAATTGTTTTTCTCGTATTACCTGCAAAAAAACAAAATTTGTAAGTAAAAGGGAATAAAAAATGACACAATTTAAAAATTAGAATTGAAATTGATACACTCGAAGGAATTTATACGGACTTGACGTGCGCAGACAGTTCCATTTCCGCTTTTGCTTTGTGTGATTTTTGGTATTTTGTGTATTTTGTTTGACAAATCAGAATAATTTAAACTAGCGCTATACAAATTATTACATTGCAATTAACTAATGTAATACTTATTATTGTAATCGAAAAGTTCTATTATTTTCATCACAAGCCTTAATTGGGGAAGGAACAATGATTTTGTATCAAGCTTTGATGCCATGCTAACTTGTTGTTCTATGCATGTTGAAATCAATATTCCTTGAACGCTAACTCTCTTTTATCATACAGGGATTAATACACATGCAATTTATTGTGATTATCAATATATCAGTAGAGATTAGACTGCAATATGGATTGGAGCAATCACACAGAGCTCGTATTTACGAGATTAACTATAAATGATCTCTTAGATAACACATTGATACCAGTCTTGTTATTGGTGTAATCTTTATTACACGGGCAAGTTTCAAGACCGCAGTTAATTGATTCACAATTATCGAATCATCAAATACAATCAACGAACCCTATATGCGGTGATATGGTACGATGAAAATCCAATTTTAAAGTTCTCTGAAGAGTTGAACGTAAACATGATTGGTCTAGTATTATATAATACATTCCTGAAGTTAATCTCTTATTTCGGTTGATGTCGCGATTCTCCGGCATGAACATGAAAAATTATTTATACATACATATATGTATATATCTAGCCGAGCGGTAGCTTGACGGGAGCCAAGACCCGCGCGAAGCCAGCTACATATCAATATAGACCTACATGAATAATTTGCGGTGGCAATGTTGATTGACATATAATCTCAATGTTTCGAATTGATCGCAAGATCAATTTTCACGACGAGAGTATGATCACAATTTTACATATTAAAACTACGCAATTATTATTGACAAAAAAAGTCGACGTTATCAGATCAGATCGATAAACAATTGTTTTTGTTTTTTGTTCAATTTTCAATGTGAATCCTAGTGGCTTATCTTTTCTCATCACCACTTTTTTCCAATCTATTTTTTTTATTATTACAACTCTCTGATCGGATCTCATAAAATTGACTTTTCCATTGAAAAAATAATTTGGTGGTTTTAATTTGTGAAAGTGTGATTACACTCTATTGTACATGAATTTTGTAATAAATTCGAAACGTTGAAATTGTATATAAATTAGCATGAACACCGCAAATTACTTATAATTAAATACACTCTATGAAAGCTTACGAGAAACAAACACACAAATAAATACATTTATATATATATTTTCACACATATATATATATATATATATATATATATATATATATATATATATATATATATATATATATATATATATATATATATGAAAAAATATGTATAAATATATATATATTTGTGTGTGTACGTGGAGGATATAATATTAGTTGGGCCCTCGGCTCATCTCTGTACGCCTGCCGCCTACTCTAGATATGAAATGTGGAAGTTCCTGAGCCAATGTGTATTATTTACAACCACTTGAGGCTCTTCTTGGATGAGGGGGGATGATAAAATGTGAGGGGGGAGGGGATGAAATGGATTTGGGGGAAGGGGTGTTAGAGGGGTAAGGGGGTATCCGTGGTGATAAAGTAAAGTTTTTATATCACAAGTGAAATGTATCCCCTAAGCCGTACGGAAGGAGGCTTGCCCTGGAGTCAATATAGGAATAGGGAGGAGAGAAACTCCAATCACAATTCCCCCTCCCTCTAGTCACCGTCGCTCTCCTCCAGTGGTGCATCTCGAGTTTCGACATTACAAAATCTCATAACAAAAAAAGTTTTTTTAACGCGTTCCCAGTCTCCATTGGGCAAAAAGTTCCCGCAAGGGTGATTTCACAATTATAAATGATTATAAAACTTGAACCGCGCAATATACAAAATTATCAAAATACATCAACCGATGAGGAAAATATCTGCTGAAAATGCTATTAATGAGTCAAATTTTATAATAATAAAGGTGGGATGATCAGTTGTATGTAATAATAACACTCGATAATTTTGCCATCGATTTTTACCTCACTGCGTATCGTTACGTAGAAATAACAATATGTAAAATAATGTCAATGTTTATTATGGATCTAAAGTATTTCATAAGTTACCCTCCTGAATGGTGTGAAGAAGTTTCACTACAATATCTTCAAACGGGAAGCCACCAAGATCGTTTAGCCTATATTTTATGAAGACACTGAATATATTACGCTATGGGTATAGGTTTCCCTAATAATGGGAATATTGGTCTTAATTCAACTTTTATCTTGACAAAACGTCAATACATTATTCAAAATATATCATCATATATTTCGATATCCCCTATCTTCTTCCTGCAGGAACAAGGTTTTCCTTACCCGAACTATGGTGCTATATCACTAGTGTTTCCTCAGCTTGCAACAGATTAATGTAGAATACAAAATAATTACTTTACATTACACAATTAATGCAGCTTGAGTTAATTGGATGGCAAATTCAAAGTTATAGGGTGTTGGTGTGAAGCGTGCAGGTTGACTCGGAGTTAAGGCGTCCCTAGTCTCCATAGGGCAAAGAATTCCCGCCAGAGTGATTTCACAGATATGAATTACAATAAAAATTGAACGGTGCAAGATGAAAAATAATCAAATACATCATAAGATATACAAACAATATTTGCCGAAAATTCTAATGAGTCCAATGTTATAACAAAGGTGGAAAGATGACTTGTAAAATTGTAGCACTCAATATGTTTGCTGTCAATTTTTACCTCACAGTTCTTAGCGTTTCATACAAATAACACGAAACATAATATGGTGAATGTTTATCATGGATCTACAGTAATTTAGAAGATACATTTCCCAATGGTGGGAAGCAGTTTAACTACATTATGTTCATCCGGTGAGGCGCCTGAAGAGCGAATATAGGAATAAAGCATACCCGGTTGAGTGACATGCGTTTGGTTGTCCAACCTTACCTGATGGGAAGCAGTTTAACTACATTATGTTCATCCGGTGAGGCGCCTGAAGAGCGAATATAGGAATAAAGCATACCCGGTTGAGTGACATGCGTTTGGTTGTCCAACCTTACCTGAACCACATACAAAGGAAGCTTCCTTTGTCTGTGCCTGAACTCTACCCACATTCCATTGAAAAGTACCCCGAAGCCCATGTCACACGACCGAGTATCTTTATTCCGGTATTCGGTCTTCAGCGTCCCCCATCCGGTAAGCAGTAAGAAAGTACGATCGTTTATATTTGGGTTGACACTGAAAATGTTACGCTGTGGGTGGGTTCCCCTTAATGATTTAACGTGAGAATTGTTAGTGACAGTAAGCTAGATTCCTGTAAACTGCGAGACTGCTGGCTAGGATTGGTTGGTGGGATGGATAGAGTAGATATCATGATTACATTAGGGATAAACTTATAATTGAGACCCCACCATTCGGAAAATGAGATTTGCTTCAACACTAAGTCCTCGAATGGAAATGCGCTCGCAAATATAGGATAGGTTGGTATTATTCTCATAACAAATCATTCGGAGGCGAGAGGAGCAGATTGGAGATATGACTGAAGTGGTTCGCAGATCTCATCAAGACGAGAGTGAGAGAGAAGAAAAATAAGCTACGTTGAGAAAATTCCCATGACAAAGTTACATATATGTTTTCATGTGTATGTGAACATTTGAAAAGCGTCTTGTATAAGAAAATCCGAGTACAAGTATTGTTCTTGGATTAATTCAAAATCATCTTAAACCAACCACCGAATGTAATCAAAGACTATTGATAGGTATAGGCGTGCGCAGGATGTTTAATTGGGTATGTCCCGTTACAAAAATATGAAAGTATATTTTCCAGCAAACCTATACAAATGAGAAATTGATTTTTGTCAAGTTTTGTAACCTATAAGTTACTAGTTCTATAGTTATAGTTGTTGAGGTTATATTATTGTAAATAATCTAGTTGAGCTTTTCAGTAAATACATTAAAGCAGCAATTCCCAAAAGGGATAATTTTCATTTCTCTTATTAGCTATCAGCTACAGTACATGTTTAGGCTCATTGCACACATCATCTTCGTATGATTATTGTTTGCTTGACGATCAAAATAACAGCTGGTTCATTTGCGTACGCATAAGCGGATGATAGTGGAATGAGGTTTACCATTCACATGCCTTCATGCGGGACTCGAACCCAAGTCCTAGTTTAGTTCAAATCGGAGTCGGCCGGGCGATCAAGGCGTCCCCAGTCTCCATGGGACAAAAAGTTCCCGCTTGGGGATTTCACAGCTATAAATGATCACAAAACTTTGACACTGCAAGATATACAATTACAAAATACACCATAAGTTGCAGACAATATTTGTCGAAAATGCTAATGACTCAAATTTTATGATAACAAAAGTAGAAAGGTCTGTTGGTATGTATCAGTAACACTCGATATTTTTCACATCGATTTTTACCTCACAGCGTACCGTTACACACAAACATGCAACCTAATGTGATTGTTTATTACGAGTCGACAGTATTTCAGACGTTACTTCTCTGAATGGTATGAAGCAGTTTCGATACAATATGTTAAAACGGAAAGACACTACGATCGTTCATATGTAAAATTGAAACTGGAAATGTTACGCTGTGTGGGTCCCCCTTAAGTGAACGTGCTGTTGGCTCTACTCCAATACAGATGTTTCGACCAGTCATATTGTGTCTACGGTGTGACTGCTATAGAAGCTTTGAGCTACAGGTGGAGCATTTAAAGGATTCACTAGGGGCAGGCTTGTGTATAGTGAAAGTTCATAAGTGCGTCCACCTAGGAGCAACAGATTCTTATTGCATCACCTATTTTGCCTTGAGGCGTTCTCAGTCTCTATAGAGCAAAAATTTCCCGCCAGGATGATTTCACAGATCCTGAAATGTTAACAGTGCAAGATTCAAAATTAATAAATACATCTCAAGATGAAGACAATATTCGCCGAAAAAGCTAATGATTCAAATTGGGTAGGCCTAACAATAATGGTGGAAAGATCACAATTGTATGTAACAGTAGGCCTACCACTCGGAACGTTTCCCGTGGACTTTCACCTTACCGCTTACCGTTACATATAAATAGCATATTAATATTTGTTAATATAGTTAATATTTTCAATGGATCGACAGTATTTTACGACATATTTTTCTGAATGGTATTAAGCAGTTTCACTACAATATGTTCAGATGGGAAGCCACTACGATCGTTTATATACTACGTTGACATTGAAAATGTTACGGTGTGGGTATAGGTTTTCCTTAATACCTTACTCCATATTACCAGTATATCATTGGCTCTCAAAACCTTCACCGTCAAACACACATACACATATTATATTGGCGTAAGAGCCAGTGACGGAAGGGGGCCTCAAGGTACAAACATGCTGATTATTGTAATCGATGCGGATCAATAAGTATATACACGATATGCTCGTCCTACTAACTGCCTAAAGGTCATTTGGCCCCCAGTATAGGAGCCAAAAAAAGCCCCCTAAACGTCCCAGATTTATTTCATAAGGTACATGATGAGGGGAAACGCAATTTCAAGGGAAAACATGCCCGGATTCCGGATTTATTTCGTAAGACACGATTTTTGGTAGAGCAAATTGCCCTTTAAGATGCGTTTTACTTTTATCTAAAATTACCCTTTTTCCAGGCGAAATGCTAATTAGGTGCACGTTTTTGGTATTAAGAGATGCGGAAAAATACCTGGGCTACAGAATCAGGACGTAAGACTTGTTTTAATAGGGTTTTCCCCCCCTAAGACGCTGGCAAAAGTGAACCCAAAAATGAAATAGGTTGAATAAAATGAAAAAAACGTCATTTGTGATAAAAAAAATGCCACAATTTATAGTCAAAATGTATCACCAGACACGATTTCAGGGGGCATTTTACTTTTAAGATGCGTTTTATCCAAAATGGGCCCATTTTTGTGTGAGGTTGTACGTTCATGATATTGGCATTAAAACTTAAAAGATGCAGAAAAATACCCAGATTACGGAATCGTAGTGTGAGACCCATTTTGGGTAAAATGTGTTGTAAAGGTCAATTGTCCTACACATTCCTGTCTCGCAATATATATATTCAAAATCTAGACCAGTTTTCCTACAAAATGACGTTTTTTCTATCCATGTATCTCATGAGGTAGACCTGGGACGTTTTTGGGCCCATTTGCATAATAGGGAGAAATGCCAAATAAAACCTGTCTTACGGTATGGTTCTGTAATATGGTTATTTTTCCGCATCATTTGATACCAATGCAAATCATGCATGCATCATTTCACGTAGAAAAGGGCCCATTCTTGGGTAAAAGACGCCTTGAAGACCGATTGTCCCACAAATTCGTGTCCTGTGATATGTATTCGGAATCTTGTCATAATATCCACAAAACGGCGTTTTTTCCGTCCATGTACCTTATATATGAGACAGCCCTTTGCGTTTGTGATGTGTATCAGAACTATAACAAATGTGCCTCAATGAATTATTTTCACATTTGATTCAAACATAAAACTCTTACATACATAACATAATTGATGTAAATAATTATGTTTGCATATACAGTGGGGACTGGACCATTTTGGGCCCATTTGCATACGGAGAAATACTAAAAAACTGCTGCATGAGCACATGGGGTGTCAGTGCGGTCAGCGGAAACGACTGACCGGCGGGAAACGTGTACCAACCGACATTTCAAGTGGAACCCACCCACAGCGAAGTATTTTCAATGTTAACGTAACATATAAACGATCGCAGTGGCTTTCCGTCTGAACATATTGTAGTGAAACTGCTTCAAACGATGCCGAGAAGTATCTTCTGAAATAATGTCGATGCTTAATGAACATTTACTTTAGGTTACGTGTTATTTACATGTAAGGAAAACGGTGAGGTAAAAATCAATGGCAAAAATATCGAGTGTTACTGTTGCTTACAGGTGATCTTCCCACCTTTGTTATTTCATCATTTGACTCATAGCATTAACGACAGATATTGTCTACATCAGATGATGTATAGGCCTATTTGCTAATTTTGTATCTTGCACGGTTCAAATTCTACGATCATTTATATTCTGTGAAATCCTCCCTGGAGGAACTATTTAGGCCTACCCTATGGAGACGGGGAACGCCTTGACAAGTTATCGAATTTGATCAATTCTGTACGTATATAATGGAAAGAGTCCAAACATGGATTTTTTAATCAAAATCAAAATTTGTGTACAAGCACGTTCTTATAATAATCAACACTTGGTTTTCGTATTCCTATGTAGGCCTCAATAAAAAGGAACCGTTTCAGACAAGTTAATGAAAAATTATAATTGTGTACGAAAGTTTGCAGTCAATTTGATATATTTATTAACTACAGATCGTCATTCAATGTGCTAACAAAGATCGTTCTTGAATGAATGCTTATTTTAATTTACTCAGAATGCAACGCAGATACTTGAGTAGGCCTATTCGGTGGTAAATATTAGTAATGGTAAATTTTGTATAATTTCTGAATGTCTAAATACATACCATATAATTTTCTACGCATAAGTTAGTAATAATTGTTCCAAAGTGAGATGCGATGACCCCCGTGGCTCAATCAACTATCGCACTGCGTCATAGGAACTGAAGTCAGGTCGAGCGTGGGTTCGAATCCTACATAACGCATGGGGTTTTGTTAACGTCTTTTCACCTATCATCACTTCATCGTTTTATTATCACCTGGTCATTCGAACCCCCATATAACCTAGCTGTTGGTGAGGTCGTTGAGCAGCATTGAGAAAAAGGTTAATAGTTTTGGGTAGAATCAATGCTTAGGCCTATGTATTGTTTCTTATAATATATAATCTACCAGCCGCCCTCGATGGCTCAGTCGGCTGAGGCACTGCTTCAGGAGTTAGTCACCGTTAGGTGTTGGTTCGAGTCCCGCATAAGGCATGACTTTTTGTATATGTTCTTTCACTTATAATTACTTCATAGTTTAATTCATTATTACCTGCTCATTCGCACTCCCGTATAATCTAGCTGTTGGTGGGGTCGTTAAGCAAACAATGAACAATATAATCTACCGATATACAGTGTGTTTCATTTTGTACCGAGTCGGGGTTGTTCAAATAGACTTTCGGATGTCAAATATCGACCTTCTAACAATAAGTTTATATATTTTATTAATAATTATGACAACGGTATATCCTGTGAGTGGTGAGGATAAAATCAATAAGTGAACAGTTTTTCTTGTTTCTTACTTCGTTTCAGAGCATAACCTTCGAAATGTTTGTATTGTTGCTTCATCTGATTTCAATTTCATTTATTTCATTTATGAAAACATATAAGTTATACATATGTATAACATATGTTGAATACCTGGAAAATATAGCAGAAGATGGAAAAAGGTCAATGTAGGTGTAATAGAAGGCAATCAGTCTCGTACAATCACACGTAGGTGTGGTTGCAGAACCAATAAAATATCCGTCTTTATTATAAAATATATCCATCAAGAAGGAAGACTTGCAAGTGTTGATTTCAATACAGTCGAACTGTTGTGTGTGTGATTTGATGCAGAAAGGTATACATTACATATACAGAAAAATATCTTGGGAATGTATGTCTTGCTCATACTGTCATGTACAGAGTTCTATGAGCATCAGTGTTCAGATTATTTTTATTTCTAGTGTTATGAGGGTGACGCAAAACTGACGAAGTTACGAAATATGCAATGTTTCATTTTACAAGTACTAAAGTTTCCATGTTGTTCAATCCAGAACGTTAACATATTGTGAGTAGTTTCAATTAAGAATTTGACCGTCAACTGATTCTAAATGAAATTTAGACGCAACAAATTCTGAATCTGGAGAAATGGTAAAGGTGGCCTCACAATGAGAGCTAAGACTAACAATTAAGATTATGATTAAAACTAAGATTACCACTAACCAAAGAAGTACGCTCATTCTTAGCTACTTTTACAGGATGAGGATAGGTCCATGGATGTCACATGTCAAAATGAAGCCATCTGATTGGTCGAGCTAAGAACTAAGAGCTAAGAGTTGAATTGTGAGAGCCAGCATTGGTTCCCCATCTCCCAACTCTTAATCTTAGCTCTTAGCGTTAGCTCTTAGCGTTAGTGTTAGTCTTAGTTCTCATTGTGAGGCCACCTTAAATGAAAAGGTAATTTACGCAAACATTAATATTGTCTCACAGTTTATTATACTATTCTTAGCACTCAGCTATCCTGAAATCATAACTCCAAAATCAAATGCTCTGCGTAAAATAAAAATCTGGATCAATAAGCCATAATAGATTACAATTATTTATAAAAAGATTCTCAAAGGGTGTTGAACATTATTTTGGTGATATAAAAACCAAATTTAAAAATAAGGAATAGATCATCAGTAAAATAGTAATTAAGAGTGCGTGGGAGTCGATTTAGCGAAATATCAGTTTTTTGTGAAAAAATTAATTTGAACGCTACGAGATATCAAAGTTATAATTCGTAGGAGATAGGCATATAGGCCTACAGATATTTCTAATAACTTAAGATGGTCCAAGTTTTAACTTTTCAACTCATACCGGTATCGCATAATTGTTAAAGGTACACAGCTAAAATAAACATTTTTTAGCCATCCTCGGCTTCAAAGAACGAAGATAAATAGTTTCTCCGTATACCAACTTGAAGATATATCAAAAATATCTGTAAGTTTTATATCTCAAAGCGCTCGAACGTTATCACCAAAAACCTGATATTTCGCTAAATCGACTCCCAAGCACTCTCAAACAATATCACAAATAGACTCGGGATAATGAATAATCTCTATGAAATCTCTATGTACACGTTTTCTTAGCGGTAAACACCCTGTTTATCATGTTCAGCTCAATGGTCCATTTAGTCTGATCAGTACCAATGAAGCTGTCAATGTAGCCACTGTAGCTACATCCCATTATGCCACAACGTGCGTACGTCTGAAACAGGCTGACTGGGTCTAGTCAAAGCCAGCCAAACAATAACCAAAGCACTTAGCTCGCCTACTTAAACACCCACAAGACGTTAACACAAAAGATATACTGCTCACTTCCTGTATTCACATTGTATGGCCAATAAAGGGACAATTACGAATCAACACAAATATAAACTCAATTAGATATATGAAAAACTAGATGAGACAGACAATAATAATACAACAGATTTAATGTTAAAATTGAGTTAGGACCAGGAAAACGCGGTGCATTTTTGTCACGTTATTAGATGAGTATGATGAGTAAACCACGATGATGGTTGTTCCATTGAAGAGTATTACTTAGTGAATGACCCCACCAACAGCTAGGCTATTTGGGGTACGGATGAGCTGATGATAGATGAATGCTGTTTATAGACACCTACACCTTCTGGAAGACCCAAACCCATCCACGCCCGACTTGATTTATTTTCTACAGCAGTGCCTTTGCTGAATATGAGCCGGTCAGAAAACTAGGCCAGATAATATGTTGTACAATTATGGCAAGTAAAATGTTTTTTCATAAAGAAAATTCAAGTATCTTTCGTATTCATGCAACCTACATGCTGAAGTCTTGTGTCTGATCTACGATTGTATTTCATTGTTATATTGCTTACATTACTTGAAAATGAAAGATTGCTGATGAGTGAATTTTCTCAAACTTTTAACAGCTCTTTGTCGTAATAAGCCGTACGTCTTGACTTTAAACAGTTCCTAGAGACTTACAAATTCAAACACATTACGTTGAATCGAAGTAATACATCTGCTGAGGATACACTCTCTTCAGATTCAATATAAAAAAACAGATTACGCGATTTATATTCGTTTACGAAATAAATTGTTTAGTTAAATAATTGATTACTCTTTCCTCTTTGAACATGTCGGCAGGTGTTGTTCGTGTCATCCAGTTGTTACATTCACCATTATTCAATAGTGTATACATGAGCATTGATTGAAATGTAGTAGGCGATAATTTCAAGATGTTGAAATAGCGGCTGTAGAAATTGTCTTTGTTTGATTTTGATCAATATACTACCCGAATGAATGAATGTTAGGGTTTAAAGGAACGTCGACACTCGACAGCGAGGACATTTTGCTCTAAGGTCATGTCCGTGAAATTGATACAGTTGTCAATGTTTGTGGATGCTTTAAGCGTATATATGGAAGGAGAGGGTATGAAAGAGAAAAGTATGGAAAGATAAGAGGAAAAGAGACCGTGAGAAGAGAAGAGCGACAAGAAAATGAAATGAAAACGGAACGCTTAGTACTCCCTCCTTACAGTCCAGTCAGCAAAAGGCTTCCAGTCGACCGAACCGGTCTGGACTTGGTCTGGACCCTCACGGGCCTCATTCCAGACCTTATCACCATGAGTGACTCTTTTGGGAGCAAATAAAAAGCTCCCTTTGACCGCTCTGGAGATCACGGAGCCACGCAGGCCCCAACAACACGTCAAGGATCCTTCGAGAGTGTATATACTTCCCATTCTTATTTATTTACATTAATCTTTTAGTTACGGTATGCAATACTTAATCAAAACTTTTCCCCGTGTCTTCGTATTAATTATCGTAGGCCTATCTCTCCATGGTTTATGCACTCGTAAACATGAAGGGCCTCAAATGTCATAGCTCCCCAAATAACTCCTAACCGTTGAAGGGGAGGGGGCGGAGGGGGGGGGGTCAAGTACCATTGTGCCAATCACTACTAATAGGAAAATTGAATTACTTGTTTCAACCAGTTCCTCCCTCTGATGTTCGAACCAGATAAATATGGATAACATTTTTAACCTCTCTCTTCGATTTCAAATATTAAAGTAGATTAAAAGTTTAGAATTTCAAAGGACTATTCTCTTTACAAAATATCTTGAAGTAAGTCATAAATGATAGTGAAAGTTCATCGTCGCTATAACTTCATACTCGTGGCACTTTAGGTATTCTAGGAACCTCATGTACCTTATACGCAACTTGGGCACAATCGTCTTTGATTATATTTGATGGCACGTTTGGCTCGTTTGTGGTCAGTGATGTTTGTTTTCATGAAATATATTTGATCAAAATATTAAAAGTATGAAATCTATATGTGAAATCCATTTTCTATCACTAAATTCGTAATATCGAAAAAAATGACATTTAACAATAATCTACAGAACGCATACCATACAATAGGAAATATAGCAATACAACGTTCTTGCATATCTTTTCAATCACATTTATAAGTAAGTTGACAATACATTTTCAGATTAGTCAACCTATTGTAACAACTCAAAACAATAACAACGCGTTTATAAGCTTTGGGATTAATTTATCGATTCTCACAGCAATATTGTACTGATTGAGTTCATAACGGTGTGTCAACGTAACATTAGTTCAGCTTGACTGAATTCTCCTGGAAATAAATGTTGTTTCGCTACTTCTGAGGAACAAATACTTTCTACGAAAAATGAAATCTCTCAAGGTCCAGTAAAATCTTTCAAATAGATTAAATTTCATTAACAAATTGATTTCACAGCTTTGCCGTTTTGTATGAACTCACCTTGCAGAGCGCCGGCCCAACAGAGTCCGAACAGCACCCATTTGGCCGTACGAAACCTCTGCATAAAGCCAGGCTGAATGAACCACCAGCCACAGGCATGGTCCACCTCTTCGACAGCCTCCACGACCGGGACCACAGCATCATTGCTCTCGGTATCCACCGGCGACGACTGCAACGGTAGGAAGTAGGCAGGCATCTTACACACGTTGCTTGCAAACCACACTCTTCAGCTCAAATTGTCCATTTCATATTCATGATCGAGTCAAGTGAAAATAGGTAGATCTGTTTATCATGAAGAGGAATGTAAAAAAAATCAAGATTGAAACCGAGAATTAGCTGTTTTGTTTAAATCACCTTCTTGAGTGTCGCAGAACATATGTCTATCCCGTTATCAAATTGTCTCTAAATTAAAAATAACAACAGCGATATCTTATTAAATAGTATCGGGCAATGGTTTCCTCTTTAATTGAAGAACTTTTCCAGAATATTATGTATTCATTAATAATGTGATTCCTCAATTTTCTATTTTGATAAATTTGTATTGTATTTTAATATAGTTCAATATAAAATTGTGGATTCAAATTATAAACAACTCTTTTATTATTCATAATAATCAATGATATGTCCGATGTCAACGTGTTTAAATGTCACATGTTCGTCGAGTAGCTTGAGATTCACAAGATTCAACAGATGCAGGCCATGTTGTTGTTGTTTTTGCGCGCAGCCCAAACTAACTTGAATACACCCAATCTGACTGACTTAGTCTACTCAACCTAACCCAAACTAACCTAAACTAAAACCTAACCAAACAAATATCCTATAATTTAATCTAAACTAAAGCCAACCTAAAAACTACTTCTGCTCCGCCGAATGACCACTTCGCAAAATTATTATTATCGTTACAACTCGGTCGCATTAAAAAACCTATCCATGCAATTTTATTCAATGATTTCTAATGTTCTTTCAATTACAAATTTGGCAACATTCATTACCGATAATATTTGTCCAACATAATTTAACAACCAGTATTTTTCATTTAATTTGAATCTGTTGGGTATGAAAGACTAAGGATTTTCCATCTCGCGCACCGTCGATTGAACCCGGCAGAGCTACCCTTTGAAGCGCCACACGATCGACCATCCCCTCTGCACGCGTCGCCAAGACTAACTCTCTAGCCGGAAACTCTCATTCAGTCGAGCCTGCTGGAGATCACTGCGGCGCATGGACCACAATATAAGCCACGCCACTCTTATCAACACGACTATTGTCCCCTACCCCCCTCACGCCTCTGCCTCTTCCCTCACGCCTCTGCCTGCCACAGGAGCACAGATGCTACGCGACAAAATACTGGCCACTTTAAGATGCAACTTGCTATTGTAGGAGTTAACAAGAATATACGACAAACATGGAAGTTTTTTTATCAGGGAAATAAAATTATATGAGTATCTTATTTTCTCAGAATGAGATGTTTTGCATGCTTCGTAAAAACAGAATTTACTATCAAATCAACAAGTAGAATTATGTATAATTCATCAGAAATAAGATGAACAATGTATAATATAATAGATAGCGATCGTAAAGCAGATATCTAGTGAATAATACAGTTTATTCATTGGTGATGTAACATCAGTGATTCATTGATCTAATTCACCTTTTTATATATGAAGACTTATTAGCAAGAATAAATTTGAAACAACAGGAAAAAAATAAGCTCAATATATAGGCCTGCTTGATAATGAAAGGAGAGTCGTTTAATGATGGGATGGGTACATATAGATGAAGTAGTACCAACCAAGACGATTCACTTCCACACGTTCCTCTTTGATTTGATGGAGCACATTCGATACACGTGTTCATCTTGCAATTATTTTGATTTTAATTGACGTCGCTATATTTGATTAGAAATAATATAATTGAATCGAGGAAACGAAGCAAAAATGTGACTGTTTTTAGGAAGTGACTATTCGTCGGACTGAAGGCGGATTTTAGATTGGCTTTAGTTTAATTTAAATTAGATTTTAGTGTAAGATTGAATAAGTTTAGAATGTTTATTTGGTTATTTTAGTTTAGTTTGGATGAGTTATGTTCATTAAATCAGTTCGATTGGTTTCTTTAGCTTAGTTGGGGCTGCGCACATTTACAATTAATTTACAACAACAACAACGACAACGTCTACATGTGGAGACACAGACCGATGGTCCGACCGGCTGCCTTGTTTTTGTGTTGGGAAAGAGAATTGATCCCATACCTGTTGTGTGGCTGTTGTCTGAGGCGCAGACTCGCGCTTGGCAACTGTTGCTTCTCGCGCGTTCTCCTCGCTGGCGTCAAACGCCAGGTTCAGGACTCCGCCCGACGCTCGGCTCACACTCATGACGTGCAGTTGTCCTTATTCAATCCTGCAGGACAGGTAAACACGTTCAGTGCGCGCTCCTGGCCGAATACGATACCCCTATACCCTCCTCCAAGAGAAGTTAGCGCTTACAATAACCCCTTATCCCAGTATATAGTCAACCATCCCCCAATGCGAAATTCATCATTTTCATAAATATAATACGTGAGTATTTTTCATAAAATACTTCGCCGGTAATAATAAGGGAGTTGATTTAGCGGAATATCATTTTTTGTGATTACTTTCGAACGGTATGGGAGGTACAAACAATATGATAAATCTGATACGGGGGAAACAAAGCCATTCTTGATAACTTCAAGATGGTATACTTGAAAAACCTAATTTTCAAAGATATAAAGGTGAAAGAACATCACAAAAAGTCACCACACGGATATTTATATATATATATACATATAAATATTTATATATATATATTATATATATATATATATATATATATATATATATATATATATATATATATATATATATATATATATATATATATATATATATATATATATATATTCATATACACACAAACAATACGCAGCTTTTATACGTTCTTAGACTCATTATCCAGGCCTTATAACTTGAATCTGGACTAATTTCAGTCATGGAGGTCTACCTCCATCATATTATATAACTTTTATATGTATATATGTATATATATATATATATATATATATATATATATATATATATATATATATATATATATATTGAACAACATTTCTGTATGAATGCGCCCATGCACGCTGGTGCCAACTGTCGGAGGGACTTGGAACCCAGGACCTTTCCATTTGGTTCCGAAGCTGATCCAAGCAGACACGCAGATTCATTTCGAATGATCGACACATTTATATGACAAGACAAATTTGAGAAACAACTCTGTTTGCACGTTACTATACAGGCCCTTGTCTTTTTTATGATTCGACAAAAACGTTCATACATAAGGGTGATGCATCTCATCTATTAAAGAAATGAAAGCGCAAACCTAGATAATGGTTGAAAGAGGGACACAAGGATCTGTAGTAAGTGCAATCGTTACACCTTGGAATCTGTTGATCTCTGAGAGTCGTTTCTCAAATTTGTCTGTTCATTTAAATTTGTCGATCATTCAATATCGATCCGGGTGTCTGCTCAACTCATTTGGTTAGAGCTCGGGATCAAACCGCAGGGTCCTGGGTTCAAGTCCCAAATTGTGCACATTTTTATGATTGGACCAAAACGTTCATAGGCCTACCCACCAGTAATGGATCTCATCCATGAAGAAATGTTGTTCAATATATATATATATATATATATATATATATATATATATATATATATATATATATATATATATATATATATATATATGTATAGTATTAATAATGATAATTCGATTGATAAATGATATGAATTGATAAAATTTTTACGGATGAAATTCATACATTTTTCAATAATTTATAATTAACCAATGAATAAACAAACTTATAATAAACTTTGATCCCGTAAAAACAAATGATCACTTTGCAGACACTCAACATGAATAATACTAATTGTATATAAGCTTTACTCTCTTTTTCCTTTCAGATCAATATGAAACAATAATATGTTGACAAGAAACAACCTACACCACTGCCCAATTATTCAAAACGACATACCTTATAATGTGTAACTCCAGCCAATCCTGACCAATCCAAAATTCAAAGACTTGATTGTCGGAATGATTTCTTACAACTACGGATATCTCAATAAGAACGAACTTGTACAAGTGTATTGAGTCAGAAATGTTGTTTTAATGCACGCGACAGTCGAGTATTTTCAAAACATTGTTATTAATTTTGTAATAAATATTTGCTAACACTGTCTACGGGCGAATCACCACGGCACGGCTAGTCGCTGCGGTACCCGACGTTGTACTCGAACGGAGCTTGTAATAACATAATAACATGTTATTTTGTTAGGCAGGACGGAGTGGTAAGAAAGCCGAAAGTAAAGAATATATTGTATCTTTAAAAAAATGTATATGACACCATAAATATGACAGGTAGATTGCTTACAGATTAGGCAGATAATCCTAAGATAATGTCGGTAAATGATTATTGACATATTGGAGATTAATCAAGTCATATATTGAATTATGAGATGAGTTATGGCTATACGTAGGGCCACGGCTCTCACACGGCGACGGTCATAAACAAGCAATAGCAAGATGACGTAGGATAGGCCTACAGTAAGATAGTAAGATAGTACCTTGATTATGGGTCAGGTATGTGGGCCTACAGGTCACAATATTTGATTAAGTTTGAGTCGTCTCTAGTCCCCATAGGGCGAACAGTTTCCGCCAGGGTGATTTCACAGATATACATGATCATATCATTTTGAAAGTACTGTACAAGTACAAAATTACCAATAACTCATCTCATTTATACATTATTTGCGTAAAAATGACATCTAAAGGCACGAATGTTGAAATAACAAAAGGTGGAACGATCACTTGTATGTAACAGTAAAACTCGATAATTTTTGCCATCGATTTTTTTCCTCACAGCGTAGGACCTACCATTACACACAAATAACATGTAATGTAACCAAACAAGAGGCCACGGCGGACTCCTTCCCACAATTCAACCACACATAATAAAATAATATTTCATCTCATCATCCCATAAATTATCTCATATATCATTCACCGACGCCAATAGATCGTATAGTAATTATTAAAGTGCGACATAAATAAATAAATATAAAGAAAAAAATTATTGAGGAATGATCTCCAATAGAAAAATGTACGGTGTTTAATAATAGAAATACGCCTACATTGGAAATTGAGATACAGACTGGAATTGAAAATCCCGGAGATGGGCAAATATACTTATGGAACTTTTATAACTTTTAATCATGTATTTCATTCAGTATCTTTTTTTAGAACATGAAGGCCTATATACATTTTTCCACGTATGCGTTTCTCTATATAGTTCAGTTGTCATTTTATTTATTGATTTAGGATTTTTTTGTTTAGTGCCCAATGACGGCGTTTGTTGTTCTGGGATAGAATTACGGTCCCATTCGGGACCTTGTCTTTTTTGCCATCGTTTAGGCAAGATGTGAAATGCCATCTTCAGGAATTCTTCCTTACAATTCGGCGAACGAAGATCGAATAATCGAAAGATCGAAAATCGAATTCGATTTACGTTCGCTGAGCTGTTAGGAAGAATCTCTGAAGACAGCAGGTCACATCCTGCCGAAACTTTGGCAAAGAAGACAAGGTCCCGAATGAGACCCCAATTCTATCCCAAAAGAGTAAACGTGGTCTACCCGAGAAAACGACACAATATATATATATATAGGCCTATATATATATATATACATATATATATATATATATATATATATATATATATATATATATATATATATATATATATATATATATATATATATATATAACATTCTATATAACAACTATCAATGTCTCAAGAAACGAAGATAACAAGTTCTGAATCGTGGAAGTGTCTATTTCAAAACCGATGAAGATTTAATATATATATAAACTTTTTCAAAAAAACTCTACAGACGAGAAGAATATAAGTTGGAAGAGAACATGTATATTCAAGACCAACAAACACTTGATCCGTCCTGACGTGGTTTTTCGTGGTTTCCCACAGTCCTCGAAGTGAATGCTTGGTTGAAGTACTAATTGGCCACGACCTTTAATTAGTAGAGTGATAGGCCTAGTTATATTGAGGGCTATAATGATGAACTTTGCACCTGCTTTCATTGGAAGGAGTGAACATTGCCTCTAAAGAGACTTAGTTTAAAGTGAAAGATATCAACATTCGTGTGGTTGGATTATTCCTAATACCAATGTTGGTAGTGTCCGGATATATCGCAAAAACAATTTATATTGTGTTCCAGACTTTCGACAACTGAAAACTTTTATCTGCGGCGAAGAAGTGTGGTCACAGACAGCGTAGACCCGGTGTCAAAGTTCATCGCTTTAATTTAAAATAATAATAAAATGGGGTGGTAAGATCGCCCTTGTGGTGCCCCGTCCAAACGATACTCTCATCCTTAAGCCTGATTTACACGGTCCAAGTTTTCATCCAAGTCCGTGGATTCAAGGGTTGGTCATAGTACTTTGACAGCAACTAGGATGGAACATTGAACGCCTGTCTACACGGTCCAATCTATTGAAGGCCATACACGGCACATTAATCCCAATAGTTGAACATGCTGATCGAGTATCTAGATGACTAGTAACAGCTGACTGGCAATCAGATATGGCGGGAGACCGAGCGGTCGCCGTCAGGTGCGCATGCGCACTAGCTTGTGTGACGTCAAAGCCTCTGATTGGTTGGTTTCATCACAGGTTGAACGAAATATAGGAATTTTCTAAACAAAATGACTTGGATGAAAGGTTGAATTCCAGGGTTGAAAGAAGCTTTTTGCTTCAAGTTTTCTATTCAGACGATCCAAGAACTTCTAATCAACCCTGGAATCCAAGGACTTGAATGAAAACTTGGACCGTGTAAATCAGGCTTTAGCCTTAATAGGGGAACAATGATTTTGTATGATTTCGATTTCGATGTTATAAAAAAATATATATATATATAAAACTGAGACGAGTGGCCGAATGGATAATACACTGAACTATCAATCAGGAGACCAGGTTTCGATTCCCGCCATGGTCGACCATCCTGACTGGGTTTTTTTCGTGATTTCCCTCTGTCATTCAGGTCAATACTGGGATGGTTTCTTATCAACAGGCCATAGCCGACTCCATCCAACTTTCCAAAAACACCTAATAAAATAACCTTTCATCCCATCAACCTATCATCTCATATATCACTCACCGACGCCAATAGATCGTAGTAATCAGCATAGAGTGCGTAGTTAAACGCGATATAAATAAAAAAATAGGCCCACGTGTATATATATATATATATATATATATATATATATATATATATATATATATATATATATATATATATATATATATATATATATATATATATATATATATATATATATATATATATTGAAGCGAAACTCACAACGTAATTATAAACCAACACATTTAATTCGTACACAAAATATTTATTGAAGAACGCACATAGGTCATATCTCCATGACTTTGCGATACAGACTAAAACTCTCTGTCTCATCCCTAAAGGTAAAGGCTAAATGCCCGAAGGGCAGAATACCTCAGTACAGCTGATAAAGAGTTCAGGGTCGAAACTCGACCGGGTTGAAACACTATCATCGCAACACTATATATATATATTTATATATATATATATATATATATATATATATATATATATATATATATAGGCCTATATATATATATATATATACACCACCACCAATACATTCCATTGTACCAGATAATGCAGTCGCCAATTAATCTGTTACATCCTATACTTCCAATCCTCTGAATATTCATCTAATTGGTTTGTGAGTTTTCAATTGTGATTTTTTCTTCCTTCTTTGACACAATAATTTGAAATTGATATTTTTACTGAATATAAAACTTCAAATTTGAGTATTATATTAGAACAATTGGTTTAAAAAAATTGCACATTCAAGGTTTCACCATTAGAAATTGTAGGCCTATATCTATGTTTTTTTTCATACAATGCCTAGAATACAGGCTTCTATTGAATAAAGTTAAATATGGAGTACTTGGATTTCAATACTTGACTTGGACCTTCATTATTGACCGATTGGGGCACATTTATTGTACTGATGACATCTATCTAGTTCTATCCGAATTCTGACGACCATTAATCCACAAACAATCTCACCACAGTTCTTTCCAATTCACGTGTATGTAATTGGTTCGATCAAATTTCTTGCCGTTTCCAATTGTGCCATTGTTTTCAAGATAGGACCATTTATTCAATATTATTTGTGTGATTGGTGAATGTAGTTTGGGTTCAATAAGAGAGTGCATGGTTTCAAGTTCTGCCACCACACGTCACCAATTGCCCCCACTTGAGCAATACCTCCACGCATGCGTCTGTCTCCCTTTTAGGATTTAAAATACCATTTAAAGGTTTCTGGCGGTGGGTTATGAGACAAGCTGTTTCTTTTAGTAAACGATATTGGCATTTTTTAAATTTAAATTCTCACGATTTTATCTCAGCCGGTATTGAAACGTTAGCGGTGTACCTGCTGTTCACCTTGACTGACGTTAGACTACACGCCATACACCAAAGAACTTCAAATGTATAAACAACTCACAGGGCTTGAGAGTAAAAGATAATACAGTTACAGTAGCCCACATTCACATCGCAAATAACGGAAATATTTATTTATCTCACTATATTAAAACTCAAAAGTAAATTTTTGACTGAAAACGTAAACTTCACTTTTTGACTTTTAGTTGAATATGCAACCAATATAGTGTCGACTGTCGTAACTATCCAAAGAGATATTCTGAAAATTGATCAAAATGGCAGTTACTCTTCACATAATATATTGTATTTTATAAGATGATAACTCACGTTGAACACTGGTTCTTATAACTTATAAGTTAATCAAAACTAAAGTCAACAGTCTAAACATTCTGCAAGGGAGCATGTTTAAATAGCACCAACATCATCACGCCAACGTCTGGCGTCAAACGACGAAATACAAACCTAGAACTAGTTTTCGTACAATCTTATCTATTTTAAACTCTCTTTTCATAGAGACATTGTATCATTTCATCTTGGTGTGATTTTAAATAGTTTAGTTTTCATACAGATCTAATAGGCCTATATACCAAGAAGTTCAAGATTAGAACGTCAACGTAAAGCGCGTTTCTTCAAATCGGGTGGCCAAAACGTGAACTAGAGTTATTCAAATTTTTAGTCATCAGTCAGTTCTTCACTCCTGTTGAGAGTTCACGCGTTACGCTTTTCCTTCATATTGCCTAAAACGTGTGGTTGTGTGTGCAGCAAACTAATTGTCAGGATCAGTGTTTAAAATCAAAGTTCGAGTTCAAAAGTGTGTATCATGATCCAATCTCGAATTAAGCCGTCCGAGGGATATTATGCCAGCACGCATACGTACATGGCGTCTGACGAGCCAATCCCCTACAGGGAAAACCGAAAACGGTGGCGCCCTGAAGACTCAATCCCAGAGGTGGTCAAAGTCGTTGTCCCGGAAAAAACAATGGACGAACTGATTGACCTGCTGACCTTGGACATGTTCGAGGAGATTCCGATTTTCGTGTCCAAGGAGACATTTGGAGGGATCAAGTTCGATTTTACTACGAGAGAGATTAAAGCAAGCGAAGCAGTATTATATGCATTTTACACAAATGTTCCATCCCCACATCATTGTCCTCGAGAGGCCAGCTTTTCATCACCGGCCAGCCAATACATTCAACTAGCAGGCACCTCGGAGGTTGGTACTTACGCGTTGCCAGGTAATTACAATAGTACAGATGAATCTCACACCGACGGCAATGTCCGTGATGCACGGACACAGGAGGCGAAGATGTGGACTATATCGAAGCGAGAGGTCCCGATGTCTGAGTTTGACTATCTCTTGGATGATATTCCTCTGGAATGAGCTTAGCGTGGACAGGTGCAAGTGCAAGTGAAGTGCAAGTATGCAATGCTTGTCATATTGTTTAATATAATGTCCATTCGATTTTAAAAAACATGGCATGTAAATGTACTGTCGATTAATAAATTTGTTGTTAAATTATATCATATTTTATTATACCATACAATTATAGAACAAATGAAGCTTTGCAATGTCATACAATAACTAAAACCGCGACTAGTACTCACGACTGATTCAATTTCGACATGTCTGTAAATTGAAATGAAGTATGTAGGCCTACGTTGATGATAGGCCCAAACTTATTGGATGTTTAATGTTGCTTAACGACCCCACCAATAGCTAGGTTATACGGGAACTTATTGGAATCAACAATGAGAAATGTATTCGTCTTCAAATCAAGTTATCAGTTAACAACAGTAGTAGGGTTTAGTGATTATCGTCGTAAGGACTAAGGTGGGTCACGGTCAGTGGCAGGTCCGCCACGTCTTTGACAAGTCATCTTCGGATTGTGGCTTGTCGTAAGGTTTAGTCGTAAGAACTGAGATATGAACCATAGTTTTCTTATTGTGAATAGTTTCACGGAAACACTAACATCCAGAAACCGAAACACCATACACACTAAACACTAAACACTACAACAGCTTGTGAACGGGTATTCAGTGAAATATTTAAAAGATGGATTATTTCTGGCATTCTGTGTCCAGATAAATAACTGCCATCATCATATTTATTTACCTTTATTTATTTTAATAGTAAAAATGTAATAACTATGACCCGATAATTGTATTTCATTGTTGATCATTGCGAAGATAAAAGTAGAGATAACTGACTTTGATTGCTCTACAACTCGACAATACGTTCTGATTGTTGCTGTTCCGATTGTTGATGATTTTTAATGGATAACGCAATTATTATCTTAGATCACGATCAATCTTTAATTACATATTGTTAAACATACATTTGAATGTCGAAATATAGAATAGATTTGGACCAAGAGTGTAGCAAATTATTTAGCTCGCTTATAAATTGTGAAAGGCAGGCTGTGGGATCGTAAAGGATGACCAAAGGTTTAAACAACAAGTAAGATTTCTAATAATGATAATATTTGGTACTCATTGAAAGTAATTCAGAAACAAATGGAATGAATTCAACAATGAAAATAAATTTGACGTTCATCAAAAATGAAGCAATACACGGACCGACGATCATAGATAAGAATAGGCAGGAAATTAAAGTCAATAAGACGGCAGTCTCTTTTCATCGGATCATCGATGTTTGTCATAATATGCGGACGTTGTTGTTGTTGTTGTTGTTGCGCGCATCCGAAATTAACCGTAATTAACCAAATCTAACCAAACCAATCAACCAAACCTATTCACACCCTTACCTAAACCAACCCAACAGAAAAAAAAACTTTATTTATTTTGATGCTGCTCAACGACCCCACCAACAGCTAGGTTATACGGGGGTACGAATGAGCTGGTGATAATCAAACGATGAGGTGATGATAGGTGTAAGGACATTTACAAAAACCCATGCCTTATGCGGGACTCGAAACCACGCCCGACTTGACTTTAGTTCCTAACGCTAGCTATAGTTGACTCAGCCACGGGGGCGGCTACAGATAATTACCTGAACTAATTTAATCTATATTCCTACATTCAAACTAATCTAAAACTTACTTCCGGTCCGACTAGTAGCCAGTTCCCAATAAGACTGATACTCAGCCTGCAGGCAGATGAAGACCTGATCCAGAAAAGTACTTGTGTACTTGTGGACAGCAGCACGGGTACGACGTCAACAGCGGATCTGTCCCTCGTCTTCTTGTCTTCACTCCAGAGACCGAGCCATCTTATCATACACGCTTTCATACTATAGGGTTGCCGTTCGAGATATAAATTGCATCGAAACCTTAATATAGAATATCGATCGAAATATATCGATATCGATATAGAACAAAATATATATCGGATCGAAAATATCGAATGATAAAAAATGCGAGTCACGGTTCTCGATCATGTAATGATCTTTCAGTTTAAGTTTATGATTTCACCCATTTCACAATAATAAATAGGATCATATTTGACTTAAGATGATCAATTCCTTTTTCAACGCAAAGAAATTGTCATTGACAATCTAGTACTTATAAGCACATGCACATTAGGCCTATATGAGCACTTCGAGATGTCCGTGAAGTTGGCCCTTCACATATCAGAATGTGATAACATTATTCTACCATTCGTTAGTGCTTCGTTAGTATCCGTTAGTACCGTAAAACTTTTCGTTAGTACCGCTCTGGTTTCACCGTTATGACGCGTTGTCCATGTGAGTGGCCAACTTCACGCTAGCCCCTCACATGTGTCCGATCTTGAAATTTCCAACGGCAATCGTTAGTTTTTCGTTAGTACCTGTTTAGTGCTAAAATGTTCCAAGATCGAATTCTCAGTGTATCTGGGGCCTGGTTTTTTCCAGGTCAATTAGTAAATGATATAACAGGTCAATAATTACAAATAACTTATTATGAAAGGTAAATAGAATTTATTATCGATACAACATGTAATATTTACATTATAGGTAGAGTAAAAAGTTCGAAAATTAGTGTTTTCTTCACCCAATGAAACAATTCCATATCTAATGGCAATTCTCTTTAGTCACATCAATGACAGTAAATTAAAATCACACATTACAATTAATTAGGACTTATATTTATGTTACACAATTTAAAGATGTATTTACATGTTAATTATTATACATATTATTAAAAACGTTAGTTTAATAGAGAACAGGAAATGCTCGAGAAAACACTAGTTTTTGAAGTTTTTAAGAGCATTGATCAATAACAGTAGTATAGAATATAGTATTATTTTATTTTAAAAAATGTTCAACATCCGTGACGAAACTTGAATAAGTTGAAATTAAATAATAATCTGATAGCAGCAAAGTATAGCGACGGCAATTCTTAGTACACACATCATCACTTCATTTTTCTGTAAACAATGGAATCTCCAACGTCCCTCAGTATTTAGTTTTTTCGTCAATTCCTTCCAACAGATAAATCTGTTGAAAGTTTTCACAGCTGATAGAAATATCAAACACCCAAAATATTATTCTATGATTCATTATCAAATTGCATATTAACTGTAATATAGATACCAATTCTGTATAGTATGAAACTGTGTGGAAATCTTAATTTTGGATTTATATCTTTAATTACTCGATTGTACTTTTTTATAGAACTTACTCAAATAAGGGTGGTGAACAATAATCGATAGATCGATTCTGATCAATATTTTTTCTATCGATACGATAATCGATTCTATTCCTTCGATATGATACATTTCGATTATTGAAACTGCTTTTTAGTCGTTTCAAAACTTATCTCTTTTCTGCAAAATTCGTCCAATCCTAGTCATTGGCGCGACAATATATTCGTCTTCCCACGCCATTAAATCAAACCATACATTGACAATTCCAATACTATTCTCTTTTGACATTCGATACGATTATCGAATAGGAGACAAAATATCGATGCATAACAATCAATGATTATCGATGTGATATAAACGATGATCGATTTTTATATTTTTATCAACATCGAAACTTGATACAAAATCAGCATTTCCCAATTAAGGCTACACGAATGAAAATAGGATCGTTTGGACGGGGCACCACAAGGGCCTTCTCACCACCCCATTTTGATTATTTTGCATAAAAAAATGAACTTTGACACCAGGACTGCGCTGTGTGTGATACTTTTTCGCTGCAGATAAAAGTCTTTCAGTTTCCAAAAGTCCGGAACACATTAAAAGTGTAAACTGTTTTTGTGATATATCCGGACATTACCAGTATTGGTATCAAGAGTAAACCATACACACGAATGTTGATATCCTCCACTTTGAACTAAGTCACTTAGGCAATGTCCACTTCTTTCCATAAAAAATATTTGATCGATATAAGATTCTACATCGACGATCAACTCTATCTAATTACAACATATCATTTCTCATTCCATACATCAACCTTTTTAAGATTACAAGTCAATAAGAACAGCTCCAGAACGGTCCATTTTCCCGCTAAAACCGCGTGACGCACTCGAGTAGAGACACACGTGTTCATGTGCTGTTGTTGTTGTTGGACTCGGCGACGGAGGAGGCGTCGTCCGGCGTCGGCTGCGAGTCGCTGCTCCGCTCGTCGAGCTCTCCCATCAGCGAGCGGTACTTTTTGGCGATCGCCTCCCAGTCCGTCACGTTCTCGATCCGCGTCAGGTTGTTGAAGCTGAGCTGAGAGCCGAGCGGACTCAGGTGGACCACGCTCAGTGCCACAGAGTCTGAGAAGCAAAACACAGTTTAAATACAGCGTGGTTTTTGTTTCATATTAGACTTTTAGGGAAACCCACTTCAAAAAAACTGTAAAATCAGAAAATTGCCCGGTGAGGCTGGATGGGCTCTTCCCCCCCCCCTTTCCGGGCCCTCTCTATAATATGACATTAAGCCGACTTTGCCGCTTGATATCGGCTCAGAGCCCCCTTCAAATATACACCGCACGCTTCTGATATGTGTCTATATATATGTGTAAGTAGGCCTATATCTCAATCAAACAATCAAGAAGAATTAATTATATACATTTATCAAACTCAGATAACCAATTAGATTGGGTCAGGGCGTGTTTCCAGCACTTCTTCTAGGGGAGTCTTCTTATATCAATCGGTTCCTGCTAGTTCCGACTTCATCTTTCTCTCCTTCAGTACGACTACTATATCCTCCACTTCTTTTTTTCTTCCTATACGAGTTCCCTCCATCGTTCTCTATCCTTCCACCATCTCTCGTTTACCAATTCCTCCCATTTTTCTCCTCGGTTGACTACCCCAAAGTTGACTCCCTCCTGCCACCTTTCTCTTGGTCTTCCAACTCTTCTCTTAGCTCCATTGTTGTCTGCTATCTCAAGCGTTGCTCTCTGTATTCTCTCATTTTCCATTTGTCGCATATGCCCGTATCACCTAAGTCTCTTCCTTTCCATTTTAAATCATAACCTTTCTACTCCCACTTCATTCCTTATAGATCTGCTTCTCTTCTTCTCCATCATTTACACTTCTCACAAACTTCATTTCTGCTGCCTCTTATTATTAAATTATTAAAATAAAGAACCCATTAAAACACTTTTGGCCAGGTCCTTCAAGACCTCTACATCTCATCTCGAACACATGATACAGTACCAGAATGATCGAACTCACCTTTTGGAGCAACTTGGCCTTTCTTGACTTTTTGCAGCCACTTGGCCCCCATTTTCGTTCTCGCGCTCACCCTGGATCTCTGCAGCCCCATCATCTGTACCAGACTCGGCCGCTTTCTCTGCATCACTGGAAACAAGAGCGAACACAAGAGACTTGAAGTGTATTCGTTACCAATAGTAGAAATCCTGGACGTTCGTTTGAAGTACTTTGTTGGCTGCTTTTTTTTTCTCTAAATGAAAACATAACAATAAAAATAAAGATGAATCACAAGCGAACATCTAATTATATATATATATACCGTATATATATATCCAATATATATATAAATATATATATATATATATATATATATATATATATATATATATATATATTACTAAGACGTGTACACTGGACTGTCATTCAGTAGACCGGAGTTCGATTCCCATCATGGTCGACCATCCTGACAGGGGTTTTTCGTGGTTTCCCTCTGTCGTGCAGGTCAATACTGGGTGGTTCCTCAACAATAGGTCACGACCAACTCCTTCCAACTGTCCAAAAACATCTCATAAAATAACCTTTCATCTCGTCATCCCATCATCTCATATATCATTCACCGACGCCAATAGATCGTAGCCATCATTAGAGTGCGTCGTTACACCCAATATATATATATATATATATATATATATATATATATATATATATATATATATATATATATATATATATATATATATATATATATATATGTATATATATATATATTATATATATATATATATATATATATATCATATATATATATATATATATATATATATATATATATATATAGCATTAACATTTCCAAGGACATTTTAAAATTGAAAAAAATCCTCTCAAATCCTTGGATTATACCTATCGATACGTTAACTGATGCTAATTCCTGATGCAGAATCTCTCCAGAACTGAGACACGTGAGAGTGGAATGTTGAATCTTTTAATTAGGCCACGGTCTTGCGTGGTGGCTGAGGTTCAATTAATATTGTGAATAGAATTATTGTGATCCTTGACTTTTACTTGATCGATTATAGTGTGCTGTTTATTTCCGATTGGTACGAGATATCTTATAAATCGAGACTCAAAAGTAGACAGAAGAGATGCTGCGCGAAAAAATTAGGTGCACATACATATTTGCCTTTCTCTTTTTATGCATGAAAAGGTCATAAGGTATATGATTTCAACTAGTCGTTAAATGTGCAGCGAATATGTAAGAACAAAGTTACCGGTACATGCAGCGCAGTGGTTACCCAGTTAGAACCCAGTTTGATCCCCGCCGCCGACCATCTTTACAGGGGTTTTTCATGGTTTCCCTCTGTAGTCTAGGCCAATGCCGGCATGGTTCCTACAATAAGTCGGCCATGACCGCTTCCTTCCCACTATCCTTCCCATTACGCAAGAACCTCCTTCTCATCATCTCACCATCTCATTAATCATCCATCCGACGCTATTAGATCTGCGCTATCATAACATATATAAAAAAAGAACGAAGTTTAACTTGTCCCGCGGTAACATAACATTTTTGTTTCTAATAAATAACTATAGTTGTACAGCTCTGGAACGCTGTTATTTATCAATCGGTACACGATAGCTATATAATCCAAGCTCACAAGCAGCAGTATTACTGAATTAATATTTCTACTCTCGATACGTACCTTTCGCCTTACACTTGCGCAGTAGGAAGAGCAGCCACGAAGTCACCAGATTGAGAGGCGAGGGCGTCGTGGTTGTCCTGTGCATGTTCCTGATCAGTTTCGCCAGCCCGTACTTCCACTCGATGTCCGACTGCGCCTGTATCCTCTGGTAAGTGTCTGACATCATCGCAATCAACAGGTTGATGAGGACCACGACGGAGACCAACATGTAGATCATGAACACGGCCTTGAACAGGTAGGTCGTCCACGCGGGCTGGAAGGGCACTTTGACGGTACTCTTCTGCAGGCTCTCGAGCGTCGTCATGCCGAACACAGCAAAGAAGAGCAGCTCGAACGCCTCCAGAGGATTGATCTTGACTGTAAATCATTGGATAATGAGAGACCGACACTTGCACCTTAGTTCTTGTGATCTGGGAGATATGGGGGATATAGGGCCTTGGTTCGATCCCCGCCACCGTCTATCTTAACAGGGGTGCATCGATATTTCTCTTTGTAGTCTAGGCTATAATGTCGGGATGGTTCCTGCAATATAGGGTACAACCGCTACTTTCCCACTATCGTTCCCATTACCTAGAAACCTTCATCTCATCATCTCTTTAATCATTCAACCCGACCCCGACGCCAGTAGACCCTAGTTATCATTGCAGTGCGTCGTTGAACCCAATTTATAAACACATGGCGAGTGTCGCGTGACAACTTGGCCCGTGCGCAGTTGTCGTAGTGTTTAGTATTCATCATCGTAATGGTTAAGGTGGGGGTCACCATAGGTGTTTATGTTAAAGTCAGGTTTTCCAACAGTACACCGGAATATACGCTTGTCGTGAGAAATGAAGTTGGTATTTGTGTTATTTCTGTAAGCCACGAAGACTAAACACCACCATAGTCACGCTTCTTGTGAACGGTTACATCATCCATTACGCTTGAACACTAAGCAACACAATACATACTAAATACTACGACAATTGTGAACTGGTCTCTATTGACATATGTAAATGGAATATTTCAAGCAACATATCATTTCAATAAAAACTACATTTCTATGAGAGTTGATCGATTTGGTCAATAGCTGCACCTGACATATTTAGTTGAATCGTTTTTTGAATTATTTAGTTTATATTATAAAACAAGAAATTATATGACAATAATTCATTATTAAATTCAAACTGTGCACTTTTTCGCGTAAAGATTACACTCAAACACACACAAAGAAAGTGCACACACACAAACACACAATAAAACCACACAGAAAACCACAGCGCACGTTCCTTTGCTTGCTCACCCGCACCTGGAAGTAGTTTCAGCTAACTAGATTTTCCTGCGATATATGATACCTTCTCGGCCAAATCAAACCCTCAAGGCCCAAGCATAAGGAGGCAGAAACCCTGTTTCACGCTCATGCGATTAACTATAGTGAGAACAATTTATAGTAGTGGCGAAATGAGGCCTGCTCATCTTGAATCACTTATTTGAGAAAGGGCTGAGTTAAGACTTGGAAAAATAATTTATATATATTTATTTATATATACCAAACTAACGATAAAGGGCGTCAGTCCACGTACACTATTCCTCTGCAATGACCTAAAGTTTATTCTGTTTATATGAGAAATGGCATCAGTGTAGAACTGATGCCGATCTTTAATTTAGTTTTTTCTTATTATCTCGAAATTTGTGAAATGGACTGATGACCTTTCTCAAATAAGTGATTCTCTTGCACTATTGAGTACATTCTTTAGCATTGACGATTGGCAGTTTCGATCGGAAAATCTTTGGAGTTCTTAAAAATAAATCTCAGTGTATTATGAGTTGACTGATACTATTTCTGTGAAGAATACTTAAGAATGTTTCAGACACTGACATGAATGTACACAAATGTACAGATATGTTTAAAGGGCATCACACTACTGAAATTTGCCTTTGCAGTGAGAAAGATATATATATATATATATATATATATATATTTTTTTTTTTCTCCTGTTTTTGTGGAAAAGGTATAGGCCTACTTTAAATAGAGTTTGAAACTTAATTATGATTTTTTCAAGAATAAGTATGTCTGAGGAATGTGAATACATTCTTGAGTGATGACGCCCTACTAGCCTATAGGCCTACTACACTATACTAGCCTCACTCATTGCTTGGCGCGGTGGAACGATGTTATTATTGATTTATTATGGTCAGAGATGGGCAATGTCTTAGATACATGTATCTTTTGAAGTATCTTAAGATACTGATGCTATCTTGTAGGCTTATCTTGTATCATGGATATAATTTAAAAAATGTATCTAGGAATTGTATCTTTCCAATAATTTGAATACATCTGTATCTATTTCATCATCCAGGAACACGATACATTTTTGTGAAGAAAATGAAGATGTTTTCGGTAATTATGTCATATTGATAATCTCCACCGATTTTATTAATATTTTGCTTTTTCAAAACTTTGTGTAAAGGCTTTTGGCCAAAGCAATTATTATGGATCGAATATTATGGATTATTATTAATATCAAATCGATCGACAGTATCAAAATTGAATGGCAATCCTCACTAAGAGATTTGCAATAATATTCGGAAAAAACAGCAGTTGGAAAAATGTTACGGTAATAGTATCTTGTATCTTAAGATACCTATAATTGATAGCATCTTGTATCTTTTCAGTTTTGGGAAAAAGTATCATCATGTATTTTTAGGGTTTCAGAAGAGTATCTTTTATTTGTTATCCAAGATACATTTTGTAAGTTTCTTTGCCCATCTCTGATTATGGCTTTTGTAATAGTTCAATACTGATATTGAACGCTCGATAATCAAGATTTTATATTCAGGTGAAAAACATTACTGTGAAACTTACTCCTCGTTTAGGGAACGACGCCATAGACACGCCAATAAGGACCTATCTGCATGATGAAGGTCGGGTCACAACAGTTTTAATGACTGCGTCTTAGTCTCAGTCAGAGCTTAATTTGTAAATAAAAAGGAACCGGAATGCACCTCAAAGTAAACCATCCCTTAACCCCCTCCCCTCCTCCCACCATCACCACTACAAAAATATCATGACACAAATACAACCAACAGATTAATTATTTTTTTTATATATTCAAAAGAATGTAGGCCTATTCGAAATTATTTTCATCTTGATTGAACGATAATTATTAATAACTAAAAAATAATGTAAAAACGTTCTCGGAATAGGAACATATTTATTCATCTGTGAAAATTATATTGCATGGCAAAAGATTAGTATTGGTGAATGGTGACCAGATTTTTCTTAAAAGTCCTCCCTATCATTGATTTTTTGTCATTTTGAAACTGGAACGTGCGTACCGGTTTCAAAAGAGGGACTGGAACGCCATTCCAGAGCGTTCCGGCACAAATTAACCACTGGACTCTAATGCCGTCCTGGTCTTCTTTCGAATTCTCACTCGAATCGGAGTGGTAATTCGTCGAACCGGAATCAGGCTTCAGATTGGTTGTAGTTTAGATTGAATCAGTTTAAGATATTTATTCGGTTATTTGGTCAGTGTTTTGGATAAGTTAGATTCATCAAATTAGTTAGATCGAGTTATGTAGGCTAAATTAAATCACAACAAGCACAACAACAAAAACAGCCTCCGCATTTCGTGACATGGACCGATGGTCCGATGAATATATAGCGGCTGCCCACTCGAATATAGAAAAGGTATTGTGATTCAAAGCTGTCTTTATTTTAATTTGGTCTCATGCTTGTCGTATGATAACTAACTTGCAGCCATTTCATTTAAGACTTTAAAAAAGGTGTGTTTAAGAGTCCATGGGAGTCGATTTAGCGGAATATCAGTTTTTTGGTGACAACGTTTGAACGGTATGAGATATCACAATTCTGATAAAAAGGAAACACAGATATTTTAAATACCTCCAAGGTGGTGTAAGTAATAACTATTTATCTCATATCGCCTATTTGTCACTCGTATACGACTAAAAAAACACATTTTTAACCCTATGCGCGTGACAGTTATGCGATATGAGTTAAATAGTTATAACTTATTCCATCTCTAGGCCTGAGGTATTGCAAATATTTGTGTTTCCTTTTCATCGGAATTTCGATATTTCATACCGCTCAAAAGTTATCACCAAAAGTCTTAATGAGATGGATGCAAGTTAGTTCTTATACGACAAGTGTGAGACCAAATTAAAATGACGAAAGTTTTGAACCACAATACCTAAAAACATCAGCTAAATCGACTCCCATGGACTCTTGAGAACGAATCAATTAGGTGTGGTGGCATTTGGAAATAGTTCTGGAGGATTGCTGTGACGACCCAATATGTGTAGCATTATGTGTAAGACTGTACCATGCAGTATATGAAGAACTGGCTAGTGTTATCATGTATTTCAAGTCTTATATGCAAGACAATGCACACATATATTAATTTCATATTATTGTTGAGCTGTACGCTATCACTTATATTGCAACTGTTCAAACATTGAATTATGTAACGAAGTGATAAACAAAAAACATTTCATTGATTTCAATCTATACGCACTCGGTTGAAAGTTTGAAACAGTTACGAATCAATTGTGAACTGAGATGGTTCTAAGCACGTTATAACTACGACTAAGACTGAAACACTCGTTAAAACTGTTGTGAATCGATATTGAAGCAGCACACAGCAAATACTTTGGCACGTGCAATAACTCTGCTGCGATTAGGTAACCCGCACAGTCCACAGAGTGACTACCTGATGTGTCGGTAGCGTTTCTATCATACCAATCACTGTCATGAACGTTAATAACATTTGGCTTATGCTTAGCGCCGAACGGCGTGGAAAGACGAGCTGCTACCTTTGATTCCGTGAACCAATCGGTATCATTTCCCAAACCTATAGAGTAAGTGGGAGTGAGAAAATACATCCAGTAATGGTCTGATTAAAATACTAGCTGTCACAACAGTAAAAAGTTCTCAGATTAAAAAAATGAGTGTCAAGTTATTTTCCGTCGACTCCGGGGGTGCATGCACGGTGCTTATAAAAATGGAGAAATTTATCTAGACTTTTTTTTCGATGTCCACGATTCAGTTTGATCGAATGAAAAGTATATCAACCCCAAGATAATTTTATGCTAGTTAATTGATATGCCATTTTATTTTTGTGAATTCAGCTAGTTTCAAGATAATACGTCGATGAATTTCATCACATTCTTCGTATTCATTGACGTATTATCTTAAAATTAATTGAATTCACAAAAATAGAATGACATATTATACAAAAAACATACAATTATATTGGGGTTGGGGTTGATATACTTTTTATTCAATTACACTGGTTCGTGAACATGGACAAAAAAATAGTAAACATGAATTCCTCTGTTTTTATGAGCAGCGTGGATGCACCGCCTTAATACATTGATATCAAATTTCATTTTGAATAAGTTACAACAAATTAATTTTTGGTTTATTGTCTAGAGAATGATTGGATTGAACGGGACTTGATAAGTAAACTTCTTATATCAGTGGAGATTTATTTTATTCCACTGACAAAACTTTGCTCAACCGAAATGCCCCCATAGATACAATTTAGAAGCTTCAACTATATTTTAAGGCCAAGTCAATACGTTCGTGTGCCATCATTTTCTGATTACTTGAGTAGCAAAACTGTTTTCCCAAGTATTTTTACAGAATATATATATTTTTCCTATTTTCTATCAAATGGAGTAAACTCTAACTGTGATTATGTCCGTTTAAAATAAGTAACTGCCGGTATCTTATTCTTACCTTCTGAGAACACCTCTGGCTGGGGCCTCCGAGTAAGTTTTTTCACTTCGTCCGGCGTGAGATTCTTAAAAGGTTGATTAAGGGCTACAATATTCATAGAAAAGCCAAACACGAATATCACTAACACTGCAAGAAACCTTGCCAAATCTTTCATCAAGTCGCCAATAATAATCGCCCAAGGGCCAAAAAGATGATGGAAAGAGAGAAAGTCTAGAATCTGTACACACGCCAATAGAAAAGAGAGCGCGAAGAGCTGATTTCTGAGGTACATCAACGTCGGCCAGTAGGGTCGATCTATTATAACCATTCCGGACAAATGGAGGGCGACACCGAAAATGCCAAACAATAAAACCGCTAGTTTAATCCATCCTAATCCAGACTTGTCACTTGGATTAGTAAGCTCAAACAAAAGTAATCCCGATAGCCAAACCAGTAACACCCACTCGTACCAGTACGGTAACAATGTACCTCGGACGACGGGGTAGATGGGAGTAATGGCAGTCAACATCAAAAACACCATTAAATAGACGTGAGACGTTAAATAACTCATAAACTTGATAATGGGCACTTTGTTAAACTTATGTCCTAAAGGCAGAGTGAACCCGATCCAAACCGGTGGACAGAATATAAAGGCAAAAAACAACAACAGTGTTCTCCAAGCGGCCCAGTTGAGACTACCCTGCCATAGTTCTTGGAGATATCGCTGCACTACGGTATGTGCTATCACTTCTTTTTGTTCGTTCTCAATGAGAACATCAAGGAATTCAATGTTTCTTCTGTCTGTGGCTGTGAGGATACGTGCCGCCGAGTCCGCACCAGCGGCCAGTGCTAGCAGCTCTGTTGCCATCGCCTCGCACTGCTTGCCGGCCGCTATCAGGTCCTTGGCACGCTCCTTCTCCTTGTTGGACAGCTGATTCAGGATGCTGGACAACTTGGCAGCGGTGTCGACAGGCGCTGGGGAAACCAGGACGAACTCTTCAATCGGTTTGTTGTTGTGGTTCTTGCTGCATACCATTAGGTTGTAAACAAACTGGAACAAAACGGTGAAGCTCTGTTTTTAGCTATTCAAGTTGGTGGGATTAGATGACATTAATTATTATTCCTTTTTTTTATCAACATCGAAACTTCATACAAAATCATTGTTCACCAATTGAGACTATGGATGGAAGATAGGATCGTTTGGAGGGGGAACCACAAGGGTAATCTTACCACCACAAAAAATAATTGATAATAAGTTGAACAAATGATAAATCTTGAGGTAATCCTTTCAGGGATAGAAAACCATTCAAACATTTATATTGGGGAGAGAAAAGCATCGAATCTTCTCATTATCTTGAGCTTCTTTCTCTACTTATTCTTGAATTCTCATTTTTTTTTCTCCATTGTATATATTTTCAAAAATTCCTTCTTATTGATTCAATCTTATTTTAATTAAATCATTCATTTATTAATTCATCTGTTCATTTTCATTTGATAAATTTATATTATATATCCTTATTCTTTATTTTTCATCTTCATTGTATTCGTTTCATTTTATTAAATTAATTAATTTTATTCCTATGATGATGATTGTTCACTTGATGACCATCGTCCAGGTTATTTGAGGGTAAAATGAGGGGATGATATATGAATAATGTCTACAAAAACCCGTGTCTTATGAGAGATTCGAAGCCAATCCCCCTACTTGACTTCAATAACTAAAGCAGTTGACTTTATGGTGCTATTAGCGTATTATTAATTCTTCGTTTAGGGCTGAATTCTGAGAAAGTATCTGAGGTTTTATAAGACACTAATTAGTATTAGATTTCTGTATATGCATTCAATTCAAAGTATTTTCCGAGTTACGATCAATAATAGGGTTATATGCATCAATGCATAGGCCTATATAGGTATCATTGGTGGAACGTACGGTCACTAAATACTAAATAATAAATAATACTAAATATATATACTAAATTCTATTACTAATACTACGGATACTAAATAATTGAATCCTGCTAATGCTTGCTAATGCTTGGTTACTGCTAATGCTAAGTTTACTCCTGAATTCGGTTTGAATGGGCCTTTTTCACGTTATTTTATATCTAGACACGAAGAAATCTATTAGTGATCTCAATACGATCTTGAAACCTAGAAAGCTGACATGGTCTCAAGAAATATATCCATGATTAGCTCAACGAAGTAACATTCAAGGAACAGGAGTGTCTGAACGATGGCATTGTAATAGAGTATAAAACACCTAGAACAGTGCTAAGATTATTTATAATAGTAATAATTTATTTAATAAATTGATTGTAGTGCAGTATAAAACAGCATATCTACTGTTAATATATGTTCGTCACAGATACAGGTATGAACCTTAAAACAAGCAAATATTTATTATAGGTCTACTATTATATAATATTTATTGAATATATCTATTATTATTTATTATTTATTTATTTATGTTGGCAAATATACCGAGGAAGAGTTGATTTTTTCTGTATTTTTTCACATTCTTCCATGTTAGCAATTTTTAATTGAGATAATTCATAAAAATCAACAGATTGTTCATAAATAAACTGAAATAACTAAATATTGGGTATAAATATATTTATATAAATATATATATATATATATATATATATATATATATATATATATATATATATATATATATATATATATATATATTATTATATAATATAATATTACGTCACACAATATAATGTATAATAAAATATAATACCCAACTTCTCTTCTTTCATCTCCCAATAGCAGCAGAACTGATTGGGGGCCCCAAACCAAGCCAAGCATGGTGGGGCCAGTGCGGATATCGTCCCCTCGCCGTTCGGGCCAGTCCTCTCATGCCTACTACACATGCTAAATCGTGTTCACATACTACACAGTTATTTATCAATATAGGCTCTACACGTATTCTTATTCTAGTCATTATAACCAAATAACTTATAGCTTACTCTTCTATCCTCCAAGAGACTGTAGGTGTCGTGCTCCTTGGACATGAGGTACCTGAGGACATCGTTGTGCCCCTCGGAGGCGGCGAACCAGATGGGGGCGCTCCCATAGTTGGTCTCGGACTTGGGGGTAGCACCCGAGTCCACTAGCAGGCGCACGACATCGTAGCAGCCCGCCCTTGCAGCATAATGCAAGGGTGTCCAGCCATTCTGAGAACATAATGGAACATAATGGGTAGTCAAATATTGCAATGATTATGAAATAAAAGGAGTATTATAATACTTCCCTTCATTGAACTTAAATTATTCAACTATAAAGAAAATCATATTGTACACTAATTGTTTTATTTGCTTAACGACCCCACAAACAGCTAGGTTATACGGGGGCTTACACTAATCGTTATAATATAACGATATAGGCCTATAATGAAAATAGCCGCCCCGCTGGCTCAGTCAACTATCGCTAGCGGTATAAACTGAAGTCACCGTTGGGCATGGATTCGAGTCTTGCATGAAGCACGGGTTTTTGTAGGCCTATAGGTCAATTCATCTATCGTCACTTCATCTATCATCATCACCCGCTCATACGTAACCCTGTGTAACCCAGCTGTTGGTGAGTCGTTAAGCAGCATTGGAAAAAAAATAGGCCTATCTACATATACAATATATATATATATATATATATATATACAATTAATTAACTGTTTTATGTAATATTTGTAAGTCATTTTATTATGTAATCTGCTTTTATGATGATTTATGATCTTCTTTATTTATCGTCCATTTATTCAATTTCTCATGGGTCAGGTTAGGTAGAAAAGTGAGCTGACTGGACCTCGCTGTTTCTGACTGTACTGACGTTACTAAACATGACATTTAACCATGTTATCCCTAAGACATTAGTTTTGCATGCTTATAATGACATATAAAGTATTACAAGATCACTCTCCTGATTGTCTTTCATCAAAAATTAACATCATCAAATGATATTTAGGCCTACTCTCATAAAAGGCGACATCACTCATTTATCATTCCAAACACACAACCACAGTCCGCAATACATCTTTTTCCATTCTAGCACCAAAACTTGAAAAAAACATTACTAATCTTATATTCTCAGATGACAATCTTGAGGAATAAACTATTTAAATTAATAATAATGATGATGAATGGGATTATGAATATCTATTGTTGTATAAATCAAACAATTGAAGCCAACAATTAACTATCCATCTCACTTAGTTAATTCTGTTTATTTTCATGATTTCTAGATAACACGATCCTATTTCTATTATCTCGCATGCAATCTTCTATATTATTATTTTTGTTTTAACTTTGTATCAATAATACACATGTGGTAGAGTGATATCAGTAGTTGTGCCTACAGTCAATATAATAGGGCTATAACCTCCAATAAACCGGCAAGTGTAGCGCAGTGGTTAGCGCGCTCGCTTCATGTGATCCGGGGGACGAGGGAAATTTCGAACCCGGTTCGATCCCCGCCGCCATAGTCCGTAGTTTCCTCTGTAGTTAGGCCAATGCCGGGATGGTTCCCACAATATAGGCCAAGACTGCTTCCTTCCCACTATCCTCTCCATTACCCCCAAATTGTATTGTAAACTCCATTTCACCATCCCATCATCTCATTAATCATCCATCCGACGCCAATAGATCCTCGCTATCATCACAGTGCGTCGTTAAACCCTATATATATATATATATATATTACTTTCATTTAGAATCATTAGTAGGCATACAGTATTGTAATTGCTGTAGCAATACGTAGCTCACTGTAGGCCTAAATAATTTCATTGTTATAACTCAGCTTTCATTATTTATATAATATTATTGCCATTATCTATTGTTAATGATCATAATATAATTATATAGTTTAGTGTAGTACTTATTTGCTGATGGGTTCATTCTTTGATTTCAATTAATATTGAGTTTTAAATGGATTACGGGAAAGAGGGGTTATGTTATCTACATACGACTGAACTTCGCCCATGTAAATAAGACATAGGGCCTAGGCCTAATGATGAATAAATAAAGACTCTCTATTCTTTTTATTCTATTCATAATGATTGATGATAGATACCCTAGCACAGGTTCGGAACAGCATTAGTCTGTGTTGAAATATACTTGGTACAATTGAAAATGTATTGGAAATAATGTTCGTCAGGAGGCAACAGCTGTTTCTATTGCATAGAGAAGATAATAAGCTATCGGCTAACCTAGCCTGATTCGAAAATAACTGTGTCCAATTGCAGCTACATACCTTTTTTAATCCTTTGTTCGACTATTAGATAGCAGCATTTTCTCTTACAGGTAGGTCTAGGCCTAGGGCCCTAGGCGTAAGTACTGAGTGCAGATTTGAGGTGTGTTGATACGCTATGGGCTGCAGCCTAGGTCTACGCCTAGCCTACGTGGCACACTTTATCACACTTTATTTTCCGATCCAGCCTTGCCTGTCCACACCACACTGATTAAACTGACTACAATAAATTACTAGCTACATATTATGATATAATTCGGTTGAATTACCTTTAAACTGACATCTTCAATCGAGAATTCATCACATAGAGAGGCTAGTTCTGACAGAATGAAAATGGCCGTAACTAGATACAGAAAATTCCATCTACCGGGATAAAAGAAAACTACGGCTGAAACGATTTGCGCGCTACCTAGTTTCCAAATTGCAATCAAAATTTGGAAATTTAAATGTTAAATTTACTGATTAATAACTGTTATTTAACGAGAATTTCAACTGTTATTCATTGTTTTATACAGTTCAGCATATAACCACACACAAATAGAATACTACTCATTTTCAACATTTTCTTAATAATTCGTTTCTATAATTTATATATCAGTTCTTTTCCTGTATTTGTAGGGTGGGTCTGGTAGCTCGGGCCTGTAATCCAGCTTAGTGGAACCCGGTTTGGGTGGACCGCATCGTCCCGAGATCAAGATGCGGCGGACGGGGAGCCAAGGCAAGCCGTCCGGTGCATGGAGATCAACTATTTATGGCGAGTGTTGCTTCAATGTGACAACTCGTCTGGTCAGGGAGGACAAAGGTCTCCACCCACCGGGGGTGGCGGACGATGCGGGACATCCAAACCAAATTTTTGACTTTTTTGATCGGGTTCGAATCTCGAAGAGATCAAATATTTTTAAATTTTCAATCCCACAGATTTAGCTTCATCTCACAAGTAAAAGTGTTTGGAAAAAATATTTTTAATAATAATAATGATTATAATAATAGTAATAATAATGATAATGAATGAATTCCTTTAAAATTGATCACTGTAGGCCTACAATGATATCAGAAACGTCAATATTAACAATGAATACAGTTTTTTACAATAATTAATAGATAGTACAGCTATCCGCACATTGTATAAAACTATTACCGTCATTCAGGAGACCGGGGGTCGGTTCCCGCCATGGTTGACCATCCTGACAGGGGTTTGTCGTGGTTTCCCTCTGTCGTTCAGCTCAATACTGGAATTGTTCCTTAACAACAAGCCACGACCGACTCCTTCCCACTATCCAAAAACACCTAATAATATTAACCGTTCATCTCATGATTCCATAATCTCATATATCATTCACCGACGCCAATGGATCGTCGTTAAACCCAATATAAATGAGACATATCAACATACATAAAAATTGAACTGTTTTACGTTTAACTGTATTTTTACGTCAAGTCATGGTTTTGGTGTGTTAACGTGAGTCCATTATGTTGACCTAAATGCAGGAGTCAATCGTGAGAGGGAGCTATCGAAGTCACTGCGCAGAAATATTTATATATACAGTGGAACCTGGATGCAGCGTTCCCGAATCCATCGTTTTCCTGCTTTCATCATTCATTATGTCCCACCCTACTCCCAAATAATCAATGTCAAAATATTCCTGGATGGATCGTTTTCCGCATGGATGTTTTTTTCTCCTATATATATATATACGTATATATAGGCCTATATATATATATATATATATATATATATATATATATATATATATATATATATATATATATATATATATATATATATATATATATATATATATATATATATATATATTTATATCGAGTTTAGCGACGCACTCTACTGATGACTACGATTGGCGTTGGTGAATGATGTATGAGATGATGGGACGATGAGATGAAAGGTAATTTTATTAGGTATTTTTGTATGATGGGAAGGAGTTGGTCGTGGCCTGCTGCTAAGGAACTTCTCAGTATTGAGCTGAATGACATGGGGAAGTCACGAAAAAACCCTGTCAGGATGGTCGACCTTGGCGGGAATCGAATCCCGGTTTCCTGAGTGACAGTTCAGTGTATTAACCACACGACCACACGTCTCATATATATTATATATATATATATATATATATATATATATATATATATATATATATATATACACATATATATATATATATATATATATATATATATATATATATATAATATATATATATATATATATATATATATATATATATATATATATATATATATATATATATATATATATATATATATATATATACATATATATATATATATATACATATATATATATATATTCACAAGCGGCTCCAAGGACAACTATAGGATGGCAATAAGTAATACTAATAATGGTAAGGATAAGGTTAAGTATAATGAGAATAAAAGTTACCTTATCTACTGCGTTTATTTCCGCCCCTTGCCCCAGCAGCACCTCCACCATTTGGTAGTGTCCGTGGGTGGCGGCGATGTGTAGTCCCGTCTTGCCGTGCTTGTCACATGACTGTAGTAGGTCTCCCGCTCGACTGACGAGTAGACCCACGACGGTGATATGACCTCCGAAACAGGCCAGGTGAAGGGGATTGTATTCCTGGGAACATGTCACAAACAATTGGTCATACAAACTGAAGTGGCTACTTAACAGACTGAAAGTATAGGTTTTACATTGGTCTTAGTTTAGATTGAATTAGTTTAAGATGTTTGGTGCGGTCAGTTGGTTTAGGCTAGTTGGATAAGTTAAGTTCATTAAATTAGTTTGATTGGGTTATTGAGGTTAGTTTAGACTGCCTGCATTAACAACAACAACAGCATTGGGTGTGTTGGTGGGTGTTGGCTGTCTTGACTGTTGATGGGTGTTGGCTGTCTTGACTGTTGATGGGTGTTTGGGGGGGGGGGGGGGGGGGGGGGGGGGTCGTGAAACAGACAATTTTTTTTAGTTTCAATTACATTATGTTATAAACGAGAAGTTACCAACTGCATAAAAAATAAGCTGTCCTAGAATTCGACTGTCCTAGAATTCGACTGTCCTAAAAACCAACTGTCCTAAAAATCAACCGACCTTGACCGAACTTTTGAGCAACCTGTACAGAATTTAGAGTGAGAGGTCTATAACCATAACCACCACTAAAAATACCATGAAACATCTAGTGTGAGGTAACAATTTGTTAAGAGGAGGTGCCACCCCCTTTCCTATTTGATAGATATACAGGTTACTCAAAGTAGACATTTAGACGGTCCGAACTGTCTATTTACAAAACACATCAGCATCAACGTAGAACACGTACATCAAGGACATCCCACAAGATGAACATTTCTCGTGTTTGTGTTAGCATTTCATTGTCAAAGGACCTCAACACGTATAAGAACATAGTCTATAACCAACTTACATTCTCCGTGGTCGCCGCGTCGACCTGTACCCCAGCGGAGTTGAGCAGCAGCCGCACTACGTTCTCGTTGCCCGAGTAAGAGGCCAGATGCAGCGGCGTCATACCCGACTCGTTGCCCAGCTCCCCCACCAGGCTCGCGGCGGTCGGGGGGTCCGACTTGACCGTCGCTGGCACATGGGTCAGAAGCTCCCGAACAGTGTCTGCAAACGAGGCATTCAGAGGACCCAAGATAAGTTGAGGGTTGCTTTGGTTTACCGGTCTCTTATGATGATTCAACTCCCCATCCCACCAATATTGACAATATGTACCAATTCACCGTTCAAATCTATGAACCTATCGATCGTGAGTCATTTAGTAGTAATACAAAGAACTGACTTCGTTCACAAAATTACGTTCACGTCGACTCAGCCGTAGTCATGTGAAATATTTGAGGTATATGGAAGCAGAAGACATGATACATAGTTCCATATTGTCCACTACAGGTAGAGCAGGGCCCGGTAGTTTCAAGGAGAGTACTCATGTATGAAATAGAACAATATTGAAAGTCGAGTAAAACCATCAGGGTAAGCTCGATACATCTTGGGTGGACTAGTATGGCAAAACGCAGTTTGGTCCGCTCTAAGACGAAGGTATAAATCGTGCGGAGAGTGTTATAGTCACTCACATAGTCACTCTCAACATACTGTGAGTTGAGCAAGAAACAATATATATACGTAAATACATTTGATCAATAGTAGAATAAATCTGACCCCTCGACTTCAATTCAAATCTCTTCTACCCCCTCACCCTGCATGTAGTGCATCAGAAACATTAGTGGAGGATCATCCCCCCCCCCCCAACCCCTTGCCCCGAGACGCGACTTACCCGCTTGGCCGAAGTAAGCGGCGACGTGGAGGGCCGTCACCCCCAGCTTCTTGCTGGATATGCGCAGTGACTGCGAGGAGCGCATCACCTCAAGCACCGCGCCGTGGCCGTTCTGCGCCGCCAGATGAACGGCTGTGAATCCGGCCTGGAACGATACAATCACGTCAACAGAGCACATAGGAGGAAAAACATTTTTTCCATTGTGGCGTCCCCAGTCTCCAGAGGGTAAAAAGTTCCCGCCAGGTATGAAGGTTCATAAAACTTGAACCGTGCAAGATACAAAATCAACAAATACATCATCTGATGCACACAATATTTGTCGAAAAAGCTTATAAGTCAAATATTATAATAATAAAGGGAGAAAGGTAGAAAGATTACTCGATATTTTGCCATCGTTTCTTACCTCACAGTGTACCGTTACACAGAAATAGCACCTAACATATCTGTCGCCGCACACAAAAAAATTTCAATTTCCAAAACTTAAGGGAACCAGGAAGCTTAGCTAACTGGAATGCAATGTTCGTCATTATGAATTTGATGCTTAGGCAAGATTTAAATACCAGAAGTCTAACGGAAGCAAGGTAGTTGAAAGTAGACTGGTGCAGTAATAAGTACTTGGGCTATTGAACGGAAATCGAAGTGTCAATTTAGGGATCAAGAGATAGCAAGACAAAGAACCGTGACTCCGTGGGGCCACGAAGATCGAAAGAGAGGATAGGAAGACTTACTCTGTTCTCATCTGTACATGATGCTCCAGCCCTGACCAACGCCTTGACGACCTCCGCGTGGCCCCCCTCGGCTGCCAGCTGCAGCGGCGTCGCTTCCGTCACCTTGTTCCTAGCCGTGATCACCCCCTGACGATCGAACTTCATTAACTCCTCGATCACTTTCACCGAGCCCTGCATCGCCGCGATATGCGCACACGTATTCCCGTCCTTGGTACACGCCATCACCAGTGACGGATGCTTGATCAGAAACAATTGCACGACTTCTTGATAGTTATTCATCGCTGCCGCGTGGATTGGTTTCTGTCCCATCTCGTCCGTGGCGTCCATACTAGCGCCCAGCTCTAGCAACAACCGACATACTTCCAACTGACCAGCCGCAGCTCCCAAATGCAACGGCGTCTGCTTCTTCAATGTCAACACGTCTATCACAGCGTTATGCTCTTGCACGAGGAAGCGACACAAGTCTGTAAAACCGTTCATAGCTGCTAAATGAAGTGCCGTTCTGCCTACTCTAGATTTACTGTTTATAAATGCTTTATGCGTGAGGAGTGCATCACATACTTGCAGGTAGCCTCTTTCGGCAGCTAAATGGAGAGCGGACCTACCCTCGGAATCGAATATGTCCACCCTAGCATGATTGTTCAACATGGTATTCACTAGTTCCATATGACCTGCATGGCAAGCAAACAACAACGGCGTCCATCCCGTTAACGTTTGTTTGTTCAAAGCTTTTTGTATATCGGTTTGTGACATATTTTGAAGCATTTCCGACAACACGTCGTTATTACCCGCAACCGCTACGTAATGAAATGGCGTTTCTAACGTTTGCTTGGTGAATTGCTTGACGTCGGCGGAAGCCTGCAAGAGTAACCGCACAACTTCTCGGTCGGAGTCGGGAACCTCGACTTCTGGTTTCATCACCTGGCCGCCGTAGTGGAGAGCGGTTAGGCCCGGCTCGCTGCTCGCGTTCACGTAGGACGCGGACACCTCCTGACCTTGACGCTCCTGCACGAACTCGATGAGGTGTCGCACCACGTCGGCCTTGCACCCTCGACTCGCGAGGTGCAGCGGCGTCTCCCCGGTCTATGAGCGGACAAACGACAACGAGATCAGCAGGATCACACGTAGAATAGAACAGAAGTGACAGGAAAATTGAGAGAAATATCACTTTTTTTGTAATAACGTTTGAACGGTATGAAACATCAAAATCCTGATACCACAGAGGAGGATGAATCCGGCCAAGTGATATTTTATTTGTATATCACGACACAGGTTACAAACTGTTTACCAATTGATTCTATTTCTAGCAAGTTTCTTGCATTGCATGATTTTGTAAACATAGTGTCTATTCGTCGGACCGGAAGTAGGTTTTAATTTAGATTGAATAAGTTTAGGATGTTTGTTTGGTAAAGTCAGTTAGTTTGGGTTAGTTTAGGCTGCGCGCAAGAACAACATCAACGACAACAACGTCCGCATATGGTGACATAGATTAATAGTCCGATTAGTATAACGGCTGCCGTTTTGTAACTTACTTTCGACTTGAATAAAGGATCCCCGCCATCTTGTAACAGCAGTAGCAATGTTGCCACATTGCCATGTTTGGCCGCCACATGCACCGGTGTTTGGCCATCCTCCGTGGCAACGTTGGGTCCGGCTCCCGACTTGAGCAGCATGAGTGCGCAGCGGTCGCCATCTTTGACACGCGCAGCGATGTGCAGCGGAGTCTCTTTCAGCTTGCCACCTGGACATCAAGGTCGGAGGATTAGATAAGAACCCTTTTTAAAGGGAAAGACACAACAAAAACACATTCAATGCATGCATTATTTCGATATGGTTTCGACACGAGTGATCTTCAAAGACTTCCAGTACTCCAAAACAAAGCAGTGAGATTTGTATAAAAGAGACGCATATTGTTAAAATGTTAGGTGTTATAGAATGCTTGAATGTGAAAGAATCTATTTTGTTACTATTAGGGTCTACTAGTTTTTATATCTAAGATTGAAATAGGATTGATGTAAACATACCTTAAGAAAATCAGAAAATGAATTTTTCAGATAAACGAAGCTGAAAACCCAGTTGTAAGTTTACCCCTCCTCCCCCCTCACCCACATACAGTTTGCAGCATATACTTGAAACCCCCACAATACATGATCAAGACGTATGAAGTCCAAATCTCGCATTTTATCATATTGGATTTCGTTGGAAAATCGAAATTAAATTTTTCTTCTCAATTATCACAAAACTCGGACCACAAGTATAATGAACAAAATATACAGTTTTCCTTAAAGCCTCTCGGCAAGGCTTGTCTGTGGCATAATCACGTTATATTAAGATATGTAAAATAAATACATACATTGAAGTGCATAACTGACCACGCGATTGTCTCAGAATATAGAGCCAGCTGTGATTGGCTGGAGTCTATTTAGGCTCTACTACTGCGTCATCTGCACTTTAACTGCTACAAACTCGCGTCTTGCATACATCACAAGACCTGTTTATCTTGGGGGAATATTTGCATACCTATCACTCCAGTGGAGGGATACGTCTCCGGTCCATGCCTAGGGTCATACGTCACACGTCTAGCATGAAGGATACACGCATGATACCGGTAAGGGGGAAGGGAGGATATCACGTCGAGACGTAGCGTGTTACAGGCCCAGGTCGCGTTACGCCGGACAGCGGTGCGTGATGGCAGCGAAAGGAAGCACTAGAGACTAGCGGTAACAGCGCATGTAACCTGCACTGTACCGTTCCAAGGTCAAACCACAAACGGCTTCAACGGTGATTGATGAATTGTTGAGCGAAAGTCAGGAGGGAACATTTTCATTGATATTAATTGTTATTCTTTCCTTTGGATACGTTCAACACTGCAGTTTATCTGGCTTACGAATAGACACACATTTCGCGTGGAAATAAAATCACGGCACTTCCACCAAAACATTTTCTATTTTAAGAATAAGTATAGTCAATTTGGTAAAAATTCATACTGAATGACCTCCCCATGATTAATATAAATATATTGTTGCTGAAAGATTTCTTCATGAGAAATAGGAATATATTATTTCTGAATGATCTCTTCATAATAAATGAAACTATATCGTTGCCGAATGAATAAATATATTGATGCTGAATGATCTCTTCATGAGAAATAGAATAGCTCCACGGTGTATAGTAATGTTGTTGCTGCTGAATGATATCTCCAGGATGAATATAAATATGTTGTTGCTGAATGATCTCTCCATAAGTTTAATTTCTATTATCAACATCGAAGCGAAAAAAAAAAATCATTGTTCCCCAATTAGGACTATGGAGGAAGGGTATGGGAACGTTCGGACGGGGCACCACAAGGGCGATTTCATCACCCATGAGATTATAAATGAGAATATCAACATGTTATTGTCGAGTTGCTTACCCCTCACATGGACCTCGGCTCCATAACCCAGTAACGTCTCGACGACCGCCGGTTTGGCCGACTCAACCGCAATGTGCAACGCTGTGTAGTTGTCCTGGAACATGATCATTGCCATCCGATACTGTTATTCACTCCTGCAGTCTACGGCAGCCCACGTAACGACACTTAGATACTACTGAATGCTTACACAGTGCACATATCTATATTAATGTCCAATTACAGTTGCCGTCAGGGCCGTATCAAAACATTTTGCGCACCTAGGCCCGACATTTTTTGTCGTGACAACCATTGCCCGTTTATGTTAAATAATGTTCAAACACAAAATCGAGTAATGCTTACAGTCTCACAGTCTCTGGAGGAAAAATAAACTAATTCTGATTTCTGAAATTGAGATGATAATTTTTGGTTTTCTCTCAAATTAGGGACAAATATCGCGTTATTATTCATTCAAATCTTGTCTCAGGGTTGTGATGTCCCTTAAAGAAGTTCAAAGCGGAACTCCCAATTCTGCATGTCAAAGGGTAGACCCAACAGTGATGAGACGGCAGTCGTCTGGAAGTCTTAGTTCGCCACCATATATGTTCAGATAGATGTTCAAATGCATCAATAAAGGTAAGCGGAGAAATTTTGAGCTCATTGCGAGAGTAAAGTCTTCTATTCTACTCAGAAATGGAGATATTGTTTGCTGAAACAATGCCCACAGTAAATCTTGAAAAAATACATCAAATTAAGTTACCTCAGAATTTGTTACTATAACAATGGCCAGAACGAACAATTGTGTTGAGAACATTCACCAAAAAGACCCATGCAATCCCATAAAATTACCAACATGTACCGCCTTTGAAAAATAAACATGTAGAACGAACGGTGCAATACGAAATACCGAGGGCCGGTATTTTTAATAACATACCGTTCTTTATCAGATATTAAAGGACATCAGAACCCTGGGGCTAGATTGGAATGAATAATGACGCTTTTTTTACTCAAATTCAGATGAAACTAGACATCTTTCAGAGGTTTTGGAGAGGTTTTTGGTTTTCAGAGGTTTTGGATAATTTGTTTCAGTCTCAAAGGGCATTACCTGATTATATATCGAAACATGAACAGAATCGGGTAATGCCTACTTCATGGTTCTAAAAAGAGGGGTGAGTCCTAGAAAACAAATAAATAAATTGTGATTCATAAAATTGAGATGATTCATCATTTTTCTCCAATATTATGGAAAAAAGTAGGTTCATTATGCTTTCAAAACTAGCTCCAGGGTTATGATGTCGTTAAGGAGCCAAATTGCATAAACATGTACGTATTAAGGCAGCACCCAGTATTCACTTAAGGGAACAAGTGCGCGGCCATTCAACATGTAAAAACACATATTTTTAGGAACCATTATCTCTGAAATGGCTAGAACTATGATGATGAGATTTTTTGTACATGACAATACATACATTAGGAATAGTTTCCAACTAGATCAAACCTATATTCCCATTTTTTCTCGCAGAAAAATTTTAAAAGTGCAATAGCGTAATATAGAAAATATAGCACCACACATTGACAAGGTAAATTATTATTAAAACCTGAAATAGTGGATGAATCATAATAATGTAGTACAGATTCATACGAAATAATGTCATGAACTCCCAGAAAAAAAATCAGAACAATATCTCAGATACTTTATGAGATAATGGTTCCCAAAGTTGAAAATATTAAGAACTGAGTAAATGGGGTTCAAAACTGATGCACAATAATGCCTCTGTGTAATAGCTGTATCTAACACTCACTGTTGGACGGTCTCTATCTAATACGGGAAATACTAATTTAAAAATTATATGATCATTTTAATCGCAAAATTATATACATGATGATTTTTTATGATCACAAAAGTACATAAAAAAATAATAATGAAAAAAAAAAAAAAAAAAAAAAAAATCACGGTGCACTTGTTCCCTTAAACGACTGAGGTGAACCACGGTGCACCCGAGTCAGGACTGTCGACCGTGACGGGAATCGAACCCAGGTCTCCTGAGTGACGGCTCAGCGTACTAGCCACTGGGCCGCTGGTGTCAGTACTCACGTTGGTCGTGACGTCCACCTTCTCCCCCTTCTGCAGCAGAGTGTTGATGATGCCCACGTGACCATAGCGAGCCGCCGTGTGGATACTGCGCGCGCCACCCTACGCGCGCGCACAAAGAAACACAGGTGTTAGTTCAATCGCGGTTCGCACGACAATAAGATGATATAATTTGTATTAAAATAATTCACTTTTGAAAAGGCAGTCGCTATTCATCGGACCATTGGGTTTATGTCACCACATGCGGACGTTGTTGAATTGTTGTGCAGCCTAAACTAACCAAATAACCCAATCTGACTGATTTAATGAACCTAAACTAACCAAAACTTAACTAAAGTAACTGACCTAACCAAACAAACATCGTAAACTGATTTAAAACCAATCTGAAACTTACTTCCGGTCCAACGAATAACCGCTTCCTATGAAAATGGTATAATTTAAATATAAGAGAGCTTGTGAGTCGATTTAGCGAAATGTCAGTGTTTTGGTGAAGTTGCGAACGGTATGAGGTATCAACATTCTAATACAACAGAAATACAGACCGCTTAAATATCTTCAAAATTAGGTGAAATAAAATGATTCAACTCTTGAGTTCTTACATTTTCACATGCATTTAACTAAATAATGTTTTTTTTTTTTTAGCTGTAGGCCTATACATGCGCAAATTATGTGTTCTCAATAGTTTTCCCGTAGGTCCCTAAACCGTTTCCAAGGTATTACAAATGTAGGCTATGTTTCTCTGCTGTATTAGAATTTTGGTAGGCCTACCCATCGTACCATTCAAAGTCAATCACGAAAACACACATATTTCGCTAAATCGACAAATTTAGAAAGTCAAATTCCACGTAATATGTATCTCAATTCTAATTTTAAATATTGTCAGAAATTGATATATAAATATTATAGAGTCAACTATAGAAAAATAGTTTGGATACTATTTTCCTCATGGAAAACTGAGTGATCCACGCGCTGTATCAGCTTTTATCACATGGAATCATAATCATATAGAACACCTAATATGCATTATTTGATAACATCGAAACTTGACATAAAGTCATTGTTTTCCGTTTATCGCCAAAGATGACAATTGATAAAATATTTTTGACGGGGCGCCACAAGGGCGATCTTGACCAACCCAAATACTTGTATAAATATACTTTGATCTGAACATAGGTAGGGGTTGGTTAACTGTACTAAAAATCAACTATTCTAAAAACCAACTGACTAAAAAACGACCAACTGTTCTCCAGCTGTACTAAAATGCAACTGACCTAAAATTTCTTGAGCAACCTTTACAGAAGTAAAATTTAGGGGTTTGGCTCCTACTCTTCACAAATAGTTACCACCCATCAAATGTTCTATAGGCCCATGGTTGAGGTTACGTGGGTAAGTTTGTGTCGAAAGGAATTTCCGAAGGGAAGGAGTCAAACCTCCCACTTTACCTTCTGTACAGGTGGCTCAGAAGTAGAAGTTTAGATCAGTTGGTTTTTAGGTCATTTGGGTTTTAGTACAGTTGGTTTTTTAGTACAGTTGATTTTTAGGACAGCTGGTTTTTAGTACTATGAACGTACCTTGTTGGGCATGTGCAAGTAGACACCTTTCTTGAACAGCATCATGGCGCAGTCAGCGTGGCCGTTGAGGGAGGCGATGTGCATCAGTGTGCTGCCATCTTTCGTCCGCTCGAAGATCGAAGCCTTGAACTTATCCGCCAACAACTCGATCACGTTAGCGTGCCCGTTCTCGGCCGCCAAGTGCATCGGCGTACGATCTGCGCACGAACGATAAGAAAATTTAAAAAAATTGTATTTTATTTTTATTCAAATTTAATCAATAGGAGATAAAATACTTCTAGAGCCTAGCTGCAAGGTAATGTTTCAGGAACAAGAAATAGTTTATTTATTTATTCTAATGTTGCCAACAGCTACGTTGAGGTACGAATGAGCAGGTGATAATGAAACGAATAAGTGATGATGGGTGAAAGGACGTTTACAAAGACACATGCGTTAGGTGGGGTTCGAACCCACGCCCGACCTGACCAGTTTCTATCGCTAACGATAGGTGACTGAGCCACGGGGATTGCTAAGAAAATTCTTACAATGGCATCAGCAATGGAGATAATGTGAATTAAGCGAAGCCCAAATCGGATTCCCTTGTGTACCGGGCCAACTCAAGTAGGAAGAACAACAACAATCCCAGCAGACGAACGGATGTTCCTTATGTTTGGTTACGTCATTTCATTCTTCTTCTTGAGAACACTTCCACCTTGTGAAAAATTTTGTTGGTTTACTACGAGATAAACGTTACGTTTAAAAGTATTTTTATAACAAATAACAATTATAGAGCTCTTATAACCACAGAGTTTATACTTACATCTAGCTCGTTAACTTGTTTCAAGATAAGAACAAGGAACGTAAACGATACGAACGAGCGATTCGGTGACCCGACCTCGTGAAGCTAACCGGTCTAGTTTAGACTGTTCACTTGATAATATAGATACACGGCATTTTATTAGTATGCAACTTTGGATTTCTCGAAATAAAACCATTGATGCCACGTTCCTCATTCGAGGAACACTGCAAATGTTTCCAACAAACGAAAATGGACTTTAAACTCGACCGGACCCCGAATCAAAGACGATAGATATACTTCAAGACATATCACGTGAGGTTAAAATAATACTGATCCCACTCCCGAGCCCATACCAGTACCACCCTGTAGTACCTCTGCAGACCGCTAGAAAGCTCAAGTGTGCTGCATAGTGCTTCTTCCGAGCAGTCAGCAGTGGTTCGCGTGGGTTTTATAGCAGGAAAATATGTTTTTGTTCAGTCTCAATAAAGGCCTACACACACTCTTCAATTTTGGTCAACGACTCCACCAACAGCCAGGTTACAATGGTTAAGAAAGAGATAGTGATGATGAAGGATTACAGTAACTTTCCGAATGAGCATGTTGTAGGAAACTGCTTCATATACCGTGCAGCGCAGTATATTCTAAATATTGTCGAGCCATAATGAACATTCACAATATGGGTACGCGTTATTTTTATCAATGGCAAAAATATAGTGTTGCTGTTACATACAAGTGATATGTCCACCTTTCTTATTATAAAATTTGAATCATCATCATTTTCGACAAATATTGTCTGCATCTTAAGATGTATTTGTTAATTTTGTATCTTGCGCAGTTCAAGTTTTATGATGATTCATATCTGTGAAATCACCCTGGCGCAAACTTTGTGCCCTATGAAGATGTGGCAATCGAATGCCCGCCCGACCTGACTTTAGTTTCTAAAGCATAGCCTCAACTGAATGAGCCACGGCAAAGACCATAGTGGAGTGTCCTGGTAGTATGCCTTTTGTGTATGCCCTAACATTATTCTGGAGAGAAGTGAATAGATAACATTACGATTAATAGAATCTATAAGCCCTCGACATTGTCGACGTTACAGGAATCAAGTGGATGTATTGTTTACTTCTTACCCTGGTGGTCGGCGATGGAAGCGCTAGCTCGTACTCCGTAGAAGTACTTGACCAGTACTTCATCACCTTGTGCTGAGGCGATATGAAGGGCTGTCTGGCCGTCTCCCTGCAATCACACACAGATTCAACAATCAGACAAACAACAACAATAACAACAACATCGCCGCACTCAAACCGATTCCATTACACTCTTACATTTACACATAATCATATAAAATACAACATGTCCTTCAAAGTAAAGAAACAATAAGGTAATAATGAAAATAATAATAGGTATGTAAATTTACAATATTACTAATAAAATAATATCAGTTGCTGATATGAATATTAAATCAATTTTGAGACTGATGCAAAATTTGTATACTGGAGCTCAAAGTTGAACGCTTGCATATTTTAGAGTTATCATAAAAAACTCATATTTTGCTAAATCGACTCCCATGCACTCTGAAGGTTGTGACTTGTGTCAAGGCTAAATACACTCTCTCATAGGAAATTTAATTTAACAATTCCGAAAACTTTGTTCTGAATATTTCATTTCCGAATAATGTTATTCTTGCATTTATAAATAATAGTATACAATATAAAATAGCACGCGTTCTTTGAAGTAAATAAACAACAATGAAAATAAGAATATTAATAATAATGATAGTGAAAACATATGACAATTAGTGCTGGCGATATCAATGTTCATACAAGGTCCGGTTGCCTGAATGATAATATAAGAAATTTCTACGTACATGCACACAAAGAAATTCAGATCAAATCAAGACATTGCGATGTAAACTAGTTCGAGTTAATGAGGAGAGGGGAGGGATACAATGTTGTTGAACATGCACTTAAATAAGAAGATGAAATGGCAACTAACTAAAGTTACAATAAACTGGCTGTTCGTTGGATTATCATGGCTAGTGCAGACTGCATTGGAAAACACGTTGTTTAGACAAGGTCTTTTTGATCATAGATAATCGGCTGGTTATGCAGTACACTACACAACACAGTGGCTAGGCTAATAACAGATCACCTGCGAGAGATGGATGAATAGGGAGAATCATAACTTAGCTAACTTACCACTGAGGTAAAAACTAAAAAGAAATTCACTGACAGGTGGAATATTAGTTATCTTCAACTAACACGAACACTTATAACCTCTGGAGTACTGCAAAATTCGTGTGCATGCGTTAACAAACTTGCGTTTCACCTTAAAAACCGTATACTAACGCTGTCGCATGAATTATGTTAGGATTCAATTAGATTCAAAATGGGAGATAAGAAAAGAAATATAAAGAACTAATTTGATGCATATAAATAATCGGAGGTAAAATGCCAAGGTTATAGCTCATTTGTAACATCACTAGATAGCTGTGATATGATCACGAGTTTCCTGTTAAAACAGCCTTCCGTTTCAACAGGAGTCGTTTTTAGGGGGAGGGGGAGGGAGGCGACTGCATGGGGTTATTTTTAAGACAATGGAAAAACGAATTTAAATGTGAATTTTAATAATAACTCGGAGTTTTTACTTAGTTCTTCATCGATTAAAAAAAGCAATGTTTTTTACCATCTCACAATATACGTGATACTTATTGCGGTATAAATTTAAAAAAATCATTATAATTCCCAAAAAAAATTGTATATATATGTATATATATATATATATATATATATATATATATATATATATATATATATATATATATATATATATATGTATATATATGAAGATATATATTCCTTTATTTATTTTTGTTCCGAGTTGACCGACGTACTGTAATGTTAACTATCTATTGGCGTCGAATTATATTTATGTATATATATATATATATATATATATATATATATATATATATATATATATATATATATATATATATATATATATATATATATGTATATATATATATATATATATATATATATATATATATATATATATATATATTATATATATATATATACAAATATATAGATCGTATTTTCGAAAATTTCACGAATTATATTGGATGAATTCATTACTTCTCTAGAGCATTTCAATTCGTGTTATAACGTGAGTACTATAAGTGAGATGTTAAATACGTCAATTTGCTTACCGGTACTCGAAACATTTCAATAAACTAGGCCTATGTTATTTCTTTGCAAGAAAATTATTTTTCAGAGAACAAAAATGAATTCTACATCGTATAATAAAATCAAGAACATATTAAATGTGTAATGAGATAAAATTGACTTAGTTTATGTTTCTCTGGACTCTAGAGCTTAAACCCGGCACCTCCACCCATTCGCAAGTCTTCTCAGATTGTACCGATTTGTTACCTGTGGTGTTACTGCTATTTTTTTCTGGCATTAACATCTTACGTACCGGTACTCCTCAAGTTCATACATGAATTCAAATACCCTAAAGAAATCTATAACACCAAATAAAATTACCTTTATACCATCATCCCATCATCTCATATCATATATCATTCACTGACACCAATAGATTTCAGTCATCAGTACAGTACGTCATTAAACCCAATATGAATAGACATACATATACGTATATACATACATAATAGATATATATATATATATATATATATATATATATATATATATATATATACACATATATATATATATATATATATATATATATATATATATATATATATATATATATATATATATATATATATATATAAATATATGTATATATATATATATATATATATATATATATATATATATATATATATATATATATATATATTTATATATATATATATATATATATATATTGTACCAATTTTTCAATATATTTGATTAGTTTGAAAATACATTAAATATGTTGGATAATGGTGATGGATGAGCGCCCGTTCCATGAAATTTAAGCCCCCCCCCCTCCCGACCAATGACTCAATTGTGCGACTCCAAAAATAAATGCTCACAGTAAATGGTATAGCCACAGCCATGCGTCCCAGGGATTACTTTTTTTTCACGATTCTATAGGATTTAGTAACTGCAAGGAAAATATGGAATATATATTCTTTAGTACGTACTTAGGAGGCTAATTGGGCTAAATGGCTGTTACCTGCTAATAAAAAGCTATCATCCATTATACCAATGATGTTTGAATGGGAAGATTTACTCCATCTACTATCGTAAATGAAATGGAATTTCTAAAGAATATATTAATGTGAGTAGAATATTCTAAAAGGGTGATTCCTAGTTGAAAATACATCAATTAATTGTCACTTGTACTCATACCAGAACTTGACAGAAACAATATCACGCCGGCGCGGCTCCTCACGTCTTTGTAAAATGAAACTGAAACTGAATGATGGTAGTCTTCTCAGAAATGAATACACGAGTCTCACTACGATATAATTTGCCAATTTGACCATTTCGACAAAATAAATAATTATACCACCTGTCGCAAAATTTGCATTAATGTTTCAAATACATTGTTATTTTCAGACAAATTATTACGACAATATGTTTCCTTTAAAAGTTGTGTAATTGCGGCCGTACCATAGGCTATACCTTCTAGGCCTCTCCTAATACTTCACTACGGCCTAGGCCTATCAGCGTACCTTATGTGTACGCCTATGCTGATAAAATCTTCTAGTAGGCCTAATTAAGATGGGGCCTATATCTTTGTATTTTCAAAGTCTTCTGTAGACAGGCCTGTCTCATGTCTATTGAGACGTTACATGAGGCAGATATTATTACAATGTGCGGTCAACATCTTAATTACGTGAACTCTACGTAGGCTATCCTTTGTAAACTCCTTTACTTACCATTGAAGTTTCATCAACTTTCATACAACCATACGGTTCCTGTCAAATGAACTGAACATAATGAAACTTTTTGTACATTGTAAAACCAGATTTTATTATACAATCCTACATTGGTGCATAGTATATTGATCAGGTAACTCACGTTTTGTATATCCACATTAGTCCCATAGTCGACAAGTATCCGAACCATGTCCACGTCTCTTCTTCTCGCCGCCAAATGTAGCGCCGTGTCGCCATTGCCGGTGACAGCCTTCAGCTGGTCGGCGGTCTGCTGCCCCAGAAGCTCCCGGCACATGGACTGGTTGCCTGCCTCCACTGCCAGCAGGAGAGGGATCTTGCCCTTCTGCAACGTATCCAAAGCGGACTTTAGCACCATTTGCCAGCCATTTTTTCCCGCACCTGCTTGAAGTCGGTTCTTAGCCACAAAACTGCCGGTCGCCGCTTTCTCCACGTCACTTGAACCGTTAAGTTTCGTCGCCGAATTCGCTCGACTTTTGAAAGTAGTCGGAGAAGTTGCTACTGACGCGCCGAGTCCCGGTCCCGTATTGCTGCCGTTATTAGAGACGTTACCGCTGTTCCCCAATTGCTTTGACATTGTAGCCACTCACGAGTCAATCACCACCGCTTCGAGCTCCATCACACCCGTCGGTAGAAAGGCAGATGCGCAAAAGAGATAAGAGAAAATGGAAGCGCATTGCAACGGGACCTCGCTCCGGATATAGGCTAGTTACGACTTTAGTGTAGAATAGAGGTAATATGGAATATTGACGTTTGGTAAAAGCAGATTATCTATCGACAATGTTGGCACATTTCCAGTTTACTAATATTAGATCTAGTATAGTTGTATATTCGAGTTGTGAGATCCATGTAAAATATGCGCCAAACTTCTCCTGGTGTACTTGTTTGTGTCAAAGTTGGTGTAGAACTAAACGCCTGAACCGTAAGGGAAACTAGACTTATATCACGAAACCTGTGTGAAGAACAAGTTTCCACATTTATGACATCTCTTCGTTGCCATTGGTCGATTTTTCATTTCAAAAACACGGAATTCCCCACTACTATACAGGAGGAAAACAAAGGAGAAAGAGAGAACCAAATACACACGATACAAATAATATAGAATATACATAAAAAGTGGTGCACTCCAAAGAAATGTTCAACAAAACTTCTTGATATTTGTCGGAGTCACGATATTCACATATATCTTATTGTTTCTGATTGTTTTTAGAGATGATTTGAGCTTTAACAGTTTATTCTACATCGATTCTTGGAGAAGGAAAGCCGCAGCGCTGCGCTGTCAACTTGACAACCCGACTTCTAGGAGTCAGACTATAATACTAGATGAGAAAATAATTTGTCGTGAAGAAATAGTTCATGATTAGACCGTAGAAAATGACTACTAACCGCCCCCGGTGCTCTGTGTACACATTGGATGGTTCAAGGGGGAGGGGAAAGCAGAAGGGAGGGAGGCTCGTCCTGAATCACCTCTTGGAACGCTAACATAATATCTGATTTATCTAATTCAAGGTAAGCCTGCCAATAAATAATCAGAAATGAGGGGGAATGAGCGCACGAAGAACCAATTTACACTAAACTCACACTTATTGGAAAATCAACAAACAAAATATTGTAGGCCTACTTATACATTATTATAAACAAGGTCCATACAGTTAATATTGAAATTTGAATTTTGGACAAAGAAAGTGTTTCCCATTTACCGGTACCTTAAAATGGCCATGTAAATGGTATATACACACATAATTATTTGTTAGTTGAAAGTCATTAAGGTGCCACACTGCTAATGACTAGTGTTTTTGTGGGTCTGATATTTGTGTGGCTAATGGGGTGGGAGGCGAGCTGAAGAGAGGCCGAGCGAGCACACCGGCAAGAGCTTGGTGCCACGCTGTGGAAGGTACAGGCAGACGCCGCGCACGCGACCCAGTGGAGAACAGCGGAGAGGAGCTGCAGAAAATATTCACCTCCCTCCCCCCACCCAAAGTCATCAACCGACATCTTGACGATCTTTCCGACACCTCGACGCGCCAGAATATTCACCCTAAGCATCCTTGTCACAAACGCCGTCACGCGTCTTTGTCACAGACGGTAGATTCGTCACCTGTATTAAAAATCGACTGTCCTAAGTCTCGACTGAAATAAAAGTCGACCGACTGTACTGAAAACCAAGTCTGCTAAAAACGAACTGTCCTAAAGTCAACTGAACTAAACTTCTATTTCTAGAGCAACCTGTACAGATGTCAAAGTGAAGGGGGAGCCTCGCCCCCTTCCCCTCCTCCAATTTACAAATTGTTACCACCCATTAAATGTTTTATAGGTTTTTTCAGTGGTGATTAAGGTTAAGTGGGTAAGGTTTGTGACAAATAAAATTACTAAAGAAAAGGAACCAATCTCCCACTTTCACTTCTGCGCAGGTTGCTCGAGATGTAGAAGTTTGGAACAGTTGGTTTTCAGTAAAGTTCATTTTCAGGACACTTCGTTGTGAGGACGTAGCTTCTCGTCACAGACGCCGTCGCGCGTCTTTGTCGCGCGTCTTTGTCGCGCGTCTTTGTCGCGCGTCTTTGTCGCGCGTCTTTGGCGCGCGTCTTTGTCGCGCGTCTTTGGCGCGTCGTTGTCGCGCGTCGTTGTCGGAGACGCCTCCAAGGATTTCCTACTTGCAGTGCGTTATGCACTAATACAGGTTATACATGGATCTCACAACAAAAACACTTGTTTACAAGATGTTTCAACCTGTAAATCGACAAGACTTGGTAATTTTTAAATTTGAATGAATGTGAACATTACGACTAGAAACATAAATAACATACATATACGAATAAACAATAGGTATAGTACTTGACGAATTCCCTTCATACATTCATATTTAAAATTAAGAAAGGCTAAGACTAAGACAACTGCAAATTTTAGAATTGAGTGTAGTGAAATTGTAAGAAACGGATAACTTATACCCTACAAACAAGAATAAAAATTGAATTACTGGGATATTCTAGAAGTATATTAAAATTAAGAATGTTAAGAGAGATAATTAGACCTACTTATAATGTTTTATCGAGTGCATCATGATGTGAATTTTTAAATTGAGCAAAGTGCTGAATAAAGATATATGCTTCCAATACATAACGGGTTTGAATTCTGTTCTAAATAATCTTTTCAAATGTATGTAGGCCTCTGTAAAATAAATTGTCAGTTATGATGATAAATCTTGTTAGTTGAACAAACAATTTTTCGTATTCTCATCCTTACGTCTAAAGGGTACTGATCAGGTAATTTAGATGGGTCTTATTTGATTTGCGTAGCCAATGTTTTTCAAAGTTTGACCTCACACAGTAGATCTGCGTCCTACATTGTTTCGAGGATATGAATTCTCGCTTAAAACAACGTCGGTTCTTCACCGTACAACCCAAGGAGGCAACTGCGCACTCAAATACACTGGCATACGTAAAATCAAATGCACGATATTTAACAAAGAAAGTGATATAAAAACACGCTATTTATTTCAAAATGTATTCAGAAAATTATCTATGAGCCGACTATACCATATTTCCGTCAAAAGTATAATCTGCATGGTATAGAAGTCACTGGCTCATTTGTTGGCTCCCGTGGAACAATTTACAATATTTTTAGTATTTTTTTGTAAAATTTTTTTATTAAGAAGATTCATTAAAATACCAAGTTAATATATGACAGCTTTGAAAGATTCAACTTGATATATTCTAAGGAATCATCTTTATAATTAAATTTCATTCATAGATTCAGATTTCGTTTTGTAATTAATAAGATCATTATATTATTTTTAATTGTTCCATTTCGTTTGTTATCGATTATTGTATTTTATATAAACTCTTTCACTCTTTTATGTTACTTATATTACTTTCATTCGTAATGTTTTCATGTATCTATTTATTGATTACTCTCCAGTAACAATCTTGTCAGGGACCAATAAAGGTTTTATGAATATATATTATTCGAAATAATATTCATAAGAGCAATGCAAGTTTCTTACCCCATCGGCTTGAAGTCGGATGTCTTTTCCGGCAGCATTCAGCAGGACACGTAAGATGCTGGTGGCAGTGCCCGTTTGGCGGCTAGCCACCATGTGAACAGCTGTTTGCGCTTTGGACTGGAACAGAAGAAACAAAGAGAGTAAGACATGAGAAGTGACGATCCATGAATCTAGATATGAGAAATAAAATCATGGCTTACTTTTGATTGTGAATTAAGATTCGGGTGTTTAATACATTGCTGGGCATGACAGTGATGTCAGGAAATGAATATTCAGGAAAACGGCACCACCACCAAATTGGTAGATATTGGTTAAACTATAAATACATTCTATTTCAAAAACAAATTTTCATTTGGCGAGTATAAATAATTGGATGGAAGATAGCGAAGACTTTCATCCTACTCTTTGGAGCTCCGTCTATGTGTTTTGTATTAGTTAATTTGTTAGATAGTTTGATTGTTTGTTTGTAAGCACTGCACAAGTTGCACGGTTTGACTAATCAGCATGAAACTTTTTCTGGACACACGGATTATTCAACTTGAAACTGTGTAGTTTGTGAGCCAAATATGTTGATCATTTTGAAACACATCATCACAAGATTAGGCTGGACGAAAAAATTTGACAAATTAAATCTCTCCAAAAATATTCAAATTTTAATTGAATGTAAACACATAACAGACACGTTATTACAAATGTTCATTCTAATTGGATTAATCGTTTTGAGATATATAATTGTTCTTTTTGTTGAAATTGATAGAAATAATGGCAGAACCATATTGCCGAGGCTCACAGCTTTCGATAATTGGCAAGTCAGGTATATTTTGTACGAGTCAAGGTGTGTAGAGTTGTCGATTATACTCCGTAAAAATATTTCGCTCATCTGACGACGCATATCCACTTTAAAGTTTCCCACTTTAAAGTTATACAATTTTCCTTTTCATGACTCATTAGTTGTTTACAGGTTCGTTGGTGAAAATTTCAGGTAACAAAGGCGTATCGTTGTCCAGTGGAAGTGGTTCATTTGGTACCAAACAAGAATGTTCAATAGGCCTACTCAAAAACTTTTAACACATTTTTAATTGTTATCCAACAAAATGGTTTTGGTATTATCTTTTTTTCCAAGTGTGTAGGTTTTCAAGATGTCCTAGACCTGTACAGAAAAAATAGTCTCATAGACCTATATTCTAATATACGTAACTATTGTGAGAGTTTTCAATAGCACTGACATCACGGGTTGTTTGAGAATAAGAAAATATCAATAAGTGGTACATTCCATGGAACAAAATCAAACCTTTGTGATCGAGTTATTCCAAGCATAACATTTTTTATAGTTCTAAATTATTCTCTGATCATGGGTTAATCGCTATAGTTGATACTTTGTGCACAGCAAGCTTTGAAACTCAGGAACAAATTCAATAAGACTTAACATTTCGATTGATGAGTAAGAAGTTAATAAGTAATATTGAAGTTTGTTTTATAAACTAGATAATGATCCATGTTTAAAGCTTTAGAAAGTCTTCTCGTCTTATCATATAGTATTCTCATCATATATAATCTTAATGATATCTTCTACTAGAAATTATTTTTATAAATCTTCCTGTGGAATTATACTGCTGGTCAATATTATTCTCAGAATTCGTTTTGATTTTACAACAATATTCACAACAATAGCAATAGATTCTATCATAAATCAAAGAAAATAAATCTTGTTTGGCTATATAATTGAAGAGCGCTATTAAATTACCAGTATTTTGGTACTTTGGAAATAGGTATGGGTCTTATACAGCATTATAGTGAATCTAAATGAAAAAGTTTCATATTTTTCTCATAACATTTATTTTAAAATGTAATAAACTTGAACACATGTACACGGAACTCCCTTAAAACTGGTCTTTAAAAATCAGTCTATGATTTAATTAGCATTATTTGTAACTTATTGATAAAAGTACAGCATATTCACACCATAAAACAAGCAAGTTATAGTTTTTACTGCTAGTATCAAACTATCAGAGTTATTTTTATGAAAGATGTTTGAATCGAATAAGTTTCTATTCAATAATGGTCATATATAGGCATATGATTGAACATAGTATAGTAAGTGTGGACTTCTCACGTCTCAACGTCTCACGAAAAATAAAATAGAAATACCACTATCATATAATAACATTCAACAAGTATTTGGCACAAGAAGTAAATAAGTATGTTTTGTAACGCATACATTTCCTAATGTAATTGCCAATGACACATTCGACAACAGTTCTAAAGTAAATCATATTTGTAAAACATTATATCTTAATTTGTTATGAGCCGAAATGCATCAGGTAAGGCATCTTGAATATCAGTTTTGATGGTATTTTCTATATTTTTTGACTAATTTAAATTCACTTTTACATAATCGATTTCAATATTATACTGAATAATGTATTGTTTGAAAATTTACAAGTGTTTCGACTAAATAACATCCAACAACTGCCCAGTGATTATGATTTATGTTTACACGAAACACGAATTTACTTATTACCTACAAACAGAGTGTATTGATTTAGTGATGTATAAAGTTGTACTAATTGACAGGTAATAACAATTATCATCTTTAACAGAAGGTGACTTATTTGTCCACTAAATCCATCGTAGGCCTACTGTTAGTAAGGCACATTCGGTCCATTTTCCCAGGGGTACTATAAAACTAATCAAATGACAATTAATATACATCCTCTCGTTCTCGAAGATGTGTGCACCAACAGTTGCAAAAATAATAACAATAATTAATGTTGGACCTCTAGAAAAGCAGACTATCATGAAAACCAAGTCAAGTGAAAATATTTCGTTAAACATTTTTAAAAATGTGCTGATGAAAATAGGCGAATAACTGATGAATAACAAAAACATTGATCGGAATTGAACTGTTTTTAAAATAAAATCTTTTATAAAGTAACCAATATTTTTAACACGTCTATTTACCAATTCAAAACTCTCGTATCAGAACGTCGGTCATGCATACACTTTCACATTCCCGTGAATAACGTCGTCTCAAAATCTTATAAGTAGAATTAAGACAATTAGCAATATATTTAGAATCGCTTATTTCCTAAATCGGACATAAAATAGTACACAATACTCATAGATCTTCAACAAGGCATGTGCGTCCAAGCAATAAATTCCTAAAAATATTCCAATCAAGAAATTCGAAAGATAATCATTTCGAGAGATGAATGTCGAAAGGGTTGTTACCATGTCACCATCACTGTCTCTCGCGGCAACACCACACATCTAGACGGTTCTCCGGCACGACGTGAGCGAATCAACGACGACTGAGATCAGCACAAACCAGCCACAAGAAGGCGATTGTCGAGCTTGTGTGATAACACCCCTGCCGCTCACACCGATACATGTCGTGACGAGTCAAATCAGACTTGGAGGCGATGTATTGAAGCTGAATCTATGGTATTGGTTGTGCGACCGAGTAGGACCCAATTTAAAATCTACTCCAATATAAAAATGTAACATGTGTTCTCGTAGAAATCGCCATTAAATGACTATTTCTTCCGCCAGTTCTTATCGACGGATGCGCTGACCTTTCCCGGTGCTTCAACAGGAGCTTTCTTTTTCACCGCAGCTTTCAGTTTGCTCGCATAGTTAGGAGCAGGTGGTCCGTGAGCGCCATGGGGTTTTTGAGCGCGTTCAGAGGCCTGCTTCTGCTGCTGCGGCTTAGGCGTCTCTTTTGGGTACTTTTGCGTAGGAGACCTTGTCTTCAGCCACGGCTGGAATAAGTGAACCGGAGGATGAGCAGTTGGCGATGGTCCAGCTCGCTCCAGTTGTGACCAGAACGGGCCCCGGAAGCGCAGCTCGTTTTCGCGCGCGCGCGTCCGGGCTGTCCACGCGTTTTCCATGGCGCGAATCAAGATGCTCTTGGACTGCGCAAGTATAGGTCTTATGATCCAGTGGAGATGATAAGGGCGAGCGCTTGCGAGTTTTTTCTCTCGAGAAGTATGTGAGCAATGTTCGTCAACACGGCAGATAACGTGACGATGTAAGTCAAGTCGGATGCAGTTGCAGAAATCCACGGAGATCCTAAAATATACAAAAATTAATAATTGTGACTATATAATACATTTTTATTTATATTTGGTTTAACTACGCACTCTACTGATGACTGCGATCTATTGGTGTTGGTGAATGATATATGAGATGATGGGATGATGAGATGAAAGGTTATTTTATTAGGTGTTTATGGATAGTGGGAAGGAGTCGGTCGTGGCCTGTTGTTTATGAGCCCAGTTTTGACCTGAATGACAGAGGGAAACGGGAAACCACGAGAAACCCCTGTCAGGATGGTCGACCATGGCGGGAATCGAACCCCGGAATCCTGAATGAAGGTTCACTCGGCCACACGTCACACTTATAAGACACACACACACACACATATATATATATATATATAGGCCTATACACACACACACACACATATATATATATATATATATATATATATATATATATATATATATATATATATATATATATATATATATATACATATGGGTGTGTGTATGTGTGCATACGTAACGTTTTCTAGTATCTTGTGGTACGTATTGGCTAGGCAGCGTGCAATGGTACGTGTCGAGTGACCGAGTAGCTAATTGTTAAACAGGGAAACACGAGTCTGTTGACAACAGTGGTTTCCAGTGATAAGTCATAGTTCAAGGCCTCAAAGCTTTCTCCAAATCCTATCACAATTGAGTAGTTCGTCCGAATCTAAAGTCAAATCGATTTGATTAGGTTTCAAGTTTGTGTTTTATTGATTTTGAAAAACCGAAAAAAGAAAATTAAAAATGTAATTTAATACAATTTAGATCAATTTACCTGTAATTAAAAACATATGCCTACATATTTGTAGTGACACGAAAATAATAACAATTGTCTTAGGTAATGAAACGGTTCGAAATGGTTGGAAATTGACCATGATGTAAACCAACCATGCCTACACTCTATTGGAATAGTAGGTCTAATGTTGGATTATACAGTACGATAGCTATATACTCCAAGGTCTAATGTCAGGATCAAGATGTACCATGCCCTTTCTTAAAAGAATTTTGTGAGGAGATATAAGTCATAAAGTAAATTAATATATTCCCTTTCTCCTCTTTATTTTTATTATAGATTTTATTTTTTATTCACCGAATAAATTTATGATTTTTTTTTTTTAGACATTTTGAGACGAGCAGTACACATTTTGAACGATCATTTATATCAAATGAAATAATTTCCATTTTCCTTTGTTCTTCATCTTTTTTATAATACATGAAATTTCTATTCACACCTCTATATATGGCTAATTATTATAGTTTAAACAAATTCCTTGTTTTACGTCCTAATCTTCAAGTTTTTGTTCGTCATATTATAATAATTGAATTTTCTAAATCCATTACCATTCCTTCAACTATTCCATCTATTGATCAACAGTCTTGAATCAAGCTTTAAGACAAACGTTATAATAAAGATAAATAGGTCTATATATAAAAAATGATTTTTTGTGGGTCGTAGGCCAATAAGTGAGTAGTCTAAGGTGTGAGAACATCAACTGAAAGCCAGTGCGTGTTTCGCCTGATTTAGCATTTGTCAATCAATGAATCCTTCGCCTGATTCGACAACACTCATTAAAACAAGTAGAAATTAAAACACAAGTGAAACTAAACACCAGTCAAGTGTGTTATCACTCATGTAAGTGTTTAGTCTAGTCTGATTACTTCTGTGAGCGCGAGATACTAGATCGGAAAATGTTGTTTAAAATTTCACAGAATTGAATTAACTGAACTGCACTTGCAGTTAAGACGCATATCGAGTTTGTGGAGGGGGGAGATGTTCTAACAACAATAGAAATTGACTTTTACAACCAAAATATATATATTTCTCTCTCTAGTCGAAACTTGTATATGGGTAGACTTTCTTCTTATCATTTTGATTTTTAGACATGACGAAATTATTACTGTATTGATATAAATGATTTATAATTTTTTGATAAGCTTGAATTTTTGAGATTGGTAAATGAACTCATGAGCTTTTGGAATCTTATAGAAGCGTAAAAATCATTTTTAGGTTCCAGTTCTTTTAAAATGAGAAAAAAAGTACAAGTTCGGGTTCTGAATCCAAAAACAATGGTGTTTTTTTTCGGTTCCGGTTCCGGATCGGGTAATTGATTACAGCTAGCAGTTCTCGTGATCGTCAGTCGGCTTCAGACTGTTTCAGATTTTTGATCTAGTTTTATCTAGTCTAGTAAGTTTTTTATCTAGTCAGCACCCATAGACTAAATAGGTCCTATTTTCTTGAAATAATCTTGGACCATGGGCAGTTAGGTCGATTGAGTTGAATAAATTACACACAGTTGGGTTTATTTAAATTTTAGGCTATTGTACGACACGTGCGGACATTCAAGACATTCTTGGGGGTATCTGACCATCGGACCATCGGACCATCTGACCATCTGACCATCGGACTATCTGACCATCGGACCATCGGACCATCTGACCATCGGACCATCTGACCACCGGACCATCGGACCATCTGACCATCTGACCATCTGACCATCTGACCATCGGACTATCTGACCATCGGACCATCGGACCATCTGACCATCGGACCATCTGACCACCGGACCATCGGACCATCTGACCATCTGACCATCTGACCATCGGACCATCTGACCACCGGACCATCGGATCATCTGACCATCGGACTATCTGACCATCTGACCATCTGACCATCTGACCATCTGACCATCGAACTATCTGACCATCTGACCATCTGACCATCGGACCATCTGACCATCGGACCATCGGACCATCTGACCATCGGACCATCTGACCATCTGACCATCGGACCATCGGACCATCTGACCATCGGACCATCTGACCATCTGACCATCGGACCATCTGACATTCGGATTATGGATCATCGGGCTAGCCCATGTCCCACGCAGGCATTGTTGATCTAGGCCTAGTTGTTGCGCGCACTTATAACCTGAATCAATCCATGTAACTATTCTAACCAATCTAACCCAACCTAACAATTATTTCCTAAACTAATTTTATCTATTCTAAAACTGGTCTAAAACCACGGCGTTGCCCTGTTTACTTGTAGCTCGGCAAACAGTCCTAATCGAATATGAAACATATGCGTACCGCATCACTAGTATACTAGGCCTACTGCGATTTTCTTCAATTTTCATCTATTTTTCTGTCTTCAATCGTCAATTTCGTTATAGCTTAGTGATTCTACCTAGACCCTAATATCTGCGGCCTATTTCCAACACACTGGCCTATCACAGAGTGGCCACAACTAATGCATATTGCCAAAAAGCGAATATCTGACAAACTTACCAGGTGAGCGTCGATGATCTGGTTGAGTCTGCGACGAACAGTGATGGCTACTGACGGACCTCTGACTTATGTCGAGTACTTCTGTCGACCTCTTATCACTTCGACACTTGCACACTCTCCCGCTCGAAGCGCATTATCTACCTGCCAACCTACCTGTCGACTTGCTGAAAACAAGGAGTTTCTTTTTTTTCTTCATCTTCGTAATATCCATACAGCCATAACACACTCAGTTGTTTTCGAATAGATTTTTGCATAAAGTTGATTAAAAATGAGTTGGATTTTAACAGTAACGGCATCTGTTGACTAACTAGAAGAAGTACTGAAAGGTGAAAACTCAATACGTTGATTAAGGTGGCTGGACAAACGGTTATGAAATAATCTAATTTAGCTTCCGATTATTCATTTCCTATAAATTATTTATTCTTCAAGTTTACCTCATCTTTCGATGGCTCGAAGGATCCTCGAAGGATCCTTGAAGGATCCGAACACCTTGACGTGGTGTGGGGGCTTGCGTGGCCCTACGATCTCTAGAGCTGTCGCCGGGAGCATTGTATTTGCTCCCAGCAGGGTCACCCATGGCGATAAGGTCTGGTGTGAGGGTCCAGACAAAGTTCGGACCGTCTCGGTCGAGTGTAAGCGACCGGAGTAAATGGAGGGAGTACTGAACATTGCGTTTTTTTTTCATTATTTCGTTTTCTTGACACTTTTCTCTTCATCTATCGTCTTCTTTTATTTTATTTTACATCATCTTATCTTACTTTTCTAGCTCTTTCTATTCCGCTCCCTCCATATGCTTGAAACATCTACAAACGTTGACAATATGGCAAAGTACACGGACATGAGCATAGGCGCAAAATGACCTTGCTGTCGACGCGCCTTTAAACCCTAACGAACTTGAACTCGATGACTAAATTTTTATTTTTTCTATAATGAATATAAACAGAATTGAAAATTTCGAATCGGACTTTGCTGTGAAACTTGAATGTCATTATCGAGAAAATTACTCCTCAATATATTTGCGGTACAAACTGAACAGATCCATGTTGGCCTACATTTCCACTATTCTTACAACATGGAACAAATAGGGCTACAACTGTTTTCGATGCTGAGAAGTAGGCATAGCATGATATATTAGGAAACCCAATGCCAATACTGATCGGTATGTCGGGAATCGAACCCTAGTTTCATGAAAGAAGATGAACATTGGCGTGCGCAGGACATCTCATTATAAAGGAACGGCCTATTGGAAAAATGAAAAATACATTTTCTAGCAGAGCTATTATTTATGTGAAATAGCTATGGTCTGGTGTTGTCCCAATGTTATTAAATTGTTATCCTATATGCTCATTTCGTGAGTGAAAATGAAATTAAATATGTGGGTTGCAAACAATATAGGCCTATGTAGCTTATATATATTTTCGCGTAAACACTGGAATACGAACAGAGCTAATGAAAATAATTAATCTTAATAATATTCACGGCTAGTGAAATGAACGGAAATGGAGCCAAAAACGTAGAGAATCACGGGCCGACAATGCGGAAGGTTCCCATTTCGCCCCTAAGAGGAATTTTCAAAATTTAAAGGAATTAAAAGTGATTTTATGGGTAAGTAAGAATCACATTAGTGCAAGAAATGATATTCTGTACCTACTTGTTAAAGATACCTCAGGATAACATATTCAGTGTCACTTCCCTTCCTTGTGATGCATTAGGTACGGCCTGGGCCGTCTCTGCGTACCCTGTGCGTACGCCCATGTCGATAAAGTATTGATGACAGATAAGCTGTTTATATTTACCTCTGAGGCTATGTAGTCTAGTAAATAGTTACCTACTTATACAAACGTTACCTCGGATATTCAGGAGAAGCAGCGAGCCAACCGGAAACCGGGAAATCATTTTGAAAACTTGTTTCGTACTTTCCAAAGTAGAAGAATAATATTTGTAGAACTTCTTTATGACATCCTTATAAATATAATAACTTCTTCATGAAATCTTATCGTATAAGAATGCTTGGTAAACAAAAAGTTACTTTAATTGAAAAACAAAGTATCAAGTGGCTATGTTCTGCGCGTGCGAACAGCATTCCAATGTTCTAATGCTTTATACAATATTGTACATCTAACGTTATAATATAGAAGTTATTGTTCACGATTATTGTTTGCCGAATGACCCCACCAACAAATATGTTACTCTCGAGGTACCTCTCCAAGTCACTATACTCTTAAAACTAATTCATAATACGGTTACAGCCCACAAGTCCAGGTCTTTATATTATGAATTAGTTTCACGTATAATAACTTATATAACCATAAATATAGCACAGCTGTTAGCCGTAAACAATAAGTTGTATTGAAACAAAACTCATAATGGGTCGTGGGAATTGACACTTCATTATTTCAATACATTGTAAATTTCCTGAAAACAGGTCTTAATCACAATTGAATGGAAAGTGTCCAACAGCTTGTGACGGGGATGTCGTGTGGGCTGCTGGTACTTACGCCTCCCGTCGAGTACACGTCCACCCCCTTCTTGGTGAGCAGCAGCTTGACAACGTCCTCTCGGGAGTGCATGGCGGAGATGTGCAGCGCATTGAAGTTGTCCTGGGAACACACGAACAAGACGCTACTATTAGTCGCTTGTTTCAATTAGATTAATACACACACATACATAAGTATATATTTATTTATATTATTTATATCACACATATATCGAGTAATCTTTCCACCCACCGCCACATGCCGCGCAGTGGTTAACGCGCTCCCTTCATGTGATCCGGGAGGCAAGGGGAATTTCGAACCCAGTTCGATCCCCGCCGCCGACCATCTTTACATGGGGTTTTCATGGTTTCCCTCTGTAGTCTAGGCTAATCCCGGGATGGTTCCTACAATAAGTCGGCCATGACCGCTTCCTTCCCACTATCCTTCCCATTAGCCAAGAACTTTCATCTCATCATTCCATCATTTCATTAATCATCCATTCGACGCCATTAGATCTGCACCATCATAACAGTGCGTCGTTAAACCCAATATAAAATAGAATGAAAATATATAACAAAGCCGATTCCCAAGCAAATTGAGTAGCACTACACCTATATGAACGCTGAACTTTTCCCTTGCTTTTTTCCAGTTTGAAAAATCGAGTTCAACGATTGCAGGGTCAGTTTTAGTGGCGGATCGAGTAGTCAGTTTCAATTCTTGCACTTCTGACACACTCTGAGTCGCGTCCCATGGTAACCATGTGTCCACGTGTTATACCATTCAGACCGACCGTGCTGTATTGCTTATTACTTTTATCAGATACTTCATATTAATAGGCTGACTTCATCGACTGTACGTTCCTCTACTCTAAAGTGGATTCCTTAAGGGGGTGCATGCACGGTGCTTAGAAAAATAGAGACATTCATCTTTACCATTTGTTGGAATATTATTCCAATTGTGAGGAATATTTGTATTGTAAGGAATATTGAGATGGTAAGTGCAAATGAATAAGAAGTATATCAACACCAAGATAGTTTTATGCTCTCCAATTAATATTCTATTTTGCGAATTCGATCATTTTAAAGATGTTACGTCAATAAATTTCATCACATTATTGGTATTCATTGACATATTATCTTGAAACTGAATGAATTCAAAACATAAATGGTCATATTAAATAAAGAGCATGAAATTACCTTGAGGTTGATATACTTTTTATTCAATTACACTGGTTCATAAACATAGAAAATAATAATAGAGATAAATTCCTCTATTTTTATGAACACCGTGCATGCACCCTCTAAACAGAGGGTATCGATTGTTCTGATGGTCCAGGCTCCACTAACACCGGAACATTGCCATAATTATCAGCAGAGATAACTGGGTTATTATTATGATTATTAGCGGCAATTTAGCTTTGAAGGTTCGAAAAAGAAATCGATGATTTCTTTTCTTTTCTTTGGTCAAAAACATAGATCAATAAATACCAGATAAAAACAAAATACAAAATAAAAGATTACAAAATATGAATAATGATCACTGTCAATATAATTAATAATCACAGTCACAATTTCGTATACACAGTCCGAAAAATCACTGTAGCAATTCAACAATATAAAGCGTGCACTCTGCAAGAAAATCCTTACTATACTGACTTGTGTTGTTATTTGAATGATTGTTTCTATACCCCATATTGTTGTGATTTTGAGGAGATTTAGAGAAAAGTCGATGGGGAAGCGCAATTGTTTGATAATAATTGCAGATGTCCTAGGTGTTTGATTTATATTAAATATGAAACAAGTAGCAAAAATAATAAACCACACTCATTATTGTAGACACAATTGCAACAATAGAGAATATGTTATGGTAATAATCATTTAATTTAATTATAAATATATGGATATATATATATATATATATATATATATATATATATATATATATATATATATATATATATATATATATATATATATGTGTGTGTGTGTGTGTATGTGTGTGTGAATATAAACAATCTTTACTGACCCCCAGCAGAATTGAATGAATTGTTAATTATTTCAAAGTAGGGTATGAATAAAATAATGTTAAACAAGTAATCACAAATAATACTAGATAAATGGATAACTCACGAATGAGATAATTTACACTTGAAATAGGTAATTATTAGTCTGGCAAATGGAAAATACTCATGATAATAAAAACTGAGTGAATTATAATATATAATTATATATAAATATTACTGCTCGCTATAATTTTCAATTTGAAAAAATTATTATTAAAATCTATTCATTTATTTTTCTTTCAATATTATCTTGCGGACTACTTGACAACTACCGTATATTTACTATTGGCTTCGTACATTCTGGAGCCGCTATTCATCGGCTCATCGGTCTATGTCACCACATGCGGACGTCGTTGTTGTTGTTGTTGTTGTTGCGCGCATGCCTCATCTAACCTGGATAACCCAATCTAACTAACTTAACGAAACTAAGCTATACAATTGATCTAAACTAACCAACCTTACCAAATAAACATTTTGAACTAATTCAATGTTAACTAAAACCAATCTCATTTTTATAGTAATTCAAGATAATTCTAGTTTTAGTTCACGTATTTCAAAACTTGTATGGCCTTATAATCATACACATATGTGGGTAATTGTAAATGTATGTATTTTTCAATTACTAATGAAATAAAACGTTCCTTGAATTGAATTGAATCTAAAACCTACTTCCGGCCCGACGAATAGCCATTTCGAATATATTGTGGCAGTGAGTAAAAGTATTCAGCAACAAACAGATCACGTGCCAAGTTTCGAAAATAGCTATAGCTTCCATTCCATTATTTACATCGTAAGACAATCTCATGGAAAATTTCTCATCGACTTCCAACTTCGAAGGTCTTTTCACATTTCTTTCATTTCCATTGAAAACGATTTTTGAAATACTTTCCATGTTCTAATAAGAGCACCTCATTTGAATAATATCCCATATTATAAAGGCGTTAAATCTATTTCTTAATATGTAGATCACTTTCCATATGGAACTGCGTTTGTTTGGTTGGTGGTGCGTGACGGTTGTAACCATAGTGTCGTCGTGGACGTCGTCACATGGCAGTTGGCTCAACGTCGAGGCGTCGCGGGCGTCGCAAGCGTCGTTGCGTGCACGGTGGACATGTGCGCTACGTGCGTGTGTACACTCCACTGCAATGCACTTTCCATCGTCCTGCCACGCTAGACTCGTCCAATAGACGACCGATACGGTACTAGGTCACTGTGACACGTATGCACTTCGCATTACACCCTGACGCGAACCCAAGACGAGTTACTAGATCTACGTCGACGACTGCACTTCTTGGCTGACATCATTTATTTTCTATGCTTGTATTATGGATACTTGATCCATTTCCAAAATTTTATCGAATTTAATAAGTAGTTTACTATCGTATTGTATACTAGTAGACAGAATGCTAGTATAAATAGTAGACAGTATACTCTATTTACCCAGTATACATAGTATAGACAGTATACATATTATACAGTATGGACCGAAATTCAGGGGTTGTTGTTGTTTCGGGGTTGCGAATAAGTCCCAAATAATCCCCAAATGACCCGGCTGTTTTTGTGACGCTAAGCAAACAATAATCATCCACATTATTACTTCTAACGTTCAACTTCTCAAATGTCAAGACATCCAGAATAATACTTTCCGCCATTTTCTTCCAGTTGTCACATTCAAGAAAGTGCTAGATTTGAAAGAGTTTCCTGTACTTTCATCTCCATAATGAAACTCGCTTTTGTAATGTGAGAGAGCAATTGGACAGATATGCTAATGCATGTTGTAGAGCGAGCTATAAGACTGCATCATACGTTTGTGGTTTCCAAGAAGTGAGTGACGAGCTTAAGGCATTATGTTAGCTGGTCACTAGGATTGATTTTTTCTTTACATCGTCATTTTCAAGGCACGACAATCGGTATTCATTCATCATTATGCCAAGTATTTCGCACTGTGGTTGCATGTCCTTGATTTTGAGGTTATGCTTCGAAGGAATTCTACATTTGTGAGGGACTGAACCATTCTCCTGACACAGGTAGCTAAGTTGGGGGATCATTGAACCGGCAATTCAAAGATTCCGGGTTCGGACCACAGTATGTTTGAAACTTTCATTAATAACACTGGATGAATCCATGATTTTTTCAGTCTATTTTCATTTGTGTACATAACACTAGTGCTAATACCATTAGAAAGTCAACTAAAATCGCATTATTATGTTGAAAAAACTATCATGACATAGCTATCAGCGGTAGCCGGACATAATAATTCGACATGGCAACAACATCCAGATAATAACGCGGTACGCTAATGCCGGAATGGTTCCCACAATACAGGCCACGACCGCTTCCTTCCCACCATCCTTCCCGTTACCCAAGAAACCTTCATCTCATCATCCCATCATCTCACCAATCATTCATCCGACGCAAATATATCTTCGCTGTCATTACAGTGCATCGTTAAATCCAATATTAATAAATAAATAAATGAAATAAATGAATAACGCGGTACAATCTGAGAGGATCAGATAAGTAGGTGGAGGTGCCGGGTTCGATGTCCAGAGTCTAAGGAAACATAAATTAAGTTTCGTCGACTTATTCGCCCCATTTATAAGTATGCAGTTTTATTTTCTACAATATTTTTCTGTATTTTAATTGTAATAATAATTTGGGCTGTTTTTAAAAACTCTCGAAGGTTGCACTAGACAGCAGAACTTTCGCCAAACGCGTCAAGTGGGCCTAAGCAGTAAATCGTATTGAACATCTCAAGAGTATTCAATAATACGTGTATATATATAGGCCTATATATAGAGGCTCTATATTCATATATATACCAATTTTCATTTATATTCATATATAAGTTATGTATATATATATATTTTTTTTTTCCATTTATAAGATTCATTAGATACAAATGAAACGTAACCTGTTGTGAACGTTCATTATGTATTGACAGTATTTTAGAAGATACCTCTCTGAGTGGTGTGGAGCAGTTTCACTACAATATGATCATCCGGAAAGTTACTGCGATCGTTTATATACTATGTTGCCACTGAAAATGTTATGCTGGGGTGGGTCTCCCTTAATAACATATTAGTTAGGATAAAATGCGTAATTCGAAATGAGTGTTGCAGTGAAATACAAGCAACGAAGAGAAGGTAGCAAAAACATCCAAAGAACGCATTTTCAAATCACCATGCATCCCGTTAACTAAACTGGACCTAGAACATGTTTAAAAACACGCGGACTCGAACCCAAGGTAATCAGAGTTTGGTGGTGCATGCCTTAGACCAAGGTGCATGCACATATCATCTGTTAACTTTCATGAAAATGGGAAATCAAACATGAATGTAATATAATCACACTTCGCAATCAGTATATAACAAGAGAGAGGGGGAGGAGGGTAAAAGAGTGGGCATAAGTGCATGAGAAAGAGAGAGCTTTTGATCACTATTGAACACGAATATTCCGACGCCAACAAACGCCAAGGTAATTCGTCTTCCACACTGATTATGCCCAGTCATTACATTTAGGGTGAAACTCTAATTTATAGTTTATTGGTGCAACTTTAGGGCGTATTCTTCGGAAATATTTGAACTGTACGGGGGTTAATGCATGATTTATATCCATTTGACTTTCAACTTTACATACGAGTTTATAGCTCAATTTGGTTCCGGAACTAATAGGCCTGAGCTATCAATAAAGCTCAGCTTCTAAACACACTCTAGGAAATGACTAGTGTTCGGGCGTTGCTTGTTCACCGATGATCAATTGCTGTGTGATTAATGAGTAAAGGCAATACCATTAGCAAATATTAACGTTTTATACCTTCAGACGACGCAGTAAACAGTGGAAAAATAGAGTTCATTGCATTTTTCTAGTTCGAAGAATTTCTGAATAAAAATCGGCTCTAATCATTTGTAACTATCTTGTTTCATTTTCAGTGTGTTCAAATGTTTTCACATGACTAATGTGATGTATGTATTCCAAATATCTATATAATGTCAGATTGAAATTCATCCAATTATTTTGAAATTGACAATGAGAAGATACTATCTCTGGAATAAAAATGGAATGAATAAAATTATATATATATATATATATATATATATATATATATATATATATATATATATATATATATATATATATATATATATACATATATATATATTAAAGTTTTCTTTAGGATAATACCGCTTACTTTTGAGAGATTGCAGTGCAGGCCGAATCCTGCACTTTGTCGCACTATCTCGACGTTTCGAATAGATCGCACTATTCATCTTCAGGTCAGTGAGCTCTATGGTTTGACTCAAGACTGTTGTCTCCAATAAGATGAATAGTGCGATCTATTCGAAACGTCGAGATAGTGCGACAAAGTGCAGGATTCGGCCTGCACTGCAATCTCTCAAAAGTAAGCGGCATTATCCTAAAGAAAACTTTAATATCACATATGTCCGCGAAAACCTAAGAAACAACATATATATATATATATATATATATATATATATATATATATATATATATATATATATATATATATATATATATATATATATATATATATATATATATATATATATATATATATAAATGTATATAAATGTGATGTAATGTTTATGTGTATATGTATAATATATATGTTTAAACAACGAAATCTTGATATACAATCTTTGTTTCCCAAAAGCTAAGGATGTGTGACCTTTTAAAAGTGGCACCTCTGTTGTTTTGAGACTTGAGGTGGTCTTGTCACAAAATAAATAATCACCTTTGAACTATTATGAATTAAAAACAATGAACTTTGTCACGAGGACTGCGCTGTCTGTGACCATACTCTTTAGCCGAAAATAAAAGTCTTCAGTTTCCAAACATCCGGAACACATTATAAGCTTAAACCATTTTTATGATACATCTGGCATTCACAGCATTGGTATTGAGAGCAAACCAAACACACGAATGATCCACGTAGAAGTGTTGGCTCTTAGGCAATGTTCACTTCTTCATATTTCTTCAAATATGGGCCTATAACTTGATAATATTGTAAACGTGATTAATTTGAAGATTAGTTTTTAGAGTTTGTATAGACCTACTACTGACTTTAGCCTGAACCCCATTTTCTTTGAAGAACACATTATATTTCACGGTTTATTCTGGAATAATTGAAACGAGTTTAGAACTTGCGTTAGGGTATATACGGGATTGTAACGTCAAAAACCGATCTTCTAGGGGGTGGGGCCGTCCCATTTGACTTTCAGCGTACGTCTACCTAACCGTTACACATTCTGAATGATGAATATAATATACAAAGTAAGATTTGATCAAGTTCCTGGAACTGATTGTCCGAATATAGAAACCAATCAAGTGCTGTTATTCACACAGATGACAATTGAAGAACAATATGGTGGATAAGCCTACTATTATCCTTGAATGAATCAGATTATTCGAATGCTCTACACCTTCGTAAACCCATTAATGTTAACCTTTTACTTCTTACCTTTTGTGTAGTAGCTTTTAGTGTGAAAGGTCATGTGCCTAATAGGACCAACAATTCACATGATAATAATAATGATGTAGGCCTATAGAAAAGCAGATTTTCTGTCTTGGAGTTGATATGGTTCAGGCACGTGTATTTTAGAAGGACAATTAGAGTACAATATGATTAAATATTACACCCATTTGTTTCCTTCCAAACAAAGTGATAAATAATTCAGTTTCGTCTACTTTTAGTAACCATGTTATTAACCGTTTTTACTTCGGTCGGAATTCGATGAAAGTAGGCATGTAAAGTACGGCAGTGGCCACATAAAGTGGTAGATCAAACTACAGAAAATACTGAAGAAAATGTACTGATATTAAACGCACTAAAATTGGGAGAAAATGTGATTACGCACTCCACTCAAGTCTGTGACTACATTAGCGATTAAATTTGATTTAAATTTACATTTAAATTTCGAATTGAAACATTTTATGTGACCACAATCGTACATAGGCCTAAGAGCTTGATATCCAATACCACATAATTTCACATCCCTATCCATTATCTTATTCTAATTATTTGGAGTAAATATGTTATATTTGATTTTTGGTGTCGGAGATGCCAGCAACTGAACCCGGCCCTTCCACCAATATATTTGAAATATCACGTGACTTGACGTATTTCAAGGGTACAATGGCTTCATCTGCCGAATGATGTTCTAGAATTTGCTGAATCTAGAGATACGAGTGTTCGATTCATCTCAAGAGATGAGATGTACATCCAGTCATATGAGTCCGCAAAACACATTCAGGCCTACTAGTCGATATTCGAGCATTATACTATAGATATGTAAGAAGTCATTTTTAAAATAAACTGAAGACGGTAGAGATATATTACTCGAGTATCATATATCATAACTGTTAACTTTCATGACTGGCTGTTTATTTCTCACAAACCATTATTATGATAGCATTTTGATGGCGTTTTAGGTTTACGTCTACTTTTCACATATATTTACTGCGCTGGGCTGAGTATAGAGCACAAGTAGTTATAAGCACTGTGGTGATTCACATGCAATTGTAAATCTCACCAAACGGCAATATAATACGTACAAGACATTTTACTACATTTTATATAGTCCGAAATTTTCTCCATTTCCCTACACCTCCTCCTCGCCACTCTCCCCCCCCCCCCAACCCTTCCTAATACCACAAGTCGCCACCAAACACGGTGCGTGTCGATGGCAGAGATTAAGTATGGCTCACTGTGTTCATTTTGATCATCGACATAAATTCTTCGACTGGGAATTTCACTTGTAAATGCTGTATACACTTGCGACCGCATAAGTTAGTCGATCAAGCCGCGTTAAACTGTGTCCTGGAGGAGATAATACTCGCACTAATATCAGGAGACGCGGGCTCCACGTACAATCTTTCAAACAAATGAACGGTAAAATACGCGTGAATTTCGTTCGAGGGGAACCTATAGCCACAGCATAACATTTTCAGTATCAACGTTACATATAAACAATCGTTTGGCGTTCTATTTCAACGTATTGTATAGTAAAACTGCTTCACACCGTTCAGAGAAGTATCTTCTGAAATACTGTTGATCCAAGATAAACATTCACAATATGTTACGTTTTATCTGTATGACACGGTCCGTGGTTAGGTAAAAATCGAAGGCAAAAATATCGAGTGTATACATTTAGTGTTACATACAACTCATCTTTCCACCTTCCATTAGCATTTTCGACAAATACGGTCTGGATCTTATGATACATTGCTTTTACATCTTTCGCTTTTGAAGTTTTACGATCATTTACATCTGTGAAATACCCCTGGTGGGAACTTTTTGCCCCATGAAGACTGGGGACACCTTAAATTTTCTTTCAAATTTGGAAGAAACATTTTACGCGAGCGCTAGTGCACATTTCCACCCGATCTGCACTACTTGCCGCCCACGTGTTATTGCAGCCGGATTGCTCCCCCTTGCTCCCCCACCCATTGTTCAGTCTTGCAGACTTGAACTAGACTGTTTTCCGGTCTCTTATTAGGCTATTGGGTCATTTTGATATCCAGCCGAACAATATATCAGCAGTTATCCAGCAATTCTGAACTGTCATGTTTTCCTTTTACTTCTACTTTTATCTTCAGTTTCTATACGAGACATGTAATTTGTATAGTATATATGCGGGAAGTAATACTTTTAGAGAAATCAAGTTTATTAATGACCTATTTTCATGAATAAAGTTTCATAAATAGAAGAATGTGGATCACATTGAAAAGTGAATTAATGCATTTTAGTACAGTTTAATTTAATATGATAATATTTGTAACAAAGTTGCAATTTTTACGACAAGCGAAAAGTTCAATTATTAATTAAAAGTAAGCCCCAACTTGTTGCCCTGAAGTGTTCAAAAAGTGGCTCACAATAGCCTTAGAACAAACCATTTGAGATGTCATAGCAGCTGTCTTTCCAGTAGGCCTACACGAGAAAGAAAATATTTGTAAATGAACGGAAAGGGTGCGCAAGTGTTGACGCCTGAATTTGAGTACATGTCAATGAGCGTGATACGAAATCAGTGAAATGTGTTCTACCCTTAATTAATCAATCCATTTGTTCTACTTCTAGTGATGTTTATAAAATAACTAATTTATTGATAAAAAGGAGCGGATGATAGATAAATATAACGTTCATAAAGTACATCAAATATTATCAAAAAATAATTCATTATCAACAGGATTCTTTTAATCATTATACTAGAAGTAATCTAAAGATTTACTTGATTAGAAAAAAACTGTCTTTAATTTACATCACGATTCGCTTAACAACACTTTTATCGATTCAACTGAACGTAAATGCAGCGTAAGGAAAGCTACAACATCGTCTTACGTAATTAGAAAATTAGAACAGTCGCCATTTGCTTATAACGGACCTTCACATTCTCATCTCCAATCGCGATCACGACTAGAATTAGGGCTACAGTTAGGAAAATAGTTGTAATAATAATTATTATAATATATTTTGAGTTTACAGAATATTGTTGACTATTTGGGGATAGTAGTACAACTGCAGTAGGACTAATATGGAGGCAGTATTTGTTGAATTGCAGCTGTATCTTAACAAAAGTGGATGATTCCTATTATCTATGTGAATGTATATAGTGAGTTATAAGAACGTTGCCACCTGCAATGATCTACAAATTGTAACGTAAAAATACAATTGTGACAAAAACAATATCCCTGATGAAACCAGGGGTGGACTGGCTCTGGTGGCGAGGCTGGGATTGCCTCCCGGGCCCAACCCTGTACAGCTTGGTTTACTCATGTAAATATTGAGAGACGAAAGTAGACAGGTTGGTTATTGCCGTATTTTATTCTAATTTAATACTTTTTAGAAAATCAATACAATTTATTCTGTGTTGGCGATTGCAACATCACCTACATCACATCTTGTGAATTTATTTGTAGAATATTTTTCTACAGCTCGGACTTGCAATTTTGTCAATCACTCATTGTTCTTATTTTTTTCTCCCGGGGTCCCTAGTTTTTAATTTCCGACCGGGCCCTTTTCTCCCAGTCCGCTCCTGGAAGAAACTGATCTGTGAAGAACGTATTTGAATAATGTATCTGCACATGTATAGCTGATTACCTGCGTCTATAACAGTAGATCAGTAGATCTCATAGAAGCCTCAACCTCTCAAGACAGGTGATTTGCATGTTATTATCGGGCGTCGCTCGTGACCGCTTCCACATTGGCCTAGTTCGGACCCCAGATAGATTAACACGCATGGCTTGGCTGCACTTGCCCTTATACCTTGCCGGCCTGCCATGACCAACCTTAACCCCGTTAAGTCAGTTAACTACCCTTTTAATAGAGCTGACAAAAAGTCATTGGCGACCAAATGAAAACTATAAGCAGCGCTTTATAGTTGGACCACCCACGTATCGCAATGTTCCATGGGACAAACATGGATTTTGTTACGTTCTTTTTAATCTCCCAGCAGATATTTTGGTAAGGTTTGGTTAATTTTGTGCGTTCAATTAGTATTTAATTATCATCAGAATTATTTGTTCTCCGTATCAATGAAAGAACTACCTATAGTTATTCAAGTGCAAACCCGTTTACGTAGAATATTAAAATAATTATTCTATACGAAGAGCAACTGATCTTACTGAACTGTACCAAAAGTGCGGACGAAAGTTAAAAATGTTATACAATGGTTCTCAAATCATCTTAAGTGGTGATACGCACCCCACAGTAAGCGCGATAAGCCCCGGTATAGCGTGCACGCTATAGATTGGTTTTGATCACATTGATGTGTCTTTCTTCATTTAGCTTAGCTTGACTTGTAGATGTCACCTTTGTAAGCTTTAAAAAACTGTGCGGTTTTCTTCTAGTTCCAATTTGGAGAAACAAATGCCTTGTACGGTATTATTTAGATGATCAGTTATATGTTGCCTATAGACGGATGGATCATATAGTTAGAACGCGTGATTGTCATTCAGGCGACCGGACTTCCTAACCGTATATACTGATTGAGGTTTCACTATGTCTTTAAAATTAATACTGGGATGGTTCCTTAACTACAGGCTACGATGATTTCCTATACCTACTGTCCCAAACATCTAATGAATAATCCCTTCATTTCATCTTCACATGATGTCGATCATTCACCGACGCCAATGAATCCCAGTTATCATTGGATTACGTCGTTAAACCCAATACGAATATATTGTCGCAGGTCTTTTCGTTGTTTGGTTCGCGTTTCGACTCTAGGCTCACTACTCATCCTTACTTCTTACTTCACTTTTAGGCAGTCTGTTAACTGTTGTTTGTTCTCGTCATGGATGTTATTCTTATTACTTTTCAATACCAAAAAGCATTCCGTTTTTCATTGACATTTTGCGTGAGTGATGCTTCGACTTCCAAGTCACAAATTGAGTTTGACAGAAACAACATTTTCCAGTTCTAAGTAGGTATTGAGCATAATCACTTCATCATACTATCATATTTTCATATTTTATAGAATTTCGTGTATGATACTGCTGAACATAAAATGCAAATGCTGTCCAAATTTCGATTTAAGCTGAATGAAGCCTGTCTTACTTAATACATGAAAATGAACCTCTATTTCTTATATATCTCAACAATCGATTATTTGAATGAGTTTTGAATGTAGGGCCTACTAAGTATAAGTATAAAACGCAGTTTCGTGGTCACTGGTTCCATAGTTAACTGTAGATAACATTTTCGTTCGTCAGAGCAGAGAAATATGGAGTGTAGTGAGGATGGAAGAGGGGAGAGGGGAGAGGGGAAATAGGAGAGAGAGAGTGAGAGAGAGAGAGAGAAAGAGAGGGGGAGAGAAGAGAGAGGTAGTGCGAGAGAGGGGGGATAGAAGGAGGAAACATATATCCATGGATATAAATTAGGTCTGGTATATTATATCACATAGTATCACATATAAATGACCCCACCAACAGATAGATTGTTTGGGGACCACACTTGTACCGGCTATAACGTTGAAGACCTGGTCCGACTTTGAAACAAGTACTTCTTATTTTATGAAGAGAGATTTAATTGATTGTGAACACCTGTCGGCATTGGTGGTATAGTGAAGCGACCACTGTCAAACGCATGACGTCCAAGCGGGCTAACTATGGCATATCAAACATAACATCACGCGTTCGCAGGGAGATGTCAGAAATAAGAAAGCTAAAATCTTGTGCATTGTTCGTGTACCATCACAACATCAAATATGGATTTTCCAGTACTTCAAATTGTTATGTGAAATTCATATATTTCTTTTCTTACTTTTCTAAATATAACTATTTCATATTAAAACAGCACGACTGTACAGCTTCATGCAGCTATTGTTATGGGGTAGTTAGGTAGCTTTACCCCCAATCACGCCAAGGAGCCGGTCAAGTTTTCGTGATGCAGACCGCGTTTATACAAATCACCACGACCAAATTGTACGTCAGTTTGACTTAATTTTTTCATATACTGCTTACTGGATGCACCCATTATCTTACGTGGGGATTGAACATACGCTGAAATTTTCCTTTAAATCTACAGCGTACACCCACCTAAATTCGTGCAAAAACCATCAGGACACGATTCTGTGTTGTATTGAATCGGTTATCTAGTTATTCGTCGATCCAATTATCGCACGGTCATAATTCTAGTGATGGTCGTAGGGCCGTACTGTCTACGCTCTAGCCACATGGTCGCACGGTCTGACCAATAGTCAGGTCAACTCAGTAATCATAAACAAATCATTTTTGACATCTTTTTTCACTTCCCACTACCATTCTTAGCAAGGTATATGAGGTTGGGTTAGAAGGTTGTTTTTATTTAATTGTGTGGGAAGAATCGTTTGTTTTACTCAATAGAGTGGAAATTATATCAATAAGTACTACTTGAGAATGAGAAGTATGAAATATGGGGGGGGGGGGGGGGCGCTGAAGAGCGTATACCGGAATGAAGTCGACTCAGTCGTATGACATAACAAGTATTTAGCAAATTATTATTCAGAATGAATTAATTAATTTAGTTTTGGGTTATACGGCGTGTCGACAATTAGGTCATTTTGCACCGAATTTAGGTTCACTTTTTTGGGGGGATAATAAAGTAAGGTTGCCCTTGTGAATAAAAGCTGGTGGGTAGTAAAAAAGATATAACTTACAATCTATCGAAGGGTAAATCAATCAAACAAATGATGATGAAATCAGCTGAAAACTGAAATAGGGTAGGGCCTAATATGTGACCAAGCAGGCAGCAGTTGTTTCATTTCCAATCACTAGATTCAGATAAACTCCTGTCTTTCCATAGGGATCGATACACGTTTTTTCTCAATAGAAAAAGGATGAAAGGAAATATGGAAACTTGGAGCCGGCTTTCTAGACCCTATAATATTGTGAGGCAAATGCAGAACACATATTTGAATGGAAGTACTGCATTCTTCGTGTCTGTTGTTTCGATCTAGATTCTTGTGTGATTGAATGACTGGTTTAGAACTCATGTATAACCACATGGCGTGACCAAGATTACACCATTTTCTTGACATTACCTCACTTCGCTGCGCCGCTGATTCAACACTGGAGAATATGGTTAACACGAATCAATATCCTGATCACTCTTCCTTCACCATACATTTATTTTACTATTATTGTCAACGTCGTTAATCCTCAATAAGCCAAAGTAGACAATAGTATCCATGGCCACTTGAGGGAAACCCACCCACAGAATATATCAACCTTTTTATCAATAATTGATGTATCAATGTTGAAAAAGTATATTAAAAATTCACAATGAAAAAAAAGGTTGAAAATTCCGAGAAAATTTCGGAAAAACTAGTTGAAAAATAGGTTAAACCGTTACATATAACAAAACCAGTAGATAGTTGGTATGAAGTTTGGGCCTACAATTGAAACATTGGTTGAATAAACCTCTCTCTATTAGATAAACTAGATTTCATCAGCATACGTACAACCGTTTTGATACAAAAAATGAACCGTTCAACCGATTATTCTGAAAAACAATCTTAACCTATTCTGGTATAACACCAATTCGAAAAAAAGTTTCGAGTTGATTGATCCTTTTTCCTGACCTTTATGCCGCGTACAAAATTAGTAATTACACAAAAACAAGAAAAAAAAAAAAAAAAAAAAAAAAACGAAGCCCAAATTTTTTCGGTATATGAAATGAAAATCTTCGCTACGCTCATCTAATAATATATATATATATATATATATATATATATATATATATATATATATATATATATATATATATATATATATATATATATATTAACTTTCTTCTCTCCGTTACCTGCTCTTTCAGATAAGTGTTCCTCTAGGTTTTGTGAAGATTTTGAATTGTGATCTCTACTATCATAATTCTGAAATAATGAATATGCTTGATTTGATTTATTTTAAACACCTCTTGAGAAGGATGAAGACGTTCATTATAAACGTATCCAAGGGATCGATGATGATCTGATTTGGCGAATGAGGAGAGAGATGCACTGACGTCAGAATGTGAGACAGGTGATATTCAAACTCTGGTCTACTGAATAACGGCTCAGAAAGCTATTCACCAGTTTATTTTCTTCTGGTTTATTTGTAATCCACTCATTAGTTAGATGGTTTAAAAGCATGATTCTCATTATTATAAATATCTTATAGCCTACAAGACTGAAAGGAAATTAAGAATCAGGAGCCATATTCTAAAGATTTAAGGAATGGAATGAGTGGAATTATATCTTCATTTCACTTTTCATTCCACTCTTTGTCCTTTTTTCTGTTCATGAGGACGAAAGTCATTAAATATGAAATGAAATTATTGTTATTTACACGAAACTTCCTTCATTAGGCTAGCAGATTCTATAGCCAATGGCAGCCTTTGAATATGTAAACAAATTGCAATCACAGCCTTCCCTAGTTCATTATCCTAGTGGCAGTGATGCAGAGCCATCTCGAGAGCTGTGCACAATATTTCACAACTCACTTGCACATTTCACTAGACACATAGATAGTGAGATTCTCAAGTGAAATGTGGAATGAAACGAAACGAAATGATATGAAAGGTGATTCAGGAATAACAATCATGCAGCCTTTTTTACTGAAATAGCAACAATTTAATTTAATTTCACATTTCATGAACCCGAGCATAAGTGTCCAGTTCAATTCATGCTCGAAATAATACGAGTCCTTCGAATTGTAATTTAGGAAGTGAACTATTCTTCAATAAATCGTTTTATAATTAGACGTGATGAGAAGGCTGACTGAAATTTTTATGATCAAAATTAATTTCTCCACATTGTGGCCGTAGTACTCAGCGTTTTGTCTAGGCAGCATATGCGTTGTGAGATGATAGAGATATTTAAATGAATGAATGTAGTCGAAAACTCTACACAGCTTGAGTTGGAAACTATCACCAAGTACTAACTCAGTACTACTAACTGTCTCACATCTAAGTAGCCGTGAATTACCTAGTCGTGTTTTAATGTAGGAACAAGTCAAACGCAGCATATGCGTTGTAACTTGTAAGATGAGCGAGATGTTTGTATGAAGTCTACTCGAAAACTCTACACACCTTGACCTATATGAAATATACTCGAAATATACACCTTGGTAAAAACTGTCAAGTATACAAAACCGTGAATCACCGTGCACAAGATACTGAATAAAGAATATGACCTCTTTTTCTCGCCATTTGATGAAAAAGCATTCATTGAATAATTATTTTCTTCAAAACGGCTAGTCCGATGTTAATGAAAATTCGTAATAATGTGCAATATTTGAATGTTTTCTGAAGAGATTTTTTGTTCAACATTTTCTCGCTCGTCTCAATCTTATGGGGTTTTTCGAAAATTTGTGATCGTGTTTCTCAAAAGTGTTTCAAACCGATTCGGCCCAAAGTCTGTACAGTTCCAGGTTGAATGAGTTTGCGTGTCCAGAAAAAGTTTCATGCTATAATCACAGTCGAACTGTTTGACCTGTGCAGTGCGTATACAAACAATCAAACGAACAAAAATCACACAGACACAAATTTGGTAAATGCAGCATACAGTCTCTACTATCGCTCATCTAATTAATCTCATTACGAAATCATAGATTTCTATATAAACCGCAACCGTAATCAAGCACGAACAAGAATAAGAAATGAAACAGCAAAATTCTTTGAAAACATTTTCAAGATCAGTATCATACAAGTTATAGTAATTAAGAAAAACAGTGAAATAACCTTGATTTTCGAGCTTATAAATATACATGTTTTAATTGTTACGTTTTAGCATGACTTTGATTTGGTTTACCGGTGACCTAAAAAAGTCCCCCCCTTCCCCCCGCGGCATGCACATGAAACTTGGCGGGAGAAAGCTCGGCTCTTGGCAGCCAGGGATTCATACTAGAAGAAGCAAAGAGGAAACCAGACAGATTATTGCTCACGCCCGTAAAGTTGGCCCCTCAGATATCATAATATGATAATATTATTCCACCATTCGTTAGTGTTTCGTTAGTACCCGTAGTACCGTGAAAAATTCGTTAGTAACGCACTGGCTTAGCCGTTATAACGCGTTGTCCATGTGAGAGGCCAACTTCACGCTAGCCCCTCACAAATCACCGATCTTGAAAATTCCAGCGGCCAGCGTTAGTGCTTCATTAGTACCAGTTAGTACTGTCAAACCTTTTGTTTGATCAGGATAACAGATTTAGTTTTAAAAACTAGCCCCTCACATGTCCAATATTGAAAGTGTCAACAGAATTCAACGTGAGTGCTTCGTCAGTACCCGTTAGCACCGCGAATATTTTTGTTTGTACCACTCTGATTTCGTCCCTATAACGCATTGCCCATGTGAGGGGCCAACTTCATGCGGTAGCCCCTCACATGTGTCCAATCTAGAAATTTCCCATGACAATCGTTAGTACTAATCGTTAGTGCAAACTTCACGTATAGAGATCTCATAGCAATTGAACCTAACTCGAACTTTTAACTTGACATGCGAATTGTTTTGTTGGTTCGTAGTGTAATTAATAAATTATGTATTTTTTTGAATTTTGAATTCTTGGTATAGGCCTGTACAGTCTAAAGGCTGGGAAGGAATTAATAGAACCATTCAAAAGTGGCACATCTCGGCTTTGTTTTAGGACTTCGAGGCGGTCTTTCTGGTCACCAATTATAAATAACTTAATCATGATAATAACAAATGATGAAAATGATCTTTAACATAATGACATCGTTAGTTGTCCGTGTGTTCATCGCAGGGAAAAAGTATTTTAGTTTCAAAAAGTCTGGAACACATATATATATATATATATATATATATATATATATATATATATATATATATATAAGTCTGGAACACATATTATATATATATATATATATATATATGTATAATTGCTACATATTTTATATCAATTTCGTAGTCATTTTGAATCAAATTTCGATGTTAATGAAAAAAACAGACATTACCAGGCTATACCAGCATCGCCATTAAGAGTAGTAAGTAAACTAAACACAATACATATTCTCCATATTCCATATTTTCAGTATCATAATATTGAAATATTATCATATTATATTTGAATGAAACGATATCACGATATATACTATTAAAATGACAATATACTTTAATCCAATACGATTCAAATTGCTACAAATTTGATACCAGCAATAAAAGTATCTCAATGACTTTACAAGTGTAATTGACAAATGTATTCTCTACCTTGTTATTCACATTATGTAAATGACTTTTTCAGTGTTCATTCCATCTCGTGTCTCTAGTCAACTTCGTGTATTAGAAAACCTTGCATACGGGTACATGGATAAGAGAACAGATAAGATAACTTCTCGAGTCGATGAGAACATTCCGTACGTACCACAAACTATTACCATATTATAGATGACCCCGGTTACAAAGTTGATCGAAATGTATCATTCCACAACTCGATTTCCTCAATTAATAACTTGAATTACAAAATATATTGATATCAATTTAAACAAATCTATGGAAAAATGGAGAACTAAGAATTATATAAAAACAGTAATAATAGAGTCTTGTCAAAAAAAAACGGATCAAATTTTAAATGCTATAGTAAAAATGAAATCGGGAAATGTTGGCCGTGTAAGTGATTGAGTATAGTCATAGAATGGTATAGTATAAACATCGAACCTCTCAATCAATAAACTTTCACACTGTCTTGTTTCTTTCTCAATGTTGAATTCTCTGTCGATATTCTACAATTAAATAATCTCGATATGATCGTTCACATTTTGTTCAAGCACAAATAATATAATACTGGGACACCAAAATCACAGTAGTATTGTACATTTTGAACTGTTTTTTTTTTCATTATCAATGTTTTCAATTTTTCACATAAATTATACAATCAATACATGTGAAAACAATCCTCATTCTTCAAACAAGACTTGACTCTGGGATAAAAAAATATATATATGAATATTTTTTATTTTTATATTGTGGAAAATGAACTTGAAATTATCGCACATTATGAATGAATCATAATAATTTGAATTTGAAAAATAACCTAATAAGAGCCATGAGTTGAGTCGACTGCATGGCGCATCAGAAAGTAATAAATATGAATAAGATAAAACTTAGAGGATGACCTAATAAGTGCATACATAAACAAAATAAGGAAACATATTATCAACGTCAGAAATGTCAGAAAAATCAATATTATCAAGTCTTACATAACTACAACAATACACAACATTACATCAATACGCTATAGATAGCATACGCTAGAAATACTTTTGTTTAATTTCATCCTGTCAACGTACGTTAGGGCTAAATAAATGTGTGGGAATCAACCAGCATTCGTACCCCCGTATAGCCTAGCCGCTGGTGAGATCGTTAAGCAACATTACAATAAGTACTGTATAGCCCCTATCTGATCACTTAATCACAATACTTAGCAAAACATTATTGACATAATGTACAGTCAATACTTTCACCGGCTAATTACGTTACTTCACTTGGAAAAACAGATAAAACTGCAATCTCCTTGAACTGAATTCCGATTTCATTTAAGATTCGAGTTCGAATGAGTACTTTTGACCGAATCAATCATTTTGGCCTTGGTTTTATTATAAAATTGAAAATTTTAATATTGGATGATTTCGATATCGAAACAACGATCCCAACGAGTTAAAAGTTGTAAATATCTCGAATATAATATAAGGATCTTCAGAAAGTTTGTATTGTGTTTGTATTGATCTATATAATGTTGTGAAAAAGAATTTCAGATCTTGCCAGATGAAAGACTCAAAGCAGTGAACGTACCCTGTACAGTTGCATAGCGATACGTTTCCGTTCCATAATAATCCCCTCCTTTTTGATCGGATTCGATATTTTCGATATAAATTCACAACGAAAAAATTCAATAAATATTTCATGTTAACAATTCGGTATCATTTGAAATTTATCGACCGAATCTAGTCTCTATTAATCCTATCATCCCATAGTAGGCTCAATGTTTAATTCATTTGTTGTAATTTCATTTATTTTATCATGACGGGTCTACTATTCCATCTCAATTTACATTGCAAAATATATTGATGTAATGTTGTGTCTTGATGAGAAACAATAATTTTTTGACATACATGGCATTATTGGTAATATTTTCCCCTATTTTGTTTATGTGTGCATTATGTCATCCTCTAATGGTGGATTGCAAAGACGAAGATCAAACCCCGGCCTACCTTAGACGCCGTCCAAGTACAATATTTACTTTTTTACTTACACGGTGTCTAAGGTAGGCCGGGGTTTAAACTTCGTCTTTGCAATCCACCCATTATTTATATGTATTACTTACTGATGCGCCACTCAAGCCATCTCAGAGCTGTTTTTACTTGCTCTGTTAATTTTCCAATTTTCCATTATTATAATTCATTCATAATGTACGATAATTTCAATTTTATTTTCAATTATTATCTTCAATCTATTGTAAGATAGTAGGCCTATTTTGTCCGTTATTTTCTTATTTACAGTTGCAACTCAATTTATCAATCATATCCACATTTTCTTTACACCTTTATATTGCCCTTGCATAAATCAAAATTTAAATTAAAAAATGCAGATAAAATAATCCACTTAATGCCAAAGTCAAGTCTTCATTGAAGACTGTGTTTTTTTTCGCCTGTATTGTATAATGTATGTAGAAAAATGAAAAAAATGACAAACCAAAGTGAAAACACTTTTTCTACACAACCGGATAATCCTTAATCCTCGATTTCCATTAAATCAATCAAATGGCATCTACTCACGTTGTTCCTGGCGCTGAGGTCGGCGCCCAGGTCCAGGATGCGGTCCAGGAAGGCGGTGCGGTTGTCCTTGACCGCGTACATGAAGGGAGTCATTCCCGTCACCTGCAAGGGAGCATAACACAGGATCAGCCAACGTGAAGTGCATGGCACATCGCAATTATCACCGTATGATGATAATTTCGTCTAAAGTACCATTTCTTTACTTTTCATATTATTTATCTACTACAATGTAGTTTATAGACCAGTGTAGAGCCAGTCTGATTTATTGAATAGTCCTCTTCAGTCTTTTGGAATGATGGGAAGGACTCGTGTTCTATTAAGGAACCTTTCCAGGATTAAGTTTGCTGGCGGCCGCAATTCATCGGACCATCGGTCTATGTCACCACATGCGGGCGTTGTTGTTGTTGTTGTTGTTGATATTGCGCGCAGCTCAAACATACCTAGAGAAAAATGTACGTAATTTAATAAACCCAACTTCTCCAAGCTAACGTTTACGGACTGACCTGACCAAAAAAACATTCTGAACTAATTTAATCTAAACTAAAACCACAGATAATCGATCTATTCTAAAACCAATCCAGAACTTATTTCCTGACAGACAAATAGCCACTTCGATTCTGTTGACAACTAAGGGAAACCATGATGCTCCTCAATCAGGATAATCAACCGTGGCAAGAATCGAGCCTCAGACTCCTGGATAACAGTTCAGCGCGCTATCGACTAAGCCACCCGACCTATTCTAGAGTATACTAAACATTCTGTAGAGTGATAAGTCGAAGGCCTTAAAATATTTTACAATTGTCTTGGAATTTAGTGTTGATCTTCGAAATGACCAAGCTGGGTCAAAGTAGCAAACAAACGGTAGGTCAATAGTAGCATGGCACCTCCACCCATGATAAGTGCTGGCGACTCATGAAGCAGCTGTCCTTGGCAGGGACGTGTGGGTTAATTGAGTGAGCAGTGGTTTATGTAGGGTCGACTAGTGGTCTGTACTGATTGACTGCCTTGAGTGGCATGGCACCTCCACCCGTGCTAAGTGCCGGTGTCTCATGAAGCAGCTGTCCTTGGCAGGAACGTGTGGGTCAATTTAGTGAATGGTGGTTTAAGTAGGGTCGACCAGTGGTTTATGTAGGGTCGACTAGTGGTCTGTGCTGCTTGACTGTCTGGAGTGGCATGGCACCTCCACCCGTGCTAAGTGCCGGCGTCGCATGAAGCAGCTGTCCTTGGCAGGGACGTGTGGCTCAATTGAGTGAATAGTGGTTTAAGTATGGCCAGTGGTTTATGTAGGGTCGACTAGTGGTCTGTGCTGCTTGACTGCCTGGAGTGTAATGGCACCTCCACCCGTGCTAAGTGCCGGCGTCGCATGAAGCAGCTGTCCTTGACAGGGACGTGTGGGTCAATTGAGTGAACAATGGTTTATGTATGGTCGACCATTGGACTGTGCTGAGATACCGCCTGGCATGGCATGTCAATTGAAATTATCAATATGTGAATCAGGTAGGCTGTGAGTTAATAGTTTCAAAATCAAGGTGTGTACCACCGTTACAATTTATTCCAGTATATTTCATACAAAATCTCGCTCATCTCACAACGCACATGCTGCGTTTTCCTACTTCATACGATTTGTGAAATAAAGTGTCAATTATTATATCTACAATCAACCACTTTCTCGTTAGCCTAAAATGTCTAGTATTCATTTAGTGAAATATCTGAAGGTATAAGACATGACTCTGAGATATGCCCGTGCATCCACCATCCTGTACAAGCCCCTCCCACTTGTTGGCCATACATACAATCGACTTTTCACTTTCATTTGTCTGCAAAAGTTTTGGCAAATCACATAATATCAGTAGTCAAATTCAAGATATAATCCTACAATAGACTTATGTATTTATAGAATAATGTTAAATATTATTTCGGTTGGAATGCAATAAAATAATGTTCCGCAGGATTCACGAAAATGTATGCTAAATATGCTTGTAAGTGGGCTAGAGAAGCATAAAGGGCTGTGCCCTAGATTTACAAACACGTCCCCCCTCCCCTAAATCAAAGTTCTTATGCGCCTTGAGTGTAAAATAGTGTTCAAATGAAACCAAATTACAGAACTACAGAAAACAACGCTAAATCGAACTTCTCCACAACCCTATGCTCGAAACACCATTTAAATACTTACTTACGTTCTTTATATTTTTATTTTGAACGAAGGGCTTTAGCTGTTTGCGATCAATACCCGAAAAACTATGCCGAAAAATAAGAGTACGAGACAACTCTCTTCAAAATGCATTCACGAAATGGATAACTTGGAGGTATAAACACTATTTTGTATTTTTTTTTTATATCGGAATAAAATAGTGTTTCATGCTTCGCCATTGTTTCGGGGTCGATCAGAGGCGGCAAGTGGCTATTTATTGGACCGGAAGTAGGTTCAAGATTGGTTTTAGTTTAATTAAATTAGTTTAGTATTTTGTTAGTTTAGTTAGTTCAGGTTGATTTGGGTTAGAGTATGATGATTAAGTTAGGTAGATCGGTTTCATTTAGGTTAGTTCAGGCTGCGCGCAACAACAACAACAACAACAATAACGTCCGCATGTGGTGGAATAGGCGACATAGGCGTCCGATGAATAGCGACTGCCAATCAGCGGGCGGGCAGTGACCCTATAGGAACAATTACAGGTCATTCATTTCGATGATGAATTTCAGAATACTATGACGTCATTTCCGCCAAACGCTTTTCGATGTGTTTCACATGAGTCATACACGGCATCGAAATGTGGCGGGAATCTTTTCAGATTAAGTTGGCAACTTGTTCGTGGAATCGCTAGCAATGACGTCATCGCCGTGTGGGCCGTGCTCTGGTCAAGCTTGAGCCTCACGGCGGGGTAGATCTGAGTCACTGATTACGACAAGCCAGGTAGCGCTAGTAGGCTATTGGGAGGGGGCGGTGGGAGGGGAGACGCCAACGGCCTTCTTGATAACCAGGTCTCGGTCATCGACAATTACTTGCGCCCCAAATCAAGTGAGCCAATGTAACGCAATAACCAAAACAAATGAGGTTAAAGAAACACCTGATAGATTGTAATGAAATAGAAGAACGGAGTTGCTTCACGGCGCTAAAGACACATCTGAATGGTTTGTGTTTGTATTTATTTTAAATTTCGAGGAAATCGGAATTGGTTCGATTAGCAGCTTACATTTACACAGAAAACAGATTATTTGCATTTATATTACACATATACTGAACATGCATACCATGCACTTTAATGTTTATTATTGTTTGTTCAATGATCCCACCAACAGCTAGGTTATTTGAGGGAATGAACGGCTGACAAATGAATGATGGACACATCCCATGTCGAACGCCCGACCTGACTACAGTTCATAAAGCAGAGCCTTAGCTGACTATAAAAAGCGGAAATAAGCTAAAAGATCCGACTTATAGTTCATTTCTATGGGGGTACGAATTATTTAATGAATGAGTATAGAAATCGATACGGTAACAACCTATAGGTATCACTGAAGAGCTAAACGACCCCACCAATATCTCAGTAGGCCTAATATGGGATAGCGATCAACTGAACGAGCATGTGACATTGAACCGACAAATGGAATGTCACCAAGAAAACATATCTTCTTCTAGTGCCTACATCGAGAACAATCAGCCGAGGGTTGCTTAAGGGGATCCCAACCACAGGTTAAAAGTTTCGGTGTCAACGTAACATCGCAGTGACTATCTGACTGAACATATTGAAGTGAAAGCGCTTCATACAATTGAATCTTCTAAACTACTGTCGATCCATAATAAACATTCACATTAGGTTATGTTATTAGTACGTATCGGTACGCGGAGAGTTTAAAATCGATGGCAAAAATATCATGTGTTACTGTTACATACGATTGATATTTCCACCTTTGTTATTGAGAAATCTTTGGCAAATATTGTCTGCATCTTATGATGTATTTGTTGATTTTGTATCTTGCACTGTTCAAGTTTCATGATTATTTATATCTGTGAAATCACCCTATTGGGAACTTTTTGCCTTCTGGAGAATTGGGAACGCCTCGACATACTACTAATAGGTCTGGGGCGACCGCACAACCAACTACAGAACAACTGAGAGTGTGTCTTACTGTTGCGCCACATTCCCAATCGAAATAAGGAGTAAACTTAAAGGTCATCACAACCTTGGGAATAGATTTGAACGAATAATTACGCGCTTTATTTCCCTAATTTTAGAGAAAACTAGAAAGAACACAGAAAACAGAAATCATATTCAATGTATTTGTCCTCCAGATAGGGGCCTACTCCAAATCATGACGTAGGCATTTCCGTTGAATTTATTAAGATGATGTATTTATTAGATGTTGTGGTTTTCTGAGACGAGTACGATAAGATACAAGAATGTATCATTTACAAACGTCAAGATGCTCAACCCAGGGGCTACATTTGAATGAATATTGACGCCATTTTTCACCCTAATTTGAGAGAAAACTAGAAATCATCATCTTAATTTCAGAAATCATAATTGATCTTTCCGTCCTCCAGATACCCTGTTTCGTGACGTAGACATTGCCCGTCTCTGTATCGAAACAAGCAATGAGTAATGCTTACGTCACGACTCAGAAAAAGGGGGCGGGTCCTTAAGTACAGATAAATAATGGCAATTTCTGAAATAGTGTTGATGATTTCTAATTGTCTATGAAATTATGGTAGAAAATTGCATCAATTCAAATCCAGCCACAGGGCTCTATACAGTCCAGGGCTGTTAGCCCTGGGGCTAATGGCCTTTAAAGTTGCAGTAAGATTATGTAATTACCGAAGTGTTTATACATTATAGTTGATAGACAACCTTTTTTCGTGGATATAAGTACATGCTTAGAATGAACACTACTGAAATAACTCCTTTGTCTAAGGAACTGTGAGTGGAATTCTTCAATCTACATAAGTAAACATGAATCTCATTTAAATATCCCGAAATATAAATAAGCTAATACCAAGTTTTCAGTAAATTCTCCATCTAAAATGACACAGGTTTCATAAGTTTTATAATTTTAAAAGTGCTAAAATGAAAGATTATTTCAACTCCGAACCGACTTGAACTTGAAGTTATTGAAAGCTGTCATTCATTTGTTATAATAAAGTTCTGTCTTTTACTCAAAGCTACACGTACTGTAGTAATAAATTGAGGCGAGCGCTCGACTACAGTTCAGACAAGATAAGAAAGTGTGGACAGGAGGGCATCCTACCGAATCTGTAATACCGAAATAGTAGGGTCTACCTTACGATAGAAGAAGTGGCCTACTTTTCGCAGGGTGGAAATAATAATTGGTAAACATTAACACGATTTATAGTCCAACTTGATAAGAGTTTAATTAACTCTAGTCATGAAACACGTTTATTGAATTTTTTTGAATTGGCTTTTTAGATATTTCAGCGTTATGGGAACGGGAAGTAGCTTGCTCGCCAATACATGATACTAAGTGTGATGTGTGATCGAGCTATATTTGCAGATATCATAGACACGAATTTTGTTTCGCTAATGGAAAATGCAAGTGCAATTAGGTGTACGATATAGTTGTTGTTTTAACTCTAGACGAAAAGTATTCTACGTGTTCCTGTCATCCAAAGCAGAAACGATCAAAACACACGATATAATACGGTACACTATAATGTATGCTTTCTATTTAGAGTGCTTCTGAAGAATTTAATTCGCTTACTATTGAATGTTTTTGATCTGGGAAAATGGAGTCAATTAGTTTTTCAATACGCATCATCATTAAAATATAATGTATATATGTATTTAACGGGGGTAATATAGCATGTGCACAAATGTCAACTAGTGTCACAGAGTACCACTAAAAGGATGTGGGTTCGATGCTCGTTGGGGTCATATACCTCCACAGAGGACAACCTACCTCTCTCGCACGTATTACTGGATTCAGTACATCACATGTTTTGTATGTGCTCATTCCTACTATTATTAACCGCGATGTAGGCCTACCGCTTTTTGGGTGAAAATCTCAAGGCGTCCCCAGTCCCCGTAGGACAAAAATTCCCCGCAACAGTGATTTTATAGATATAAATGATCATAAAAATTTGACAGTGCGAGATACTAAATAACAAATATATCATAAGATGCGGGCAGTATTTGGCTAAAATTCTTTGGAGTCAAAATATTTTAGTATATAAGGTAAAAATATCAGTTATTATTATTATTATTAAGGACTTTAATCGGCGAGATTTAGCCTGGTGGCCATTTGTGTAAGTTGTATGTAACTGTAGGTCTAATATCCTAAATATTTTTGCCACCAATTTTTACCTCACCGCTTACCATTACATGCAAATAACACGTAACGTATTGCGAATGATTATTATGAATCGAAATTATTCTGGAAAATACTTGTCTGAATGGTGTTAAGCAGTTTCACTACTGTATACAATATGATCATCCGGAAAGTCACTGCTATCGTTTATATGTTATGTTGGCTAAAAATTTCACGCTGTAAGTGGGTTCCTCTCAAGACCAAACCCTTAAAATAAGAAACAAATATTAGTTGGATTATTTTATTATTTGTCAATTTTCAATCCACCCAAATTACGAGAACTTTTCATTCAATTTCGCTCTAATTCCATCCGTGGAACAAGTTTGGGCTTACTTTGTTCACCTCAATAATTTGACCCAAAGTTTAAATGGAAAATCAGTTTAACCACTTGCAAGCGAGATTAACTGATTGTATTTGAATAATATGATCAAATAAGCTGAGGATTTTTAAGAAGTTTCATATATGAGGATAATATTTCAGGATTTGAAAAAGGTACAACCACAGCGAATGATGATCATTACGATCACTAGCCGTCCACCGTAGCTCAGTCAACTAAGGCACCGCTTTAGAAACATAATTCACCGTTGGCCATAGTGGCCATAGGTGCAGGTCCCGCAAAAGCCATTTGTTTTTGTTACCGTCCTTTCACTTATCATCAGTTTAAAGGTTTCATTATCACCTGCTTATTCTTACCCGCAAATAACCTATCTGTTAGTGGGGTCGTTGAACAAAAAATAATCATCGAATCAGCCAGTCACTACTCTATCTCGATGTCATTCACCTCAATCATACCATCATTAAACTGCATCCAATCACACATGCAATGCACAGTGTCAGCCGAGGAGTCTCCGCTATACACTCATCAAATAAAAACTGATATGAAAATGAGAAACCAAAACGTGTGGTCGACTAGCTAGCACACTGGCCCGTTATTCAGGAGTCTGGGGATCGATTCCCGCCATGGTCGACCATCCTGAAGATGTTTTTTCTTGATTCACTTCTGTCGTTTAGGTCGATATTGGGATGGTTCCTTAACTACAAGCCACGACCGACTCCTTCCCACTATTCAAAAAACACCTGATGAAATATAACACTTCATCTCTTCATCCCATTATCTCATTCATCATTCACCCACGCCAATATATCTTAGTCATCAGTACAGTGCGTCGTCAAGCCCAATATAAATCGGAAACTAAATGAAACCTTGAAGATGGACAGTATGGCAATACATCATACAATATTATTCAGTCACTATTCAACAACTAGTGAGAATATGAAGAACTTGACAAACTTCAAGAACTTATTGAGAACATGAAGTGTCAACAAAAACACGATTAAGTAGGCCTATAGAAGAAACGCTATATATTTGAACTGAATTAACGAACTAAAATGAACAATATACTATAAAAAAAAACAATCAAATTGTTAGTTCCTCTTCGTGCACGTGACGGAGCTAGCACGAGACATATCAACGTTAGATGCCATTCACGTTTACTGCACTATTAAGACCAGGTTTATTATAATTATATAATACTATTATTACAGCCGGTATAAAAAGTAATAAGAGACATCATTTCCCATAAAAGTAACGTGACAATAGTTTTAAGGGAATGAATGTACACTGAAAAATAATATATTTTTTTCAATGCATTACTTTGTTCTTGGTTTAATTTAGGCTGTATTCGAATTTTATAAGTGTATCTTGATTATTTGTGTTTTCGAAAAATGTTTGTATAGGTGCCGCCAAGTACGAAATTAGTGGCATCACAACACTTTGGAGGTATAACTCTATAACATATTTTTAGAAGCTTTTATTAATTTGATTTCCTACTCTTTTTTTATGGTAGGCCTATGACTTAGAAGGTTCTAGTTTTTTCGTTGGCTTCCTATATAATCATCACGTTACTTCATATGTGATTTTCTAATTATCTTCAAGTCGTTAATTAACGAGAAAAGTATGAAAATTCATAATTTGAGAAAATTTGGATTTTCAATTTCGTGCCGTTTCAAAAATGTGTAGAACATTCAATTCCAAACATTCATAAAAATACAACATACCGAATTAAAATGAACAGAACATATGACAACAAAACTGTGAATGGTGTAGGCTTTTTTGTAATTCAATATTAAATGTCGTTTTTGATCAAAGTTTGATGAAATAATTTAAAAAAAATCAAATTATACATTTTTCCATTTAGTTTCACTTTGATCCTGATGTTTTCTCGAAATTTTGAGTGAATCACTGAATGACTGATTTCAGTGTATATCCTTATAAGCAACCCAGCTTTGTTACGTAAAGACTATTTTAATGCATTATAAATTATAACATGTTGATTCATGAGAATGAGAAATATGTTTAGAAGAACGTGTTATAACGGGATTAGTACTATAGACAAACGCAGCATATACCTTGTACGATGAGCGAGATATTTGGATGGAGTTTACTCGAAAACTTTACACATCTTGACTTATGTGAGATATACCAGACAACATTACACACCTTGGTGGAAAATGCCGAGTCGACAAAGCTGTGAATCACGCTGCAAAAGATACTGGCTATATGATAAAAGTTCATTCATCGAATAATTATTTTGAATAATGATTTTTGAAAATATTGTGATTGTTTATTAGGGATCAACCGTATTTTAGAAGGTACCCTGTACTTCTCTGCACGGTGTAAAGCAGTTCCACAACAATACGTTCATCCGGAAAGCCACTGCGATTGTTTATGCTTTAGTTGACACTGAAAATGGTCACAAAATATGCATCTCGCGTTACATACACCATTTGATTACTTCTCGAGATATTTTATCGTGTGTGGTATCGATGTGTTTGTGAAAGAATTGGCTAAATTAACAATAAACAGTTCAACCATATGCGCTAGGCGTACAAGACCAGGGACATTCACGTCATTTTTTGTTATAAATCAATGTAACAGAAATATTTATTTGTATCAAGAGGGTTACAGGAATACTGATAAAATTTAGTTCGGCTGATAGAGGAAGGTTTACCCAACGAATGTATCAATTGTTATCTCCAGGCTAACTATCTACTGGTTTTGGTGAAAGTAACGGTTTACCATATTTTACTACTAGTTTTTCCAAATTTTTCTTGGAATTTTAAACTTTTTTGTAAATTAAATTTTTTTCAATATACTATTTTACATTGATACATCAATTAATAATAAACAAATTGATACGTATTCGTATGTGACTCTTAAATCCATGCTCCAGTTGAAACATTCACTATACATATTGGTGTAACAGACATTCTTATTCGATGCAAAAAATAAGTAGGTTGACAAAATAACAATTAATAGCGAGAGTAATCGTGTACAAGAGAAGGACGATACTTATCAACAATGGATGAAATTGAAAAAGTGATTGGTGTAACCAATGTTTAGTGTTAACACAAAATGTTCATTTACAACGGATTACGAAGTAGGCCTACTACTCAAGGCGTCTAAAAGCAAGGACCACATTTTTTTCAACAGAATGTATACTCTGAAATTTCAATAGATGTTGTGGAACAGCATTGAAAAAAAAATAGAGTCGCCCGACTGGCACAGTCAGCTAACGCATTGACTGAGAAACTGAAGTCTACTCGGTCGTGAGTTCGAGTACCGCATAAGGCATGGGTTATTGTGAACATCCATTTATTGTACCTTCAAGTAACTTAGCTGCATGTTGGTGGGGTCATTACGCAAACAATAATCAATAAGAAATATGAATACATCGATCTATAGCCTTTATAAACACATGAATAAATAAATAAATGAATTAATAAATATATGAATGAATACATGAATAAATAAATGAGTGTTGAATGAATGGATGATCGAATAAATAATAAATAACAAGAATAAATGGATAGATAAATAACGGCAGCTGCTTAGGAAACTTGATTATTCACCAAGAGGTGAATACTTGTTATTTACAGCAGTAAAGTACAGCTGGTATAGTCGTTATATTCCATTTATTTGGAAGATTTGGACATAAGACCCAGATTGTTATTCTACGTCCAAATGGGGAGAGTACAATGCCAATTATAACATTTATTGTACTTCGAAGTACTGAGACGTTGTTTGTCCCCAGGCCGGATGTTGTCATGCTGCGCTTGTGTCAGAATCCCGCTCATTTGTGTAGACCACTATCTATCATAAAACTCCGCCACGTATACACATATGAGGTGACTAGATGCTACAGATGTTATGGCTAAGACAACGAATGATATGACTGGGAACATGGAGTTATGACTAGGAAGATTGATGCCAGATGGTATGATCAAGAAAATAGTCTTAAGAACATATGTAAGAACATAGAACAGAGATGATATGGCTGGGAACAAAGATGATATGTCTAGGAACATGGATGTTATGTCTAGGAACATAGATGGTAGGATCAAGAACATAGTTTTAATAACATATGTAAGAACATAGAACAGAGATGATATGGCTGGGAACAAAGATGATATGACTAGGAACGAAGATGTTATGACTACGAACGTAGATGTTATGGCTAGAAATATGGATGATATAACTATAGGAATATATATGCTATGACTGAGCACATAGATGTTATGACTAGGCTATGATATGACTAGAAACAAAGATGATACGACTAGGAACAAAGATGATACGACTAGGAACAAAGATGATATGACTGGGCTATGATATGACTAGAAACAAAGATGATACGACTAGGAACAAAGATGATACTACTTGGAACAAAGATGTTGTGGTTAGGAACATAGATTTGAACCGGTTGCGAACAAAGATGTTATGACTGGGAACGTTGATTATATGACCAGAATATAGGAGATATGACTATAGGAACATGCATATTATGACTGGGAACATAGATGATATGACTGGGAACATAGATTTGAACCGGTTGCGAACATAGATGATATGACTGTGAACATAGATTTGAACCGGTTGCGAACATAGATGTTATGACTGGGAACATGAGTTTTGTGTCTGGGAACATAGATGATATAACTGTAGGAAAGTGAATTTCATGACAGGAAACAGATGACTAGGAGAATAGATTTGCACCGGTTGCGAACATGGATGATATGACTAGGATCATAGATATGATATGACTGGTAAAATAGATGATATGAATAGGAACATAGATTATATGACAAGGAACATAGATGTGCATCCGTTGCAAACATAGATGTTATGACTAGGATTTAGGAACATAGATTATATGACTGGGATCATAGATAATGTCTAAGAACATAAATGACATGACTAGAAACATAGATTTGCTCTAGTGGCGAACATAGATGACATGACTGGGAACTTATGTACCCTGGTGGTGAATATAAATGATATGATCGAGAATATGGATATGTGAAGAATATGTCCAAGAATATGTGACTAGGAACATAGATGTGTACCGGTGGCTAACATACATGACATGACTAGGAACATAGATGATGTGACTAAGAACATGGATGATATTACTAGAAAGATAGATTTGCCTCGGTTTTGAACATAAATGTTAGGACTAGGAACTTGGATGATATAGCTATAAGAACATAGATATGCCTCGGTTGCGAACGTGGATGATATGACATACCCGAACATGGATGATTTGGCATACGAACATAGATATGAATAGGAACCTAGATGTGCTCGGGTTGCGAACATAATTAATTTAAAGTTATATATACATATCATCTGTCTACTTATAAATTAAGAACGTTATAAAATCGCCCTTGTGGTACCTTGTCATGCTTGGCTCTTATCGGTGAACAATGACTTGTGACACGTTTACAATATTGATAGATAATGAGAACCGGTATTTAAAAATTACATCTGATACACATTACACGAAAAAACAGCTTTTTGCAAATGGTTAATTCCGTAATCAGTAATTCTGTATTCTTCGTTTAGTAGAATTATTTTGTTGCCCATAAATGACGGTTCTTATTAGAAGTAGATACAAATAGAATCTTTGCATTTACGCTAAGAAGTACAATGAACTGAAATAATAGCCTGAAATTACTACGTTGCTATTTTCAGTACCAACCCCCGCCAGCAAATGCTCTGATCAACATAGTAAGACGACGTGTATGATAAAAATAGAACTTATTTATCACTGATAATAAAATGAGTAAAATGGATATTTTAGGAAATGAGAAGTGAAAAATATCCTTCGAAAGTCTTTCGTATATCAGTTCTGATTGTTGTGAAGGCTACAGGAGGCAGTGATATATAATATGTAAAGTGTTCTAAAGTGACGAGATATGACTGTAAGTAATGATATAATTACATGTCATACAAGGCTATAAATAATCGGCATGCAGGCTGTACGAAATATTTGAATAGCGGAAAATGCTTATTAATATGCAATGCCTGGTATAATGTGGCAGAAGAGAAGTAAGAATATTTTATCTGGCTTCCTTTAGCAACACGCAGAAGTACGACTCGAGACTCTGATATAAAAATATAAAAATAATTATAATATAGTTACCATTTTTATAACCTGTCAAGTTGATCTTTTGTATTGGAAAATGTTTACTCATATTGAAAATCAAGACTTAATTTCAGTTGAACATTAGGAAAATTAAATAGAGAAATCTTTTTTTTATATGTTATCAAACCAGTGAGATTGAATGAAAAGTATATCAACCCCAAGATAATTTTAAGCTCTTCAATTAATATGTCATTCTATTTTTGTGAATTCAATTAGTTCTAAGATAATACGTCAATGAATACCACGAATGTGATGGCATTTATTGACGGATTATCTTAAAACTGATTGAATTTACAAAAATAGAATATCATATTAATCAAAGTGTCTCAGGGTTGATATACTTTTGATTCAATTGCACTGGTTCGTGAACATAGAAAAAAATAGTAAAGATGAATTTCTTCATTTTTATAAGTACCGTCCATGAACCCTCTTAATGTGATGCTGATTTGGTTTCTGCCCTGTAAAGTATCATGAATGTATACAGTTTTCAAATCGCTAGCTGAAGATAGCACGTAGATAACCGAAATATCCGAGTAGACAGCCAGCTACGACTTCCTGGTCTAGTTTTGCTCAAGCAGAGGGAAAATGAAACACCGACATCAAATAATGTACGCCATGAAATCTACATATTATTCATGGACGCCTCAACTAAAATGTAACACTAATTAGAGCTGAATTCTTACTTATATCTCATGATATCAATCAATAATGAAAAACAGATTGATTGTTTGTCATGAACTAAAAGTAGTTAAAGTGTATCAAGTTGATTAAAGTTGATTAATGATTTTCTTTCCGGAACATGCAATTTGTTCTTGGCATATTTTAAGAACTTTTTTCTCACATTTACGTCTTCCAGAATTAAAGCTGGTTTAATATATTGCGTATCGTTATAGGTATTACGAAGCATTATAGTTGAACAATTGAAACATACAATGATAGATATACGTTATGAAAAGAATGAGACAATTAATTACATACTCTCTAATTAGTCGTGTTTTCATTGTTGCTATAATAACGTTTTAATCAGTAGATCAAACTTCTCTGAAATATTCGTTTTTGATATCAGAATCATCTCCAACCACAAGATAAGTTGTATTATAATTCAACTCCCGTTTTGAAGACATTGTGAGTTGTCAAACACTATCGAAACTCTTGTCTACCATGCCCATGGACTATACTTGAAATTACTGTGTGAAAATTTGACGCTAATTTTCCAAAAATGAATTACTAATCTTGTATGCCACGCCAATAGATAGGTTAGGTTATAGGGTAGTGCATGGACTGTATGCTGTACTAAGACCGTCAATATGCAACCAATTACTGCAATGGTGTACAGTTGTTATTGCTTCCTTAATAACTGGTCGAACCGATTGATTATAGCCAAAACAGGTTACAAAACAAATAAGATGTTGAGAATTACGTTGGAAACATGTCATGCCTTGTCAACTGACCGAAGAAGCGTACAAAGACAGAGGCGTTAGCGTCGAGTGACCACAGTTCCTTTTCTTCTTGCTGCGTAACGACTCCACTAATAGTTAGGTTATACGGGGGTATAATTGAGCGGGTATTAATATTAATGTTGACGTGATGATAGGCGAAAGGACGTTTACAAAAACCCATGCCTTATGTGGGACTCGAACTCACGCCCAACGGTTACTTCATTTTCTACCGCTAGCGATAGTTGACTGAGCGGCCCCGGCTTTTCTTCTTGCATTTACACATAATAATGTGCAGAATATAACATGTCCTTCAAAGTAATCAACAATAAGGATGATATTAATAAATAATAATAGTGTAATAATATTGATTGTTGCTGATATTAATGTTTAAATCAATTTGGAAGTTGTTGAAGTACGACTCTAAGAACCGCTTAAGGGAGTTCATGCACGGTGCTTAGTAAAACTGAGAAATTCACCGTCACTAATTTTTTTCTATGTTCAAAAAACTAAGTCAAATCAAAGTAAATTAAGTGACCCACCCACATGCGTAACATGTTCAGTGTCAAAGTGATATGAATACGATCGTAGTGACTTTACGTCTGAACATGTTATAGTGAAATTGCTTCATACCGTGCAGAGAAGTATCTTAGTTATAAAATACTGTAAATCCATAACAAACATTCATATTAGGTTGCATGTTATTTGTATGTATAACGGTACGCGGTGAGGTAAAATCGATGGCCAATACGTCGAGTGTTATACTGTTGCATTTATTACTCGTGTTATTATTTATTATTATGGTGTTATTATTACTTCTTTGTTATTATCAAGTTTGAGTTACCATAAGCACTTTCGACAAATATTGTCTGCATTCTATGACGTATTTGTCAATTTCCAATCATGCACTATAAAATTGTTAGATCACTTATGTTTGTAGAATCCCCCAGGTGGGAAATGTTTGCCCCATGGAGATTGGGACGCCTTAAGTCAGCTTGAACCACGCTTGATTTTCAAACTAGAAGGATATATAGTCTTTGTGTTGAAAAGTGTTTCCGTTTCTTATGTCACAATCAGATCATTACTCGATTTCCTTGGGCAAGAAATGGAATCAGTTAGCATTAAGGACAATTAAAAGTGGTAAAAGTTTTGGGAACTGCGATGACAACTGATTGATTTGAAGGCCGTTACTAATATTTAAGTTTTTGGCCCAGTTTCTTCCCATTAGAAGTCCAAGTATTGTGTTAATGAATCAAGTTGGGAAAGTCAGCTCTCTGTTTGGCATAGCGTTTTGATAATTCGATGGTATTAGTCAAACATCCGAGGGGTAATTATAGAGAGTAATTAGTCATTTTAGTGCTACGTCTGTTTCGTAATTATTATATCAACGTAATTATGGCATTCAATGTAAATCAATTCGGGGGACACCTTGTTCAATATAAACCAGGTTAAACACCACGGCCATGAAGGAGGGTTATACTTACAGAGATTACATCTCATATTACGTTAGGAATAAACCAAATGTAGAGAACAAATGAACGAATGGAAGAATAAACGAATGAACGAATGGTAGAATGAAAAAATGGACACATGAACGAATGAATGAATTAATTAATGAACGAATTAATTAGTGATGAACGAGTGAACGAATGAAGGAATGAACGAATTGACGAATGAACAAATGAAGGAACTAACGAATGAATGAATGAACGAATGAATGAATTAACAATGAACGAATGAAGGAATAAACAAATGAACTAATGAATTAGAGAATACACGAATAAACGAATGAACAAATGAAGGAACTAACGAATGAATGAAGGAACTAACGAATGGATATATGAACGAATGAATGAATTAATGAATGAATTAACGAATGAACGAATGAAGGAACCAACGATTGAACGAATAAACGATTGAACGAATGAAGGAATGAAAGAATGAACGAAGGAATGAATGAATCAGGGAACGAATGAACGAATAAACGAATGAACGAATGAAGGAATGAACGAATGAAGGAATAAACAAATGAAGGAATGAAGGAATGAAAGAATGAACGAATGAATGAATGAAGGAACGAATTAACGAATTAACGAATTAACGAATGAAGGAATGAATGAATGAACGAATGAATGAACGAACGAAAAAACGAATGGACGAATGAAATAATGAACGAATCGGTAAATGGTAGGGAACATCATATGCTTTCAAACTCCATCTGTTTTCATCGTAATTTAGAATTCGTAATTGATAATTTATAACGTCTTATAAAATTCGCATAGCTCTCAAAACACTCTCATATCAGTTTGTTCCCGGAAGACACTTGGTAGACTTGGAAAGAGTTGTATATACCTATATTGAGAGTTAAATATATCACATAGACTTGGATATATTTTGTTCACTTGGATACCTAGATATAGACTCATCAAACTGAGAAAAACTTGAACCGACTTGGGAAGATACTTAGACAGACTTACACATACTTAGATAGATACTTGGACAGAATTAGATAGACTTGGATTTAGACTTGGACTTTGGCAAGACTTGGGTGGACTTTAAGATAGGCTTATACAGACTTAGATAGAGTTTACTCAGTAGACCTATGGTCAGTAGTGTTATATCAATTTAATTTAGAAATATACGTCTGTTCAATTCTGTATAAGGTCATATACATTGAACCAGTCGTTGAAAATAAACCCAGTCGTTTTTGTTAATGGATTATTGTTTTCATTCGGTGACTTTTCATCCTCTATGACTGTTCGATCTACAACAAACTTTCAATTCAAATTTGTAAAATATTCTATGCTTGATCCACCAGATACAATAATACGAGACCTATAATCTAGACCTACTAAAATCTAGACCTACTGAATTCACAAAACAAACGAAATGAATAAACCGTGCTATCAAAAATTTGAATAGTGTATTTTTATTTTTCCGTGACGAGACCGCCTCGAAGTCTTGAAATAACCAAGAGCTGCCTCTTTTAAACACTCTTACTAATTCACCCTTGGCCTTATTTGGGGAACAATGATTGCATATCAAGATTTCTCCATCGATTTTTACCTCACAGCGTACCGTTACATACACATATAACACGTAACGTATTGCGAATGTTCCTATTATGGATCGACATTATTTCAGAAGATTTGCACAGTGTGAAGCAGTTTCACTACAATATGTTTATCTGGAAAGTCACTACGATTGTTTGTTTGGACACTATTAGGACACTGAAAATGTTACGCTGATGGTAGGTCTCCCTTGATGCACAACTATAGAAGTGAATAGTCCTACATTTCTTTCTGAAATATTGAAACATATAGGTACGTAAACTTGCAGTCACATCAAGTTTCATTGGTTTATTAAGATCCACTCAAGATTTATTGTTTGTCAAATGAGTCGTGTTATTTTAATTATTCTTTGGGGTGGTAAGGTCGACCTGTGGTCTCCCATCCGAATGAGCCTACTTTTATTCTTAGCAATTGATGTACAATGATTCTGTATCAAGTTTAGATGGTAATAAAAAATGAATGAAAATTGAGGGTCGGTTAAGACACATTGAGATGCATCTAGAAGAAAATTTACTGACATTATACATTTTAAAACTAGCAGACAATATATACATAGTACATACGCATTACACGTAGCCCTTGTCTATGGAAAAATTAAAGCTAAAATATTCATGTATTCGATAATTTCGGAAGAAACATTCTATGTGTCTACACTTAGGACACATGCAGAACTCGATTATGATTGTTAGTAGTCAATATTATAAATAATGTAGGCTATATATGTTTCACTGCTGTATCTGTGATAAACTGCTTATATTAGGACTGTTCGTCGATGTGAAAACTTATATCAATTATCTTTCACATCACATCGTTAATTGATTGTATTACATCGATATTTCCCTCTTATTCGATAATCGTATCGAGTGTCCAAAATCGAATCGTATTCAAATTTCCAATTTGTATTTGTTGTTACAAAAGCATTTCTTATTGGCTTTAGAGAGTGCTCATCAATACAGTGTTCAATTAGATACGAGTAGTAGATTAGTCTTTGGCAGATTCCATCAGGCTCGAATGGAGTCTCCGCCTGTCGCTCGACTAAACGTAACAGCGAATGCCACGTGGCGTCTCACTGCTCGACCCGAGCGATGTCACGCATAAACCCGGCGCCTCCACCATGCACGGACCGGCATTTCAAGCATACTGCCTTATCATATCATTACATCACAACTCAAACCATGTGAAAACATTCAAGGGGAACCTACCCACAGCCTATCATTTTCAGTGTCAACGTAACTTATAAACGATAGTAGTCCCGGTTTTCCACCTGAACATATTGTAGTGAAGCTGCTTTATACGATTCAGAACAGGATCTTATAAAATAATGGTGATGATGGTGAAAATAATGATAAACATTTGGAATATATTACTTGTTATTTGTAATTAACGGTATGCGGTGGGGAGAAAATCGATGGCAAAAATATCGTGTGCAACAGTCTGTTACATACAACAGTCTGATATTTCCACCTTTGTTATTATAAAATTTGACTCATTAGCATTTTCGACAAATATTGTCTGCAACTTGTGATGTATTTGTTGATTTTGTATATTGCACTGTTAAAGTTTTGTGATTATTTTTATCTGTGAAATCATCCTGGCGGGAACTGTTTGCCCTACGAATACTGCATGGGGACGCCTTTAATCATTTTAATTCATCTTCTTCCATCGACCTTGACTCAGTATTTATATTCGCCATTTAGGAGACCAGAGTTTGATTCCCTCCTTTGTCAACCATTCTGACAAGGCATTAAGTTTGCTCAGTCTTTTAAATGAACACCGAGATTGTTCCAAAATATTATGTCACGACCGTCTCCTTCCCATCATTCCAAGAGTCTATAAAGAGGGCTATCCACTGAAAAGATTAGCCCTACATCTATAATCTAAAAACTGTATAGACGTATAACATAAATGAAGAACATAACACGTAACTTCTCCATTCTATACAAAAAATTATCTCTATTCAGGTATTATATCTTCGTCCGATAATTAAAATATTCGAATTGACAGGCTTTAATCTACACAGTCGCAAAGTGGTTATTCGTCGGACCGGAAGTGGGTTTTAGATTGGTTTTAGTTTAGATTAAACTAACTTAGGTCAAGTTAGTTAGATTGGGTTGAGTTAGGTTAGGTTAGTTTTGGCTCCGCGCAACAATAACAACAACGTCCGCATGTAGTGACATATACCAGATGGTCCGATGAATAGCAGCTACCCTTGTTATGGATAGTAGGATTCTAAACACTTACAATGTCTATTCGATATGTTAATAAAACATGTTATAGCATCTCACTATTCATAAATCCATGTTGGTAATGATAGAGTATTGTGATAATCTGCATATTGTATACGTGTAATCATAATGGGTTATGTAAGATAACATATTCAAGGCAATTAATTGAGCTTGCGTGTGCTCATCTGAGAAATGAAGTGAGCATGAAAGATTTCATTCAATTGATCCCGTCAGATCATATGCCTATATTACTGCTAGGAAGAGACGCAAATCAAATAGGAAATAAGATTAATTTACACTTTTACGACCACACCGACAACCAATCTCATTGGGGGATGAAAAAAAATACTATTTAACACGTTATATAGATGTACAAAGTGGCTATTCGTCGGATCGGAAGAAGGTTTGTTTAGAATAAATTACGTCTTGTTTGTTTGTTTAGTTGTTTGATGTTTGTTTGGTTATATTAATTTGGTTTGGTTAGCCTCATTACATTACTTAGATTGGGTTATCTAGTAAGGCTGTGCGCAACAACAACAACGTCCGCATGTGGTGACATGGACCGATGGTTCGTTGAATATAGCGGCATAGGCCTATATGTGAGTATAACAGTTATACATGACTCATAATAATTGTATTCATACCGTAATTTTAATTAGCGTATCACGGGTGTGGGTACAGTGCCCAATGTAAGCGTATCTCAGACGCGGTATCAGTCAAGTTGTTTTTGATCTAGTCATAGAATAGAATCAGATCAGAATCAGTCAATCAAATCAGTTATCTCAAAAGAAGTGAATATAGATACACTGGATAATAATGAGTGTATGCGGTGTTCCACATTAAAAGCTGCTGGCTTCTGTTTCATGATTTCCCATTGGCAGCCGCTATTCATCAGACCATCGGTCTATTGCACCACAAGTTGTTGTTGTTATTGTTGCGCGCAGCCTAAACTAACCTAAATCAACCCAATCTAATCAACTTATTGAACCTAACCTAATCCGAACTAACCTGAAGTAACTTATATATCGAAGCAAACATCCTAAACTACCGTACATTAATCGAAACTATAAAACCAATTTAGAACCTACTTCCGGTCCGACGAATAGCCACATCGATTCCTGGTAAAGCAAACAATATTTGTAAGAAATGTGGAATATTGTTCAACTTTTTAGTGTTACCAAGAAGACTTGTCAGTCTCTTTGTGTGTGGTATCAGTACAGAGTCTGTAACAGAGTCTGTAACAATGAGTCACGAACGAGTAGACTAAAGGAACGTGTGTGCAATAACGAGTTGACCATGGTAAACGGGCTCAGGCCAGGGTAAAGTGTGTGAGTAAATAAACATGGAGCACTTACAGGGTCAATGACACCAGTCAAGGGTGGCACCACGATCTCATCGCCGCCAACAACCGCTGTGGACAGCTTCTCCAGATTCTTGAGCGCCTGGTCCACCGGCGGCCACTCGCTCTTCTGCGCCAGCAACAGCACTTTCTGTGCAGCATCCCTGAGGGATGAGCCGGCTGATCCCGGCTTGCCAAGACTGTTATTATCCCCCGATCCTCGGTCACCTTTCGCTGATCCTTTCTTATCGGCATCTTTCTTGTCTTCGTCTTTACTACCGTTACCGGCAGGCACTGTCGCCGGGTCCTCCGGAGCCTTGGGGGGAGCCGTCGCTTTACCCGGGGGGCCCGGTGGCCCCTTCTTTCCTCCCGGTAACATTGCACTCAGTGGAGTCGCTCAGCGATCTCAAGACACATGTCACTTCACACGCGGGGTCAAACAATCCTTTGGACTGTTGGATGAAATGTTCACGACCTTAATTTCACAAAGTTCACTTCACATTTTACACAACGATTGTATTTGAAGAGAAATCTAGGATAATTGATTGACGCTTGCAATTGAAAACTAAGAGCTGGCTTGCTTTTTGCCATTGTCGATCAGCAGCAGCTGTGTATCAACCCACGAATCACGACCATTGTATTTATTATTTACATCCAGTATAATTATTCGAGTACAAACGATGTACTTGACAACATAAATATTCGCTTAAACACACGTTAATTATTCATCACAAAAACTAATCAAACTTTCACATTATTTTAGTCAAAAACAATAGTACCCGAAATTATAAACTAATTAAATTTAACAATTGATTTGAAGAAACTTTCCGAAACTCAAACTCATTTAAATATAAAAACAAAGGTTGTGTGACGTTGATTAAAGACGAGATTTATAAGGGCGCGTGTTGGTCGTGTAATAAACCAGTTTGTAAACTCGCCGCCGGGCTTGTGTTGTGTCTTGGAGCTGTGTCGGCCGTGATGGAGCACAGGACAGGGCTGATGCGCTGCTGGCCGGTGTCGGGTGGTAACTGGTACACGCCAAGACTCTCTGGCCTAGGAACAAGACCATCTTCCAGGCTCAGAAGAATCCCTCCCTCCCCGAAATACAATCGTTTGTAGAATGAAGGAAGGGAATCGAGGGGTGGACAGGAGAGCGGGGGTGGTGGAAGCACAGATTTGCATGTTTTGCCTAGCTTACTTGGGGCGACCAATCGCAGGTCGAAAGGGGAGGGATTTAGGTGTAATATACAAACTATATCAAGTCAAAAGTTAGAGCCAAAGATGGCAGTAAGGAAAGATGAGATGCTTTCCGTGGCAGTTGTTATGAATTAGAAGAATAAGGAATTACGACACTTTCAGAGCAAAGAATTTGAGACGAATTTTCTTAGAAGGAAAACGAAACTGGAGAGCACACTTTTTGTTTCATTATAAGTGAAATAGTATAGTTTCAAAATATATATAAACTTAAATAATAATGATAATGATGATAATATAATAATGTACTTTATTGAAATAATAACACAAACCACTGCATGGTATTTGCATACCTTTCAAAAAAATTACATATTTTATTCCTCACTTGATTTCATTCATTTCATTAAAAATATAGTAGACCACATTTTTTAATTAACCTCGCCTCTTATATCAAATCTGTTCGTCTAATTGTTCGGTAGAGAAACCCAGATAAATTACTCATACCCAACTGGGTATCGTTTCTAAAAGTGGGTTCTCTTCGGGCTGAGTTTCTTTGGCCACTCTTATAGCGTGCCGCTTTGGAACACGCAACGTCCGACGGCGCTCCAGGATTAATGTAGCTACCTCGTGGGCTGGGGGGGGGGGGGCGATCAAAGGGGGCGAGGGGGCATAGGGGCTCACACGGCGCCGCAGAATACAGGCAGTCAAGTGCGCTAACTATGTGCTCTTTGCTACCAGCGAGTGAAACCAAACCAGGTCAAAAATAATTAGGCCTATCAACTTGGCAAGCTGCGATAATAAAATCAACATTTTATAGAAGTAAAACACTTCAAGTCTTGTTTAGATTTGTAGTGTTTGGTTAGAAGCAACTTCTAAAATGTACCTATTTTCATCATGTGATTGAAGAGATTTCCATAATGAATTGATTTAAAATAATGGTATGTGTGCCAATGAGTAAGCATTTATTTTGATGTTAAATGAAGACCGAAGGCGTAACGCCTATGTCCTACGAAAATATTTAAAAATATAATGCAAAATAGGATTTTTTGTAGTAGGTCGTGTAGTAAAACGGTCGTAGAGCGCATCGCGAACAATTTTCTTTTTTTTATATCGAAAATTTATAGGCGTTTTCTAGTAGGCCTCCTATATCTTGATTTGATCTATTGATTGAAGCCATCGCACGTGAAGAGTTGTTTTTATTTAATAGTTTAAACTCCCTTGAACATGATGGATTATGCATAAAACTATACCCATTAAGATATGCCACTTTTGGGAAAAGTGCATCAAAACATTTTCTGTGGGTCACTAAAAAAAATTATCTCATGCATAACCCTTGGCCAAAAGCCTTTATGTATAATTTAAAAAAAAAAAAAAACAGCAAATGAAATTGGTTGCGATTATACTGATCGTATTAGTAGGCATATGAGCTCGAACAATACCGTATAGAGTTGAAATATCGAAAATGTGTAGTTTGTGTTGTCTGTAGGTTTATTATGTATGAAACCCTTGTAAATTCGTATTTTTATTTTGTTCTAAGAAAAGGAAATGAGAAATGAATGCTATAGGAATTCACAGAGAAAAAAGCATGATTTCATACTTAAAAATCTATGGAGTTCAGGATATTTTTCATTATAGTGGCCATGTCTCTCAGTCAAGTTGATACAAACAGATCGTCGGGTTTGAATATTTCCAAACACTTCACAATATATTAAAAAAAGCATATTGCAATTTCAATCAAGTAGGCCTACATCTCTATGTTCTACGTCAAATACTTATGTGTACGTAGTGGTCGATGTTCGACCCCATTGACTGTGGTTGTTACATATATGAGTAAACTCCAACTTTCATTTTATCATTCTGATATTATTATACGCGCCTACAAGAATCGAGTAAACTATATAATCAAAGCCAATAAAACCAAGAATAAACAACCTGTAGGGAGAATTTCTTATGCGATTGTATTTATAAAAAGGATTAAAGGTGAATATTACCACCTTCCCTCTTACACCCCATTCTACCATGCAAGTCTAACCCCCCATTTCGTGCGAAGTGTTGCCTTGCCATTGATCCCATTTAAGAAGTAGACCGGGTCAAACATGTATACTATAAGGGGTGGATTGACTGACCAACGCACAAGACGACGTCACTAATTCGAATTTAGAACAACTCAATGTTGAGTATCCCAGCGTTTTTGAAGTTTTTCCATTTGAAAAGTGACAGCTTTCTTACAGTAGACCTAAATGTGACAGCCTTGAGTATTGGCTTCAGTCCATCAAAATATAGTTTACAATTTGTGTGAAATATGCAGGTGTCCTTTCTCTAATTCAACTTCTCTCGAGCGCTGATTCTATTATTCATTTTACTTCTGTTCCTTGGTTCTCTTTTGGAAGATCCATCCATCCTTGTCTTTATTTTCCGTATCTTCTGAGGGTATCTCGTGAAACTAGTAACTACTAGAACATATCCAGAAGCTAGAGAAGAGGATCAATAAAGCAATGGAGCTAAATCACGTACGTTAACGTCAACAAATCAAAATAAGAATGATGATAGTTACATATTTCTACGAAGTGACTATTCGTCAGACCGGAAGTATGGTTTTAGATTAGTTTTAATTCCGATTAAATTAGTTCATGATGTGTTTTGGCCTAGGTTAGTTTAGGTTAGGTTAGTTTGGATAGGTTACGTGGATCAAGTCAATTAGATTGGCTGATTGAATTTTATTTAGAGTGAACGCCACAACGAAAACGTCCGCATGTGGTGACGTACACCAAGGGTCCGATGAATAGAGGCTGCCATATTTCTGAAAAACATAATGAATTTCCAACTGTTTTAAGAATTGGAGATGATTTCGAATGAGGAGGATATCTTAAGATAAATATCAATGACAGTGTACCGTCAATTATTTCAGTATAGCTAAAATAATTGAACTACCCCCAGCAATCCGATACATCAAGTGGTATCGCTTATGGCCACCCCGATGGCTCAGTCAACTATCGCTAGCGGTAGAAACTGAAGTCACCGTTGGGCGTGGGATCGAGTCCCGCATAAGGCACAGGTTTTTTTAAACGTCCTTTCACCTATCATCACTACATCTTTTCAGTATCGCCCACTCACTCGTACACCTGTATAACCTAGCTATTGGAGGGGTCGCTAAGCACCATTAGAAGGAAAAAATATATCGTTTGTTATATATTGAAAAAAGAGATTCTCCGGACAAACATGTACAATACATAGTGTAAGCCTACTCTAGTAGACATGGTAATTATGAGTCAAGGTCACATTCAGCTGATATGCAAGCTTAAAATTGTGGTAGTTGCCCATCAGGTGAGCTTGATCTAATGCGAAGCACTGAGCGTACCCCACGATCTGATTAAACTACTTTGATAGACGACATGAATCAAGACTGAAGAATTTGGGGAGGAAAAGTAGTCGGGTCGAGACACGCGTGACCCACGTGCTGAGGGGTGAATATATACTTATCAGATGTGACATCGAAGGGCACGGCCGGGGTATGGAAATCAAGAAGGGTTCTATAAAGAAGTAGCTCGATCGCGATGTATGTCCATGCAATTTGTTTTCATTTATTCTCAGAATAAGACTGGAGTTTGATAATACAGGGAATTACACGATTAAAAAGAAAAAACAATAATAAAAACATGTATTCATTTACAGCCGGTAAGGAAGCTCATTCCTGTACGTTGTCACTTATACGTGATTACTAACTCGACTGTCGAATCTTCAAGATCCTACTTATGATATTTCAGTGATATTTACTTTGTAATATACATAACAATATGAAGAGAAAAATCGGAACAAAATGATGAATTTTGGTAATAATACAAGAACAAAGAAGAAGAGAGAGGAAAGAAGATTTCAAGAGGAAGAAGAAAATCAAGATATTGAGAAAATTCAAGATTTTTTTCTTCTCACTGTGAATGTTTGAATTGTTTTCTAACCCTGGAATTACTACCTTATTTAAGATTTGATTTGTTTGTTAAATGAGTTATCATATTTTAATTATTCTTTGGGGTGGTAAGATAGCCCTCGTGGTGCCCCGTTCAAACGATCTAACCTACCATCCATAGCCTTAATTGGGGAACAATGATTTTGTATCAAGTTTCGATGTTATTGAAAAAAAAAAATGTAGTATCTGGTAATTTCATTAAATATCAAATACTATCACATAAACTAACTCACATATTATATTCACTGGGCAAATGCAGCATATGCATTGTAAAATGAGCGAGATTTTATATGAAATATACTGGACAATTCTACAGATTGCTTGTCTTGTATGAAGTATACTCGGTGGCTCTACAAACCTTGAATTGGAAACTATTGAGTAGGGTACAGAAAGCCGTGAATAACGCCGTGCTTCTGAATAACTATTGTATCAAGCAAATGCAAGCAGGGAATAAATGGGTAATAAATTATTCTCTTTCAGAACGGCTTGTCTGGTCCAGTTGAAAACTTTAAAAATGTATATCGTGAGTGTATTTACATTCAACACCCAGACATTTTTAATATTTTGGAAGAGATTTTACCCAACTTTTTCGCCCTGTCCTAATCATGGAGATTTTCAAAATTTCGTGAGGGTTTATCCAAAAACTATACAGGTGTAAATGGATAAGTCTGCGTAGGCCTATCCATAAATGTTTTCTTGTTGATCATTTAAACTGCCCATGTGACCTGTGAGAACAAATTAGAAAAACACATAGAAAAAGCTACATAAGAGTGGGATGGAAGTCTTTGCTATCGCTTATCTAATAAATAAGGAATTAAAGATATGTTATGCAGTCAAGATAAGTAATGCCTTGTAGCACTGACAATGTACACTTGATCACATAAAGTGGTCGATGATATACAGATATTATACGTACGAAAACTAGCAGACAATATGGATACGCCCTCCACGCAAAGTCTGTGACAAAATTATAGGTTAATTTTTTGTTTGTTTTAATGTTGCTTAACGACCCCACCAACAGCTAGTTTATACGGGGGTAATATAGGTTAAATATTCGTTGATTTTATTTGATTTATAATTTCGGTTTGAAGCATTTCATAGGACCGGAAGTGTATGCCTACATGAGTGAGGCATCCGGTGGGCCAGCATCAAGCAATTGTCATCAGCGTTGCCATGGGAACAAAGATTTGAACTTGTTAGATAAGACTGAAGATGGCGTTTCAATGTCAGCTCCGTTATGTGATGAGGTGTTGACAGCAAATAAATCTCGCAGTCTCGGAATGGCGCTTAGAGTGTGGAGAGGTAGAGGTAGTGTGCGGTTGACAGTCTTCAAATGTAACAGTAGGACGTAAGTAATTTACTCATACAAATTTATTTACTCCTCAGAAATAATCGCATTAATAGATTGGCATGGAATAATTCTCCACACTGAGGTTAATTTATTTCGAATGAGTAGAACACATTTATTCAATTTATATATATATATATATATATATATATATATATATATATATATATATATATATATATATATATATACACCTATGTATATATATTGAAAACAAAGATTAAGCCATAATGTATAATGTATAATATATAATGTATAATATATGAGTGCTTGATAAAAATAAACAAATTAATGAAATGAAATCAATGAAAGATAAAAATGGTAAATAAAGATGAATGAAATAATGATGCTAACTAGAGAGTGTAATTTTAAAAGATTCAAGTATTTAATGAGACATCACTGAACACAAGTAACATAAGTAGGCCTATAAACATCAGTATAGAGAATAATATGAACATGTATAGTAGAACTATAAATTAGCAAATAAATCATTTGTTATAATGACAACAGAACCTTCCGAAGTTAGAATGCATACTAAACTCTTGAAATGGCTTTTAAAACTAAACTGTCTACAATATTCTGAGAAAAAAATTGCTGTGGTCTCTAACGCCTACGAAAGAGTAATTTACCAGTGACAGTGATATTAGTGTAGTTATATGTAATGTTTTTAAGCAGAACGTTGTTGGTTCTTATATTTGATTCTTTTATTGCACATGTAAGCCTATGCGTATAGAATATTCTGTCACATTGAAGGCCCTCACAATGCACAACATTAATGTGTGACAGTAAAGCTTAAAGCAGTGTACGTCATACACACATTGTAAAAAGAGAGTAATTTGAAGGCGTTATTATTTTCTGCTCCTTATCGTTTTAGAGTACTTGATATGTTTTGAATTGAATCAAGAGATAATAAACAAAGATGATCCATCTGTTCCAAGGTATTGATTTAATCTAATACTCCGTACTTGTGATAAAATCCCTCTCTATCTCTCTCTCTCTCTCTCTCTCTCTTCCTCGAACGCACTTCCTTCATGTGATCCGGAAGGTGAGTGGCATATCGGGCCTGGTGCGATCCCCGCCACCATCCATCTTTACAGGGTTTTTTCGTGGTTTCCCTCTGTAGTTTAGGCTAATGCCAGGATGGTTTTTACGATGAAGACCAAGACGCTTCCTTCCCACCACCCTTTCTATTATATATACATTTTTAAAACGACGTTTTCAGTTTAAGCTCGAGCCATTCCGAGAAACCAGTAGCGCCCAGCTACTGGCATGAGCCGGGACTCGAACCTTTAACCCCCCTGACCGTCGGCCAGCTAGTTGACGAGGCGGCGGAGAAGTGGGGGGACCGAGAAGCAGTTGTGTCGTTACACCAGTCACAACGGCTATCCTTCGAGCACTGTAGGCAAGAGGTTAGTGTTTGATGTTTAACGACTTGTCCAACACGACGAGGCTGCGTGTGGAAAGATGAGGAATGAGATGAAGAAAAGTTCCTGCAAAGAAAAGCCCCTGTAAAGATGGTCGGCGGCGGGAATCGAACTGGTTACGAAATTCCCCCAATACCCTCACAGTTAGATGTGTCTAGTCGCATTTTGAGAAATAATTTCATGATAGAACAACAATCGAATCAAAATGTGTCTAATTTATGATTTTCATTGTTAAATTCCCGGTTAACGAATGATGGTAGAAAAAAATAAAAATAAACATCTTCAAGTTCAACTTTGCTTATCAATATTTGAAATCCTGATTTGCCTATAATAGTACAGCCTTCCTATTTTCCTATGCCAAAATGTGTAATGTAACTAGATTTTGTCAAAATTAAAATATGAAAAACTCCGCCATCTAGCGGTGGTTACTGGAACTCTTAGAATAATATCCTTTTTCCACATTACAACACTGGTAGGAAGTGTACCCTAACTATGAATGCTGTCACCCTAAATATAAGCATTTCGAGGAAAAATATTCTCAGCTAAGATGTGTAAGATTAATACCTCGTTCACACTATGATCACTATCAGTGGCGTAACTACCGCAGGGGCAGCCGGGGCAGCTGCCCCGGGGCCCACGGCCCCGGGAGGGCCAATGCTCAGGCTAGGACTGGCCCACCGGATACCGGGAAATCCTCCTCGAGGCCTCGACCGTTTTTCAGGCCTGTGATCCCATTTTTTAAATTATATTCATGTAAAAATGACTTCAATTATGATCCCATAATTGCAAAGTAGTTTCAGAAAAAAAAGAACAGAATGTGGATTTTCTTCTGTGCTTATGAAGTGTGTAAAATCCTAACATACTCTAAAGATGATGAAAAAATGATTCCAAAATACGCAAGGACACTCCATCTACCGTTATTCAATTCCCTGCGGGGCTGGAGCCTCTTTACCCTTCTCCGTGTGTGTCGAGTTTTCTTCATGATATTCGTTGTGGTTATTGATTCAATCATTAAATTCCAAAACTGCTCGTAAATCGTAAAAATCACTCTAAAAATGACCATATTTCAAACAATTCGCTGCTTAGAATTTTGCTGGAAGAAAACGCGAAAATGAGTTCAAAAATGTTCATACCATTTGAATTATTAAAAATAACTTCGGAAACGTCCATCATGATTAAATTATCAAGACTCCAAAACTGCTTGTAAATCGCAAAATCACTTGAAAATTCAGCATTACGTATTTCAAAAAATTCCCTGCGGGGCTTCTCTGAAGGAAATCGCAGAAAAAATTCGAAAAAGAATCCATAGTGATTCAATTATCGAAAATAACTTCGAAAATTTTCAAAATGGTTCACTTATCTTACTTCAAAACTGCTTGTAAACCGTAATTCAAATCACTTGAAAAATGACCATATTTCAAAAATTCTCTATAGGGCTCTGCTGGGGGGCTGGTGTCCAGCTGAACGGTTATTTTCTTTTTATTAATGGCACCCCCCTCCCCCTTCAATAGACGAATCATAAGAACGTCCCTGGATAGGGTCAGTTGAAAGTACTTGCAAACTTCTAGTTACGTAGGCCTGTCAATACTTTCAACAGTTTACACATCATATATGAAGGTACAAATAGTTTGATGTTGATTATTCAATACATAGTTTTTTGGGGGGAAGGGGCCCATGTGACTCCTTTGCCCCGGGGCCCAGAATTCCTAGTTACGCCACTGATCACTATAGCTGCTGATGTTAGCAACGTAATGTGAACGGAACTAATTAACTGACATCAAGCGCTATAACTTCGTTCTGTAAACGCAGTTAGAGCTTGATGTCAGTTAGTGCTAACAGCAGCTAGTGAACATAGTGTGAACGGGGTATAAGTGTTTACATTAACCCATAAGTATCCTCATCTGGAGGATTTGGCAATGAGTTGACAAACATGTTTCTAAAATAATATAATATGGCCTGAAGGAAAATCTGTTTACGCTACATACGTTGGCCACCAATCCGGGCTCGTTGAATAAAGCCGTCCCCGTGCAGTCTCCATGGGCAAAACATTCCTGCTAGTGTGATTTCACAGATGTAAATGATCACACAACTTCAACAGGATTGTAAGATACCAAAATAAGAAATACGTCATAAGATGCAGACAATATTTGTCGAAAATGCTAAAGAGTCAAATATTGTGATTACAAATGTGGAAATATCAGTTGTATAGGCCCTATAATATGTAACAGTAACACTCGATATTTTTGCCCAACCACGTACCGTTACATATAAATAGCACTTGACCTATTGTGAATGTTGATTATGAATCGATTGTATTTCTCTCAATGGTGTGAAGCAGTTTCACTAAACTATGTTGATCCGAAAAGTCACTGCGATCGTTTATATGTTACGTTGACACTGAAAATGTTACAATGTCTTACTTCTTTGAGTGCAAGGTCGGTCAGTACGATAGAAGTCAATGTCAGTTAAAATTCATTCAAGAATAAGAAAATTGATGACATTGGATTACACGAGGTTTAACTTTAATCTTGATCTGTATAATTACTCATTTGTACAACATATCTGACATTGACAGCTTAACGACTACACCATACATACAGCGAATCTTGTTCAACGACATCACAGAAAGTTGAACCGACACATTTAGCTCAGTTGCTAATGTGCTCGCTTCATGTGATCCGGGAGGTGAGGGGCATATCGGACCTGGTTCGATCCACGCCACCGTCCACTTTTATCGGAGTTATCTTGATCTCTGTTCTTGAGTTCAAAGATCATGAAATAGGAAAGAGAGACTTCCTTCATAAGGCTAGCAGATTATAGCCAATGGCAACCCGTTCACATGTGAACAAATTGCAATCACGGCCTTCCCTAGTTAATTATCCTAGTGGCAGTGATGCAGAGCCATCTCGAGAGCTATGCACAATATTTCACAACTCACTTTGAGATTTCACTAGACAAAATGACAAATAGATCGAATTGGATATTCGTCGACCCGGAAGTAGTTTTTAGATTGGCTCTAGTTTGGATTAAATTAGTTCGTGGTGTTTGTTTGGTTTTTTGGTAAGTTTAGGTTAGTTTCAGATTAGGTTAGATTGATTGTGAAAGTTAGTTCTATAGGGTCATTAAGGTTAGTTTAGGCTGCGCGCAAGAACGACAAAGTCGTCCACATATGGTGACATAGACAGGTGGTTCGATGAATAGGCCGATGATGTGAATTTTCCAGTGGCGATATCTTGATCTCTGTTCTTGAGTACAAAGATCACGAAATAGGAAAGAGAGACTTCATTCATATGGCTGGACACGAAATGAGAGAACAGTGATTCTGAAATAGCAATCAGCCATTATTAGTGAAATAGTCACCATATTTCATTTCACATTTCACAAAACTCGAAAATATAAGGCTCCTGCTCATTCGTACCCTCAATGATGAAGATTATTGTTTGCTTAACGACCCCACCAACAGGTTATACGGGGGTACGAATGAGTAGGTGATATGAAGTGATGATAAGTGAAAGAACGTTTAGAAAAACCCATGTCTTTTACGGGACTCGAACCCACGCCCTACAGTGACTTCAGTTTCTAGAGCGGTGCCTCAGCTGACTGAGCTACCGAGGGCAGCATCGCACCCTCAATAACCCATCTTTTGGTGTGGAGTTTGAGCAAACGCTAATCATCATCAAGAGTGAAAACAACAGTCAACATGTGAAGGGATTACTGAATCTCTACCCCACGGAAAGTCTACTGTATAACTCGTCTCTACTGAAACTCTTTCATCATTATAATCAAATATATTCATTGAAACTCTACCGATCCACCCACGGAAAGTTTATCCCGTTGAAACTCTTCCCCTATTTGAAAACAATTGATAAAACTCTTCTCTTCGCCCATCGGAAAACTTCTCCCATACAACTCAATTACATAATAAATCAACAAATAGTAACTCGTTGGGAGGATAAAGATCTGGATGTTGGAGAAATCAGCTGATTCCTCTACGCGTACGCAGTGCAATGCGGGTGGCCTAGTTAACAATGGGATGCGTACCATTGCGTACCGACGCGCGTGCGACGCCCTCCCCCCTCCCCCTCTTGATCCCTTTCGTCCTTAACTTCCCTGTAAAGCTGGGACTCTCAAACATCACACCCGTCGTATGTTTCTTGACCCTCACTACAAGAGTAGACTTGTTTAAAAATAAGATAAATTATGGAACCAAAAGTAAACCTTGCTTTCTTGGAGTCTTAATGACACCAGCATCAGATGTAGTTCATGTGCTCGTGTTGGCGAGTTCTGGGACGGGTGGTCGTATTGCCAAGAAAACTCAATAAAGAAGGTTGTTGCGTTTCTCTGACATTGTACTGAACTGAGCTCTAGATTTTATGAAAGTTTGAATAAGCAATACCTAGAAGAGGCTCGAATAAAAACTTGGAAAAGTCAGCAAGCAATAACGTTGAATGTTTGTCTGTAGGGGCAAGGGCAGGTTAGTGTAGTCCCGTGTACTTATTGTCTCTAAATATGTTTGGCCGTGGAACACAAAGCGTGCATTGTGTGTATTGATAATTCGCTATGATGAGTATCGTATTGCAATAATCGTGTAAGAGATCGAATGAATTCGATGGAACGAGTCACCAAGATTCAAATTTATTTTGGTAGAAACCAACCCTACATTTGTTTAACATTTCTTAAAGGAAGTGTAAAATAGTAGAGTGTATACTGATATAATTCATATTAATAAGTAGCAATATTTTAATGTGTATATTTGTAGGTCATCATAATGGGTCTATGTATTTTTTTTAAATAAGGATAAATTACTGGTAGGGCGCAAGTGTCGATTGGTGGGGTGCGCACCCCACCTTGGACCCCCTAACGACTTCCCAAATATATTCATTCACGCAAATATACATGACCAGGTGTTATTCATTGGTATCCCAATATGATCACTTTATTAGTGGAAACATAAACAAAAATGAGAGCTGAAAACATAATTATACATACATTTACGTTCAAGGACTGAAATACTACCAAAGTTGATGAAAATAATCACTCTGCATGATATTCACGGCTAACTCCCACGGAAATGAAACCAACAACGTAGGCCTACACAATCGCAACCCGATGATGGGGTCGCCGCCCCTGATAGGGAAGGCTCCTTTTCGCACATTTTTTTTTTCAATTTGAACGAATTAAAAAAGATTTGTATATAGGTTTGTAAGAATTACGTTAATGAAAGATATGTTATTCTGTGATAATTCGTGAAGATAATTCAGGATAAAATATTTGGTGTACCTTTCCTTGTGATGCATTAGGTCGACCTTTGCCGTCTCTGCGTACCTTGACTTTATGACGTCCGTTGTCTGATTCCAGGCCACTAAGCTGGCCGCTGGGTTCAAGGAGATCGGGCTCGTGCCCGGCGACCGTCTGGGCATCTGGGGCCCCAACTCCACCCAATGGTACATCACCAACCTGGCAGCTGCCCGCGCCGGGCTCATCAGCGTGAGTCTCCAGTCTATGACTCACTCAGAATGCAACGGGTCATACAATGCAATTCACAATAAAATGCGTCAGGCGTATACGCTTAAAAAATGTGTATTTTTAAGCGTATACGCCTGACAATCAGGTCATTTGAGATAAATAGTTATTACTTATACCATCTTGAAGGTATTGTGAATATACGTGCTTCCTCGTTTTTAGAATTCCGATATCTCATGCCGTTCAAAAGTTATCACCAAGAACCTGATATTCCGCTAAATCGACTCCCATACACTAACGCAGATGTATATGTATATCTCGGTAGGGTGTTCAATTGGGCTGTCCACAACCATCACAAACTATAACGCTAAGATGAACGCTAACATGAACGCTTACAAGCTTCAAGCTTTCATATTGAAATTACAGAACCAGCCAATAGAAACCTTCAATTTGGGTACAATAATTGACAAGTGTCGGGTATAATGTCATGTTCTCGTCCTACGTCAGGTATTAGTGGTACACTTGCATGTTAATGTTAACGTCGTGGTGCATTGTGAATGAGCGTTAGGGCCTTCAAACCATCGATTGGTTCAGCTATGATCATTATATCTGACGTTATGTAGATAGAGTATAGATATGTCTTCATTTGTCATTGTATAGTTTACAATCAAAAGGGCGAGGTTCGGTCTTGCGACCGCTCTTCCACCTAACCTTGTCTGTGAACTTGAACATTATATAATAAGAGAAACAGTAAATTATAGAATGAAATAAAATTGTCGATAAATCGTAATAGTGATATAACTTGAGCCATTCCCAGTATTCATAGTGCAAAAAGTTCCCTCCAAGTGATTTCACAGATATAAACGGGCTAAAACATTAACAGTGTAATATACAAAATTAACAAATCATTTTGTTTTAAGATTTCGTATTAATTTCATCAAGATGCAGACAATATTTGTAGAGAATGCTAATTAGTCAAATATAATAATAATAAAGTTGGAAAGATACTTGTATGTAACAGTAACACTCGATATTTTTGCCATCAATTTTTACAACACCGCGTACCGTGACATGAAAAAAAAACAGTCCTCTTTATTGTATCTACAGATGAGAAAATATATATTGAAGCGAAACTCACAACGTAATTATAAACCAACACATTTAATTCGCACACAAAATATTTATTGAAGAACGCACATAGGTCATATCTCCATGACGTTGCGATACAGACTAAATCTCTCTGTCTCATCCCTAAAGGTAAAGGCTAAATGCCCGAAGGGCAGAATACCTCAGTACAGCTGATAAAGAGTTCAGGGTCGAAACTCGACCGGATTGAAACACTATCATTGCAACAAAGCCAACAATATTCATCACAACCCTCCTGAATTACTGTTCACCTCGCAAACAAATGATCCACCCGTGTCAGTACGCAAACTATATGGCCTACATAATAACACATATAGACCTATACGTTCATGCCAAGCACTCACGCATTTTGCTATCAAATCAGCAACCAAAATTACAGAATATAACGTAATTTATCCAACAGCTAATGCTACAGTCCGGCCCCACCTGGTAAATGTCAATTATCTCAAACACATCAAAATTGCGTGCGAAGGAAACTTTTCGACTTGCCAACTCGGTAAAACAAACAGGATTCTAATTATACAGCCATCTCCTTGATTTGAGGGAATTGTACTTGTCGGTGGGGGGGGGGGGGGGATGGTGCAGGAGCCAGGAACCATAATCACTTGAAAAAGCAGTACGCTATACTGAGAGGGGTGAACGAGAATATACATATAGCTTCATAAGAACAATAGATTTCATTCATATCTTTAATGACGCCCTCCGTGGCTCATTCAGTTGAGGCACTGCTTTAGAAAATGAATTCACATTGGGCATTAGTTCGAGTCTCGTGTAGGGCACGGTTTTTGTAGAAATCATTCATCTATTATCAGCTTATTCGTGCCCCCAAACATCCTGGCTTTGATGGGGTCTTTAAACCAAGGATAATCATCAGCACTTCTTCAGTGCAGACAGGGAGTGTCACTTAGTAATCAACTATAGCATCGAGGTTTGACAGTCGTAGTAGTTCCGGAGGCAGACGACAGTTTTACTTGTAGGCCTAAGGCCCGGTGGCTGGTATTACACCAAGTCCAGTTAGCTTTATTACCTCGCTCTCGCATTTTTTTCATTATTATTATTAGTGGCACCTGGTTCTGTCCCCACCACAGTCCATCTTTACAGGGGCTCTTCGTGGTTTTCCTCTGCAATCAAGGCTAATATCGGGATAGTTCCTACAATATAGGCTGAAGGCTTCCTTCCCACTATCCTTCCCATTACCTGCAAACCTTCATCTCATCATCCCATCATTTCATTCATCCGACGCCACTAGATCTTAGTGATCATTACATGAATAAGAAAGCGACATTTAATTTTCAAACATGTTCAGTTCGTTGATCGCAATGTTTGTTTATTCTCCTTTCTAGGTGAACATCAACCCGGCCTTTCAAGCCGGTGAACTGCTGACTTGTTTGAACCAGGTTGGTGTCAAAGCGCTCGTCGCAGAAGACAGGTTCAAAACCCAGAACTACCATGCCATGGTACAGACCATCGTTCCAGAACTCGACGGTTCGATTCCCGGTCAATTGACGAGTGAACGCGTCCCATCACTCGAATCAGCGATCTTCATCACTGACGAAAACCTCGCGTAAGTCAATGAACAGCCAACACTATATGACGGACATGACAGATATGACTGACTGATATGGTGTGACATAAATGACGTATATGACGAGAGGATTGAGAAGTTCGTTATGTAGGCCTATAGGCAATATTTTCGAGAATTGTGTACTGCAATTTAAAGTTATCGAAGTGGCTATTCGTCGGACCGGAAGTAGGTATGGTTTCATGAAAATAGTTGGATTGGGTTGTTCCCGCTAAGACTCGAGGCGTCTGTCTGGATGTAAAGCAGAGTGACTGACAAATGCTCTGTCATACCTGGTCGTGTTACAGGGGCTCCTTCCGCTACGATGACCTCCTAAACGGAGCAGGACGAGCTGCCGTGGCCGGCGTTCAGGATAGTCAGCACAGGATACAGCCGGATCAGGGATGCAACATTCAATTCACATCGGTATGGCCTCAGACGAGAGAGTTACTTCTCACTAATTCTGATTGACATTTTTACAACCACTATACTATATCTCGACTCCCGTCTAACCCATCATCCTGTAGTGCATCTTTCGACCGCTAGAACGCGCGACAAGCGTGCTGTGTTGCGATTGTCTGTTGGCCAGCCCGCAACTGCAGTGGTCGGAATATGAACTACTTACAAGTGAGGGCCTGTTCTTGTGACAGGAAGAGAAAAGTTTGGTCTGCTAGTTGGACCCCTATTCCTGAGATAAATGAGGTGTGAGAAAATAAAAATGAGTGAGAAAACGAGTATCTCACATAAAATATGAGATGAAATATGTCATTATTATATGAGATAGTTTCCTGAGATAAATGAGATGTAAGAAAAATAAAAATGAGTGAGAAAACGAGTATCTCACATAAAATATGAGATGAAATATGTCATTATTATATGAGATAGTTTCCTGAGATAAATGAGATGTGAGAAAAATAAAAATGAGTGAGAAAAACGAGTATCTCACATAAAATATGAGATGAAATATGTCATTATTATATGAGATAGTTTCCTGAGATGAATGAGATGTGAGAAAAATAAAAATGAGTGAGAAAAACGAGTATCTCACATAAAATATGAGATGAAATATGTCATTATTATATGAGATAGTTTTCTCACTGATTTTTCTCACATCTCATTTATCTCAGGAATAGGGGTCCTGATGTGAGTGGAGTGTCTACTGCCTGGGTAGAAAATATATCATATCTACGGTAGGCCTATAGGTCAGCAGAACTGTAACGAAGCATATCTTTACTTGAATTTTTCGCTGAATAACGTAAGATCCCTCGAATAAAAATACTAAATAAATATACTGATATACTGAATAAAGATACTGTATCTAGATGTGATAGTATTTCTTAAAGAAGAGTCGGGAGAGCAAGAGAAAGATGGCAGAAGGGAATAGTGAATCGAGGGGAGGAATGGAGTCAATCTGAAAGAAGAGAAATGGTGGTAGATTTAGAGAACGGTGAAGAGAACTAATAGGAAGATTATAGTAGGAGTGAAGAAGAGGAGGAGGAAGTGGTTACATAAGTCGGAACTGGCAGAATCCGAGATTTCATTTGAATCTGCCCTAGACATTTTGGTGGTAATCACCCCCTGACCCAACTGAGTTGGTTATCTGGGCTCAAGATATATATATATATATATATATATATATATATATATATATATATATATATATATATATATATATATATATATATATATATCTTTAAGCATTATGAATTACACTATATCTCGTATTGTAGGCCCTACCTGTATTGTAAAATGTTTACTGTAAAACATGGTTAGGTAGAAGAGCGATCAACAGACCGATCCTCGACCTTTTGAACTGTATCATTAATTCATGCCAAATGAAGACAATTCAATAATTCATTCATTCATTCAAGTGTGTTATTCTCAGGGCACGACAGGACGGGCGAAGGGTACACTCCTCAGCCACCATAACATGGTCAACAACTCTTTCATAGTCGGCAAGCATATCGGGCTGCACACAAAGGTAGGAACCAATAACAACAGAGTAACAACAATAACGTAATTATTATGTGTTATTATTTTATTTTATCTGCAATTTGTAACTGCGTACAGGTGGCAAATGTCTTGAAAAATGAAGATAGATTATTAAAACTACTAAGCTAAGTAAAAAAAAAGGTATGTAATATATATATTTAAAAAAATCTTATTCCAGTCTTCAATGGTTCTGTTGACGAAAGCATATAATAACAGAACTACAGGGGTAATGATTGCAAGGTGAAGACCGATATTTTGGTGGCAACTGCTATAGGTTAGCAGCAAGATGCAATGAGGGTGACGTTGGTTTGCTAGTCTCTTATGGGAGCGTGATTGTAAATGAGAAGGTACTATAAATTTAAGGAGAATTTTAAGCCCTATTGCTGCTCTGGACCATCTTAGAAGCATATTTATCCTAAGCTTATAGCTTATATTATGACGACCGTAATTGATTGTGACGGTCTTAAATGGAGGGTCAGAAACATTGGTGGGAGGTTCATTCCCCCCTCCTCCCTTTCCTATTTGGCTAAGAATATATGCATGGACAGAGTACTGATAACTAATCCATCAGAAGGCAGGAAGCAATCAATATTAATATACTGGCGAACTTTTACACAACGCCCACGATTTCTCATGTAGAGGAAGACAGATACAGGATCAAGAACTATGATGAGATACACTCTCATGATCATAACTAAAATCATCATGTTAATCATGTTCGAGATATTATTGGCCCATGTTTGTGTTGGCTCTTGGGGCTTAAGGCGTCCCCAGTCTCCATAGGGCAAAAAGTTCCCGCCACGGTGATTTCACGTACAGATGTGAATGATCAAAATCTGAAACAGAGCAAGATACAAAATTAACAATACATAATGAATTGCAGACAATTTTGTCGAAAATGATAACAAATCAAATTTTATGATTACAAACGTGGAAAGATCACTTGTAGGCCTATGTAACAGTAACACTCGATATTTTGGCCATCGTTTTTTACCTCACAGCGGACTGTAACATACAGATAACACATTAGATATTGTGAATGTTTATTATGGATCGGCAGTATTTTAGAAGGTACTTCTAAACATAATTCTGAGCAGTTCCACTACAATATGTTCATCCGGAAAGTCACTGCGATTATATGCGTTAAAAAGGCGTATATAGTCCACAACATTTCTAGGATTTGAGAACTTTCAAAAGCGCTCGTTCCACCTGAGCCCGGCACCTCCACCAACGCAAGCTTGGAGAAGAATCTAAACTGAAATGTCCTAGAAAAAGACCTTCAAACATAGACTAAAGAGATACAACATTAGTCAATGCCTTCAAAGAGGAATTGTTGAATTCCAGACCAGAACAAATGATATTATTGGATGACTGCTTTCTTGATCATTTTGTTTACCTGGGTCAAGGATGCTGGCTGCGAACCGAGTTAGTAAAACTCTATTGTTAAAATATATTCTTGATAAGGTTTATTTTCAAGCATTTTTTCAGAATAATGTGTCTAACATCTTTCTCCGTCGCAAAAAAGAATACATATTCATTGATGCATGTACTTCAACTTTGATGGATGAAACATTGATAATTTGAGCGAATTTTTTACCAAAACCACGTAGAGAGTGATTTTTTTCACATATTTATACTGATAACTGGAAGGTATAACGGTATCACTAAGTAGCACTCAATAATTGATCTGAAAGACTTAAGAATGAGAAGTTCTGAGGCTTAAAATGCGTTATAATCTCACTTGAAATGAGAGAAACTTAGGTTTCATTCTCGCAATCATTGCTATATTAAATATTATTAAATATGAGATTTGTTGAACTGACTGTTGATCGGAAAGTCAGTCAGGAACACTATATTTAAATTGTAAATTCGTAACCAAGCAACTTTGTATCACGCAGGGGGATCGAGCCCCCTTATTATTTAGAAGTGGCTGTTTATCGGTTTTAGATTGGTTCTATAGTTCAGATTAAATTAGTTCAGGACGTTTGTTTGGTTACTAGCTGGTTTGGTTAGTTAGGGTTAGATAAAGTTGCTTAAAATATATATAAAATATATATGAATATATATAAAATTTAAATATATTCATATTTAAAATTATATTTAAAAGCGATATCTTCTTGAGTCTGATTTATAATAATTTTGGATTTGGTTTCATCATTCTTTCTGAAAGATGATATTTTATTGATTTATATATATTTTTTTTATTTTTGCCAACTATTTCTTCGAATAATCAAATAATGCAAGAATATATTAGACCATAGATGAACCATGGATTAGGTTTTATTTGCAAAATAATCATATATCGTTCGATCGATCGAGTGATGATCATAAAACATTTATTCAATCAACTTGCCTCACTTTCCGACACTGAAATGAAACCCTCAGTTTGATTATGTTCAGTTTATTTTGTCAAGAGGCAGATGAAAATATCCCAATACATCACTAATTTCTCAATCCACCAACAAACGTAAAAACAATTCCCTCATACTTCGAGACGAAAAAATCGTTTTCTTTCCTCCTAGCACCACCGTATCTGCGTCAACGTACCCTTCTTCCACTGTTTCGGCAACGTCGTGAGCATCCTGTGTGGTCTCCACCACGGTTCCACGCTGGTCCTCCCAGACGCGGGCTTCGTGCCCCGCAAGTCCTTAGCGGCAGTCAGGCAGGAGCGGTGCACTGTGCTCTACGGGACACCGACCATGTACCACGACTTGCTAGCAGCTGCCGCAGACCAGCTCGAAGACTGCGATGTTGAGGTCGCTGTCAACGGAGGCGGCCCGTGCTCCCCACAGCTGATGAGGCAATTGATGAACACGTTCAGGCTGAAGCGAGTGTGTGTAAGTCACCAAGTAACTATAAATATGTTTAATGTTTGATCAATTTATCTCATTAGAAGTGCGTGGGAGTCGATTTAGCAAAATATCAGTTTACTGGTGATAACTATCAAATGGTATGAGGTACACGTGTACAGCTAGAAAATGTGTTTTTTTTAGCTGTATTTTTTTGACAATTATGCAATATAAGTAGAGCAGTTATAACGTATACCATCTTGATGGTAATAGAAATATATGTGTTTCCCATGTATTGGAATTTCGATTTCTCATACCGTTCGAGAGTTATCATCAAAAAACTTATATTACGGTAAATCGACTCCCGTGGACTCTTTTAACAGCTATGACTAGCAAAATAGATCTTGAGAATTTCAAGTGATGCATAGAATAATATGAAATGAGAAAATGTGATTCGAAAATAGCCATCAGTCATTTTTAATAGCTACAATTTCATTTCACATTTCATAAATCTCGAAAATAAGGCGTCTGATGAAATGAATTATTGAAATAGTGTTTACTTTCTTCAATTGTTTACATTTCTTTAATTTCTCTTAGGTAAGGTTAGGTGGAAGAACGGTCAGCTGACTGAACCTCGCCTTATTTTATCATACTGACGTTGTTAAAGACTTCCCATTTTTATTCTATTCTATTCACAGTCGGTGTATGGCATGACCGAAACGAGCCCGGTGACATTTCAGTCGCGTGACGGTGAAACCTTCGAACAGATGACAACTACTGTGGGGCGTGTTCACGATCACATGGAGGTAACCAAACCGAATCACTCATTAGCTCGTAGAGTAAACGGGTCGAGAACTACTTGACTCTCATCAAAAACGGTCGGCACGAAACTAGAAATGTTCTGTCACATACCGTACTTATGAAGCGTTATAACTAGTACTGCCATTATACCTACGGCAGCTATTATATAAAGTTATAAACTAGGGCTGCCGTCAAGAATTATAATATGTGCGTTGACGTTGTCATGGAGTATAACTGGAGGATAGTTTGAATTATAATTATATAGACAATTTATTTCAATGTGTATTGCCAGTTAGAGTTAATTTTGTGATTGTGTGTTTTTATATGTATGACATCTTACAATAATATTTTATTATTAATACACAAAAATGACTGGCTTCAAAACTAATTACTGGTAATAAATTATTAATAATTATAATAATCAAGTTGATAGATTAGAATATTTCATAATAACATTAATTAATTACTTCCACTCCATGACACAAGGAAACTTAGCAATAGCATGGACTGATAAACGATAACACTAATCTAACAGCCTGTACGATGACATGTGCCATCTAAGGTGAAAGTTGTTGACAAAGAAGGGGAAATGGTGCCAATGGGTACTCCAGGCGAGCTCATGGTTCGGGGCTACTCGACAATGCTCGGATATTGGAACGAGGAAGACAAGACGAAGGAAACGATCGGTAGCGACAGATGGCTCCGGACCGGGGATCAATTCATCTTACACGATAACGGTTACGGCATCATCGTCGACAGAATCAAAGACATGATCATACGAGGTGGAGAAAATATCTTTCCAAAAGAAATCGAACAATACCTGGAAAGCCATCCAAAGATACGACAAGTACAGGTAATAACGTATCTGCACTAAAGTATTCGTTACTAAATGTATTTATATCAGGTTTAAGACGCACTGTGATGATAAGTAAGATTTATTGGCAGTGAATGATTAGTGAGATGACGGGACGATGAGTAAGGGTTTTTAGGTAATGGGAAGGATTGTGGGAAGAAAGTGGTCGTGGCCTATGTTGTGGGAACCATCCTGGCATTAGACTGAACTACAGAGAAAAACCATGAGAAAACCCTGTGAAGATGGACGGGAGTGGGGATCAAACCAGGTCCGATTGACCCTTACCTCCCGGACCACACGAAGCAAGTGGTTAGCAATTGATCTTCAAAATGTATCATTTTTCATGAAATTGAGAATAAAATATTCAGTGTACCCATCCGTATGGTGCTTTCCTGGGCCGCCTCTGCGTACCCTGTGCTCACGCCTATAACCCTATTGAGACCGTAATCAGAATGTGCCAAATATTTTTATAATCAACACCTTCTCCGAATCGACCCGCAGTGTATTGGTAAGGAATGTGCGTAGGCTTAACAACGCACTGTACTGATAGCATAGATCTATTGGTGCCGACTAATGATGAATGAGATGATGGAAGGATGAGATGAAAGGTTATTTAGGTGTTTTGGATAGTAGGAAGAAAAATGTTATATCCTGCTTTCAAGGAACCATCCCAGAAGATATGCCGCAATTTAGCAAAAAAAATCGATCCGTCGATTCGATATTTATTTTTCGCTAAGATTCATGAAAGTGAGAAAATTGATATTTATAAAACAATTGTTACTTTCAAAATTAGAATTTCTATGCTATACAATGAATATTTTCAATAGAAGTCTTGGTACCAGATTTAATTCAAACTCACATTGACCAAATTTATTTTTATTCAATGTTGCTCACCAACAGCTAGGTTATCCGGGGGTACGAATGAGCAGGTGATAATGAAACGTCGAAGTGATGATAGGTGAAAGGACGTTTACAAAAGCCCATGCCTTATGCGAGACTCGAACCCACGCCCAGCCTGACTTCAGTTTCTACTGCTAGCAATAATTAACTGAGCAAAGCGGGTGGCTCATTCACCAAATATTTCATATCATTAAATAAGATGAATTTCTCTTGATGTATTATAATAAATTCGTGAAATATATTGAGGCACATCTGAAATCGTGCCCTACTATCAGCTCCTATCCCATACCTCACTAGATGGAAAATATGCCAGTGACGTTACACTGAATGCTGATAGGCGGGTGCTCGCCACTGATCTCCGTTGTGCTCACAAAGATCAGTGGCGGGTGACATTCATGAAGTATTCACATTTTCGCGCCTCGTGCTCATCGAATATTGTGCGCTATTGAAAAATTCGAACAAGCTACGCTCTTGAAAGTAACACTACATTCCTAATCATTTATATACGATTCTAGATATATACTTTTGTGTGTTTCATCACACCCAATGATATTGCGTAACCTGATCATATGTTCTTTCTTGAATATTTTAGAAGCAAGACTGTGAATTGTCTTTCGTTTGTTCAACCATAATGAAACGTTGAACATTTTCGATTGATGTGTTTCTTCTTACATTATTTAGTACCATTAGTGTATTCAATTACCTTATAGTCACCGAGCACAGAAACTGTGGCGCTCCGCAGGCTTGTAATTTTATATTTCCATTTCAACGAACGAACTGGATGTCTCGCTTGAATATATTACAATAATGGCAACCCTACTCCTGCTAACGTTTCAGCGTGTCAGACACTAGTCCACCTGTACCTGCAAGTATCCTGACACAAGCGTGTTTGTGTTTGGCCAGGTGTTTGGAATCCCCGACTCGCGTCTGGGAGAGGAAGTGTGCGTCAGTGTGATTCTAGAAGAAGGTGCGAGCCTCACTAAAGAAGACATCAAGGCCTACTGCACAGGACAGGTAAGCTGCACCAAGGTTTATCATGTTCAATTGACATAATGATGAACAACAATTACCAATCATACCACTTACTACCGAATATAAGCACACCAAAGATGTATCGAGGTCACATGGGCAGTGCATGGGCAATGCCCGGTGGACCGCTTGATGAAATGATATCAAAATGGGCCGGTCACCCGCGAATGTTTTGTTGCGTTCATACTGTTGTTTCACTTCAACATTTCAATTCTGTTCAGAGTTTCAACTAAATGAAAAATAATCTCTAGTAGAACACCTTTAGTATAAATAAAACTGACCCTATAGTAGAACAATGTAATATTTTTCAAAATATAATTACTGTAGCCGTTTTGAATAGGATATTTTTTCATTTACAAATGTAATCGGAATCCATTTTGAAGTTGGTAAATATAACCTTATTAAATTAGGTACCACTGAAACAAATTAAAATTGAAATTAAAATTAGGATATTTTCAATATTATTGTTTGATGAATCAAATTTTGAAATATATGCATTCAATTATAATGAGCTTGCAGTTCAGATGTAATTCATAAGAAATAACCCAAACTTCAACTTGTGTACAGGGCTATTGCAATTACATCAATAAGCACAAGTGTGGACATCTACACAATGTTGAAAAATGGCAAAAACAAATCACGATTTTTTCAAACAATTCCCTGGATTCTCCTGGATTTTGGAGCCCTGCAGAGCATGGGATTATCAATTTTGGCTTTGCATTCTGAATTGGGGTATGGCAGGCAACACGCAGCTCACGGGTTGTGTACCACTGATATATACATTCATCACTAAACCCATCTTGAATAGATGCTTCTCACAAATATCTGCACAAATAAATACATTCTGCAAATATCTCACATTTCTCAATCGGAACCTATATCTCTCGTAGATATGCCCACAAGTATCACGTGCCTACTGGCCAGATCAATCAGAAACAGAATTTTACACACATTAATTAATTATTGTTTGTTTTACGGCCCCAACAGCAGCTAGGTTATGGGAGACGACTGAGCACTGAGCAGGTGATAATGAAACTACAGAGTGATAAGCTAAGAGACATTTACAAAAACCATGCCTTATGCGAGACCCCCAACGGTAATGTCAGTTCGTCGAGCAGTGCTTTAGTTGACCAAGCTAGGGAGGGCGGTTTTTTACACCAATCCAAAAGCAACGACCCATAATGTGTTTATTAATTATGAGCAACGGTAACTACAATTATAATAATTCATTCAATGTACTTTGGTTCTGTTCCAAGATTGCTCATTACAAGATTCCAAGGCACATCCGCATAGTTCAAGAATTTCCAAAAACAGTTTCGGGTAAAATCCAGAAGTTCCGGCTCCGTGAAATGCTTATCCAGGAGAGGCAGGAAGAATTACAATCCTCCTAACAATTATCGATCAATTTTAAAAGCTTAGAATATTTTCATGAGACTTTGATAATACTACAATGACTTCATCAACATACAGTATTCCTCATTTGCGATCAGACCATGCCATAGTTATGAGGTTTGTAATAGTACCATAGCCCACAAATCACCTACCATTGGTGGGGTATGAAGCAAGCATATTGAAACATGTATTTTTATAAAATAAATTACTCGTCGCATATTTTAGAAAAAATGTTTTCATCCTGTACTTAGGAGTGCATATGTACGGTTGCAGTCACACAAAGTAGTCGATCAACATTAGAATGCATCCTGGATAAAATAATACACGGACATTATACGCACTGAAACTTAAAAAAGACATTATGCACACGCACGCCACCCATAGTTTGCCAAAACATTGGTGGTTAAATGTGCATACATTTTATTTCAAGTTGAATATTTGATTAAACCACTTAATGTGACCACAAGTGTACAACAAGTAATGCCCTGTAAGCTATGTTCACCACACTAGTCTGGCAGTGGCTCCAAAACAATCTGAAAAACCACTATGTTCTTTATTCCAACAGAAATCAAAGAGAATATTTAAATAGGTGAACAAACTGAATGTAGAGGTAAGATAATTCAGAAAAACTGTTACCGGTACATACAGGAATGTTTTCCAGAAATCAGAATGAACATAGCAACTGGTTTTCGATGGTGAAAATGAAGTGCAGTATTAGCAGAAATACATAGCTTACACTGCATTGCATCATGTACTGCAGCCTAGTACTGTATCAACTTGAAAACTTGATACTTTTCAGTTCACACAAGATGTATATGGATCATTAAATGTTTTGTGTTGATGTTACATATTCACAGGTAAATGCATGTAAAACGGTGAGCTGCCTAGCGCTATCTGTTATCTTCATGACATGCCCTAATTGAATGTCATGACTTACAATAAATATGTTGAGTGGAGGGTTATTTTATGGATATTAATCAACAACTGTTTTAGCTACCATACCACAGTTGAATACTATGTTGAAAATTCATCACGTTATCATTGCAAAAATGTACTATGTACCGTACTAAATAACACAAAATATTGAATTAAATCTAAAATATGTGTATTAAAATAATTGTTTGCAAAATATGAATTGAAATTCTTTCATCCCAACAAACTACGGTAGTAGGCCTAAATACTAATAAACTGGATCATAGGTATGGTAGACTTTCACAGAAACTGGGAGGTGGTGTAGGCTGCACGATGGAAATAGTAAAATATGCTAACAAAGGGCCAAGTGCATTATATTGAGAAACGTTTAATTCATAATTTCACTATAGTACGGCTACTTTGACTCGATACAGAACCGATATTAATTATATACAGTACAATATGACTGTTGTGAATTAAGATTATTTGTACGTTGAAACATGCCCTTAACAAAAATGAGAACATTAATAATATATTCTACATTATGTATTATAAAACATTTTTTGTAAACTCATGTTTCTGTGTTGACTAAATTAGTGCACTCGGATGCTCTCGTGATTCCTGCCAATCATTTCACAAACATTCCTGAAGATTACCATTATAACGAGATTGTTTTCAATAGACTTGTCCATAACATGAAATTGGAAATACTGATCATAATCAATCAATTACAATGATTTTGTTATTCTTCCATGAATTACTGTACAGAGAAAAATATACACATCATAATATACAATTTTATTTACTAAAATAAAGAAAGTTTCAATAATATCAAAACTTTCGTCTGGCCAGTTAATCGCAGAAACACCACTGGAAAATGACCTTGATTTCAATACTGGTGGTGAACATGTGCTTTCTTAATTTAGGCCAATAATGGTAGGCTTGTGTATTCCTGAAACTGCAGTGTAACCAACACACTAACAAGTGAACTACAGTATTATGGAAAGCTGTTATAAAATAAGACAGTATTGTGAGTCGACTCTAATTGAACTGGCCAGTTTTATAATCAAATCACAACCATATGCATGTTAATCCAATACCAGGTGGTCACCACTCTATAGTCACCAGTATTATTAACATACTTATATTTTAAATACTAGAATAATTTACTTTATATCTTTTGAGCCAAACAGACAACGGAACCTGGCTAATTGTACTGTCTGCGCCACCAACAAACCTATACATCCTGCAACTGGCAATATCACTGACTGTATACCTACAGAAATATTTTTGTCACTACAATTTATTTGTGATGGATGATAATGAGAGATGAATGAATAGATGATGATACAGAGTAAGAGAAACAAGAGATATGATAAATAATGAGGTGCGTACAGGTTGGAAGTAACCCTGCATTTTCCCTGTAGGTAACGCAGAAAAGGTCAAAGTGAACAAGTTTTCCAGTTGATTTTGTATTATTTTGTGGCCCATCTATGTGTTCCCTTCAACCTGTATTCACCTCATTATTTCTCAAATCACTTTTTCTTTTACTCTATAACAGCATCTCATTCATCTCTCATATCATCCATCACAAATTGATATTCTTTAAAACAAGCCCTACTTTCCGAAAACGTCACTACAATTCATTCAACATGTTCAAACAACAATTTCTCATCCAGAAACAAGTGAAATACTATATGCATATCCTCCACTATAGGAACCGAATAAGTTATGCTTTCTGAAAACCTCTTTCAAATATGCTCAACACCCTACCTTGTTTGGTGTAGCAACAGTTCTTTTAATTGATGTAACTTCATTTTAAAAATTTGTACTTAAAACTAGGTAAGGTAGTTTCTTTAAAATACTACTCACTATTTCACATCTAAAAGAGAGAAATTTCTTAGCACTCAATAGTTTGTGAAATTTTGGTGCATGCTATGTTTAATGAAACAAAACTTGAGAAAAAATCGAATATAGTATTTTGAATAGTGGATTGGTTTATTAATATAATGTTAAGATCATGTAGCAACAATAACACAGGCTTGAAATTATCCAATACCAATTTGCCAATGACGATTATGAATTTTCATAGACCTTAAAAAATATCCAAACATAAAATATAAACTTTATAAATAAAAACCGTAAAAAAGTTAACACTCTATCGCAGTTTGGGCACAAGAGCACCCTCCTTTGGTAATAGCAGTCCGACCACTCATTGTATCTCCGAAGACGATTCTTCGTCGGATAACTGGTTCGAGTTCTCCTCCTCCTCGGAGGTTTCCTCAGACACCATGGCCTCGCCGGCCGACTCTTTCGGCACGGTAAACTGAGTCGCCACGAAGGTAAGTTCTGAACCACACGACAATACAGGCCCCTTTTCCAGCTCCTCTCCCTCCTTGACGTCCACGTCGTTGCTGGAACTCGAAGAACTGGACACGCTCATCGACATGTTGAAGACCCTGCAGAAGTCACTTGTGTCAAGTTCAGAAGCTGCTGGGTGAACGTCGCGACTGTTGGGGGTCGACGTATTGCCAGCAAGTGGCCTCGAACCGACCCTCTTGAAACTGCCACTTCTGGTCTTGACGACGGGCTCCACAAGCATGGCCGATGAAAGTTCGCACGGCGGAACATTCTCTTGGGTTGAATCGGCTTCTCCGCCATCCGCTGCATATCTCCAAGCCCCGGCCGGCTCGTCACACACGACCGCATACCTCGTCTTGTCGAGGGCGGCAGCTCCGCCCCGCTTCCTAGACGTGGACGTCTTGGGGCTCCAAGTGGGCGAGGATCTGGCAGCAACCCGCTTGGGGCTGGCATCGTCCACGTGCAGTGTGTACGACAGAGAGTCGCTGCGCTGGAGGATGTTGGAGCATGCCGGAGAATTGTGGTAGTCTGACGTAGGGTCGGGAAGCGAGCGGGTCGACCGGTCGACGCAATCAGACGTCGCAATCTCCGGACAATAGAGCGACGTGTTGCTGTGGCTCACCTTCCCCGCCGTCGGCCGAACACTGTTCATCAGCTTCCACTTCAGCTCCTCATTGGCCAGCGTCAGACGTTTGCTGGTAACACTTTCCTGAGTGAAACTCTCGCTCATTTTCATACATTCTATGGTGAGTTTTCTCTCCTTATCTTTCCTTATCTTGAGCTGGACTTCCAGGTCCTCGACTCGAGCCTGCATAGCCGACGCTTTCTTCAGAGCCATCGGTAATTCTTCCGAATCTTGCTTGAGCAACGCGTTCTTGTGTCGCAGTTCCTGCATTTCTCCGTGGCGCAGCTCGAGTACGGTCGTCAGGGAATTCACCTCGTCCTGCAGCTCCTTGCAGCGAGCGGCTGTCGCTTGTAGGCGCGTGTCTTTGTCCAACTTCAGTGAGTCGATGAGTTGGCGCTCCTTGCTGCGCAGGCCGGTGCACACGGCCTCCAAGTCGTCATTGCGCAGCTGCGCTTTGTCCAGCCGCTGTTGGTAATCAGCTTCGGCCTTAGCGTTCTGTTCGGACAGCCGAGCCGCTAAATTATTGTTCTCAGTCTTATATTGAACGTCGAGCTCGTTGTACTTTAGTGCCGCTGGAAGAAATGCAAATAACACATCATTTAGTATTTAGCATATTCAACAATACAAATATAAATAGATTTGTCATATCAATAAGTAACTGATAATGAAGCGTGTGCAACGGGCCCTGTATTAAAATATCTTCTCTTAGTATGCCCTTACAGCATCCAAATTCAAACATTATTAAGACATAATATTGATAATCGATGTATATTTCAGGCAAGTACAAAGTAATTTGAAATACTTTTCTGAAATACGACAACGATTAAACAGAAAAAACTACACTCTTTAGTTTTGTATTGTTTTGGTATGTCTGTGTGTGTGTGTGTGTGTGTGTGTACACCTTTACTGTGATTTTTGGTCCTGCACAAATAAGCTCGGGAAGTTCATTTGGGGGAACAATACGCAGTGGTGATAGAGCCTATGCCGGCCCATCCAACTCGAGATTCCGAGTCCGAACACTGCCGACGGTTATGAAATCGTGTGTAGGGCGGATTCTACCGAGTCTTCACACATTCTACCGTTGTCAGCCCGCAACCAGATATACCAACAGGGACATTTTTTTACTGTGAAACATCAACGTATCGATCTCGGATCCATCGTTTTCCTGATTCCATGGTTTAGTTTGTACTGCCAAAAGTACCACACTGCTAATGTCAAATTTTCCTGCCCGGATGCTCATTTCCTGACCGCTTGGAGAACAATAGACAGGTTTCATATATATATACTAACTATATACTATACTATATATATATATATATATATATATATATATATATATATATACTAACTATAAGCCCGAAGAGGAATGTAAAGAAGGCATCGCCGAGAGTTGGATGGACGTAGACACGTGCGATATGCTCAAATCATGATCTAGAAGCCATAATTATCATCACTACTGTTGACACTGTGCACATCCAATTACCTTATTGATTATACACTCTTTCTTAATAAGTCTCACTCAGTGGGTTTGTAAATATTTGGAATACAACTACCAAACACATTGAAAAATTGGGTGTAATCCAAAGATTTCAAATTATTCACTAGAAAATGAAAATTTGTTTCGTAAACAAGGGTGTTACCGTCATGCCGTCAACTCGTTATGTCTCGATGTTCAAACACAAGAGGACGATGCAGAAGATCTAATTATTATAATTAATAGTGTGCCGTCATTTCAAAAACCCATTTGCATAGCAATTGATTCGATGCAGATTGTACCGATTCAAGGAATTCAAACGGCAAAAAGTTGCCCGCACTCCGACGGCCTCGGCAGTATCAAAGTATCTGCAAGCATGTATATGAGTGGGAACAAAACCTACGTAACTAATCATAAGTAAGCTGCCGGTTTTGCGTCGGAGATTTATTCCAACAAACTTGAACTACAATTTGAATTTGTATTTGACATGGAGGCTTACTAAGCAACCAATCAGAGCCAACATGAAGTTTGCCAGAGGGTTTTTACCGACTATCGAGACAAATTTAAAAGAAAGAAACAATAAATCACATTTAAGCAGGCTGGCCTCAAGAAGTTCAATTGCTATCCATAGAAATCACCTATATGATCAACAGCTAATCAAGAGAACATTACCAATCTATGAAATGAAAGCTTTCAAGTTTGAGTTTTCAGTTGTTTAATTAAGCTACTTGTAAGGTTTAGTATATTTTTATTATGTCGTAGATAATTTCTGTATAGAGTATAGAGTGCGTATGAATTATTTAGTATGTGATTATTTGCAATTATTCCTACGAATATCAATAATTTCAATTTACGATAACATTGCTATAATGGCAATTATTTCCTTATAATTAATCATTCGTTGCTATTGTTACACTGTGTCCAAGCTCAAGTGGCAATCGTATTGTTGGTAGTGTTATAGTAAAAAATTATTCAAATTTGTATTTTTTTCACAAATGATGACTACAAAAACACGGGACAATAACCAGAAATACGTCTCACCTTCATCTTTGATTGCCTCAAGTTCCCGTTGGTGTGTCTTGCGAAGCTCATCAAGCTGAGCCTCATGTTTCTCGTCGCGCCGGCGCAGTTGGGCGGCCATCTCGTCGAGGACGAGCTGCTGCTCATTGTTCTCGGCCTTGAGCGTCGCCAGGGCACTGGCAAGGAGCGGGGTGGACAATGCATCGTACTGTGGGACAAAAATACATCAACCACCGGCTCACACGCGGTCTTGCCACTAAATTCACATATCGATTCATTTTCATATTGGGTTTAAATTTATATTGGGGTACCTGTAATTCAATACAACTGCATATTCTATCGACACTAATAAAATTGACAATAATCTCGCATTCTATCTCCTAGATGTAAGAACAAGTCCTATGTCATCATGACGTAATGTTGCCAAGATATTAAATGCAACATATTGGAAAGTGTGTGGACGCATATACGCGGCCACTGAATGACCATCGAATGGTCAAAGTATCGGTAAATATCAGTAAAACATTGACGCAATAGAACTCACATCGACCACAAGGTAGTTGACCAAAACCGTCATGGCGTCAAAGCCGACGATGTATTTCTTTTGGTCCTCTTGGAGACGTTTGATGGCCGATTCCGCCGCTTCGAGCGCCTTGACGCTCGGGTGAGGCACCTCGGGGGCGGCGACGGGGACCAGCGTGGGGACGGGCGCATCGTGGGCAGGAGTTGCAGCGAGCGCGGCAGGGGGCTTATTGCCGCTGGCGAGGCGATTGTGGTCTGAAACGAGTGAGCAAACAGTCAACATCTACAAGTAGCTTAAATGATGATCGACAACGACACGATTGCCAGAATATAGATTATAGGTTTTCGTTTTCAAACAGTTATTATATTCTCATCTGTATTTTCAAATGTTTTTTATATACCGTTGTTTGTTGGTTTATTTCTTAGCGCAAATTGCTTCAACTATTTCAACCAAATCAATGAAAGAAGTGACTATTCCCTTTATTGATCGAATAGCAAAAACAAACTGCTAATAAATGTAGACTACATTGATAAACTTCTTAATTAATAATACATTGAAAAAATGGGTGGTTTTCCAAATACATAATAATGAATAGAATAAATTAATAATAACATATTCATAGATACACGGAAGAAATAAAATATTTCTAACTGTTTTGTGTTAAGGGGAATCCACCCACAAATATGTATCGAATATTTGGTTATTTATTGATGTAACAAGGTTAAAATAGTATGTAAAAATTGAAATGAAAAAAAAGGTTGGAAATTTAGGGAAAAATTTGGAAAAACTAGTTGAAAAATATGTTAAACCATTACATACACGAAAACCAGTACAGTATGTAGTTATCACTAAGATGACAATTGATATATTGGTAGGGTAAACTTTCCTCCATCACCTAAGCTAAATTTCATCAGCATGACCGTTTCGATACAAATAAATAGTTTCGGTTACCATGATTTATGAAAAAAAATTGATGTCTTTCCCTGGTCTTGTGTGCCAAATGCATAAGGTTAAACTGTTTAAGCTAGTTCTTTTGTGAACACATCGATACCACACACCAAAAAATATCCCAATAAGTAATTGGTGTATATAATGCAAGATGCATGTTTTGTGATCATTTTCAATATCAACCAAAGCATAAATCATCGTAGTGGCTTTCCGGATGAACGTATTGTTGTGACACTGCTGCACACCATTCAGAGAAGCACTTTCTAACATACGGTCGATCCATAGTCAACATTCACAATATTTTCATTTATAATCACTCTGGTGGGAACTTTTTTCCCTCTGACTGGGGATGTCCTAAATGGCACACGCTAATTTCTCTAGAATGCCACTGTCAGGTGTGGCTGTAACTACAGGGAAAAAAGCCCCCGCCAAAGACGTCGTTTGTAAGGTGGTTCTGGTGACGCACTGATTGCATTGAGATGCAAGTGGACCGACCAATCACAGGCTTGTATCACCACCCTCCCTCGGTTAGCAGTAGTTCCACCGCGTTGTGGAAAGTGTCGTGCATCGAGACAAAAGCGAGGAGTACGAGCGGGGCGTAAATAATGTAGCACACGTGTCATACGATGGTCAAGAAGTGTACATTAAATGTACTTGAAATCTACAAACCTCGACTTGGAAACCAACGAGTCTAGAGCCGTAAGCTTACGTCCCGTCATTTTGATCATTCTCAAGTCACACACACACACACACACACACACACACACACGCAATCGTTTATAATTTCTACTAATCAGATGTAGAAAAATATATATCAAATTATTTCCTTCAGAACTCCTCGTCCGAACTAAGCAGAAATCTAAAATACTGTGTAACATTCTTGTGTTTACACCAAGTGGGGAACTGAATTTTTTGGTAGAGATTTTTTCCTCATTTTTCTGCCCGGACTAATTGTATTGGGTTTCGAAATTTTGTGATGGTTTTTCTGAAAAGTGGTCCAACCAATTCAGCCCCAAAACTACACAGTTCTATGTTGGATGAGGCAGCCACTGTTCTTCGTTGTTGTTGTTGTTGTACAGTGTAAACTAGCGTACATAACCCAATCAAACTAATTTAATGAACCTAACCTATCCAAAGTAACGTAAACTACCCGAGGTAATTAGTACTGGTAATACTGCTGTAACTAGTGGTTAGTAATATTAATAATATTTACGGTCATAGAATCCATAAAATCATATAATGAGCATAAAATACATCCACATAAGGTTTAACTTACACTCATTTGTTAGGATGTACAGACAGGTACTATAGACTGTCGACTGAATAAAATGAAGAATTAGAAACTATAAAAACTATCAAACATAAAGCCTAATTAACAATATTAAAGTAACAAAAGTAGCAATATAAAGAAAGTCTATCAAGTCTCCTAATTTCGAATAATATAAATATCACATTTCAAATAACTGTAAAAATAACTCTTCAACAAACATAAACTTTCAAATAACTCTTGAAATAACTTTTAAAATTGCATTTCAATTGAGACGTAATCTCGTAACGACGGCAAGGAGTGGGCTATGCAGGCTGCACGCCGGCCATGGGGCAATCGAGCTCAGAATTGACGCTGATTGGCGATATGGTATTTAAATCGATGACGAAAGCGCTATTTTAAAACGAGAGACAGCGTGTGCGTCCGCACTTCGGACTGAAACGGATTAAGGGGGTTCATGCACGGTGCTTAGAAAAATAGAGAAATTCAACTCCACTATTTCTTTCTATGCTCACAAACCAGTGTAATTGAATGAAAAGTTCACTCTCCAGGATAATTTCATGCTCTTTAATTAATATGACATTCTATTTCAGTGAATTCAGTCAGTTTTAAGATAATACGTCAATGAATAAAAAGAATGTGATGCAATTCATTGACGTATCATCTCAAAACCTATTAAATTTACAAATTGAAATGTCATATTAATTAAAGAGCATACAATTATCTTAGAGATGTATATTTTTCATTCAATTACACTGATTTTTGAAAATGGAAAAAAATAGTGAAGATAAATGTCTTCCTTTTTGTAAGCACCGTGCTTACAAAATACTGATACAAAATACCCCCTTAAGGGACCTATACACAGATCAACAATTCCGAGTGTCAACGCAGCCTATGAACGATCGTAAAGCTTTCCATCTAAACATACTGTAGTGAATCTGCTTCATACCATTCAGAGAGAGTATATTATGAAGTAATGACGATCCAAAATAAATATATAGGCTATACGTGTTATTTGTACGTAACGGTACGCGGTTATGAGAGTTGTTGGCAAAAATATCAAGTGTTACTGTTATATACAACTGATCTTCCCATCTTGGTTATTATATCATTCACTGGCATTTTCGACAAATATTGTCTGCAACAGATGATGTATTTGTTCATTTTGTATCTTGCACCATTAAAACTTTAACATGATCATTTATATATGTGAAATTACTCTGGTGGGATTTATTTGCAATATGGAGACTGAGGACGCCTTAAGCGCGAACAATACACAACCAATGATGTTGAATAATCGAACGAGAAAGTCGACACACACATACAATATACATACATACATACATACATACATACCATTTTCTTAAGAGTTCACCATACAAATGATCAGAGGTCAGAATCATTGAAACATGTTACATGGAGAGAAGCTAGAGCATGTTAATTAAGTGGTAACAATTCAAAACCACATCGCTTCCCGTACCGGTACACTAAATAAGTAGAACATACGAAAGTTCGATAAAGTCAAGTAAATGAAAAAATATATACCGGTGTATATATATATATATATATATATATGATACAGATATAAATATACATAATGTTACATGTCAACTTATCAACATATTGTCACGCCATTATAATATTTCAAAAGTCACGCTGCCTACTAGACTGACAAGTCGAGTCCGGTAATCTACCAGAAATATTCATTCAATGATTTATTACTTTACTTTCATTTCATTTTCTTGCAACTCAATTAGTATTGGTCAAGTGGTGTCCGAAAATGAAGTTGTAAAATCTCATTTTATATCGATTATCGTTACTTCAGATCGATAGTTTATTGTCATGTATCGATATTTTGTCTCCTATTCGATAATATTATAGTATCCAAATATCGAATACTATCAGAATTGTCAATGTATGGTTTGGTTGATTGACCAGCAGAAGACGAAGATACTGTCGCGCCAATGACAAGGATTCAGAAAGGATTGACAATCATACAGAAAGGAGAAAAGTTTTGAAACGGCTGAAACAGTTTTTATCAATCATATCGATCATCAAATTGTAGAAATTGAATCAGTAATAGTACCGTTCGAAAAAATGTTGATCGATTTTTGTTCACAACCCCGATATCGGCAACCACTTACTCATCAGAACAATGGTCTATGTCGAAACATGCGGACGTGGGTATTGTTGTTGCGCGCGCAGCCTGAACCAACCTAAAACAACCCAATCTAACAAACTAATCAACCCAACCTGACACAAACAAACAAATATCCTAAACTAATATAATCTAAACTAAAACCAATCTAAAACCTACTTCCGGTCCGACGAATAGCCACTACCGTTAGTAACACAAGAGAAGCGAATGCGACGGTTTGTGAGATGGAACACTGTGTTGACATTTGTCACCGCAGCACTCGTCTATCAGGACACGAGCTCAGCTGGACGTCATCATCACTAGCAGGCGCATTGGAGGGAAGGGGGAGACATTCCCCCCCCCCCCTCCCCCTCTATATGACTCAACACCATCACAATTCACTTACACGCTACCGTATACTTCCAAGAGGGTAGAACGACAATGAGAGTGAGTTGAGATTTTCAAACTCCGGGGTCTGGACATTTTGATTCACAATTCCCCCCCCCCCCCCCACCGCCCTCTGAAAGTTCCAAAGCCCTACGAGCCTGATCACTAGAGAGAACCGACAACCCCATGTCACACGCCACGCGACCTGCGAGAGATCGGACTCACCGATGATCATGGTCAACTGTCTCGCCCATCGTCACCCAAAGCGCACATTTCGTCGAGAAGTCTGATTGGCATGCGAGATCGACTAGCTATCTGCTGCTAAACTACTGAAATAGCTCGAACTGTGCGGCCTGATTTGGGCGCGCATAGGTCACAGGCCCATCGCTCTCCAAGCGACACGGGAGGGAAACAACTTGACGACTAATTCAGACCACCACTCGGAACTAGATAAATATATCTTAGTTCATTCATATCGATTATCGTATGGTAGAAATTGAATCAGTAATCGTATACCGCTCGATAACGATTTTGTTGACACCCCTAATAACGGCAGCCGCTATTCATCAGAATATCGGTCTATGTCAACACATGCGGACGATGTTGTTGTTCTTGCGCGCAGCCTGAACTAACCCAAGCCCATCACCCAATCTATCTAACATGTTATTAAAGACATGTTTTGGGTGTTTTCATAGATCATTATTTTATTATGGAACGACCAACGTTTCGCCAGGATTTGTCCGGGCATCATCAGGGCAAAATTACAATAGTTGATCAACAGAACAAATTAATTAATCTCCATAACTATATTCCTTCCTAATTGAACGATCCTATCTTCCATACAGAGCCTCAATTGGGGATAAAAGATTTAAAAAAATATATATCAGTTGTCCCTGGCCATAGTTATTCGCAACGACCACAGTTCGAGTCCCGTGTAGGGCAATCGACGATCTGATGCAATGTCAGTGTAGTACATACAGCGTTGTCCTCGGATTACACGTGTGTACTACATTATGGCTATTTGTTAAGATGGCTTGAAATTCCTCATCTCATATGGATATAATGGCATCGAAGGCCGAAACACGCCCATGCGTGGAACTATAGCTGCACAATACGCGTATTCGAACAGAAAAAGGAGAATATCGTAATATCTTTTACTTGCGGGCATAGATTCACTAACAATTGAGGCAACCGCTATTCATCGAACCATCGGTCTTTGTCAACAGAAGTGGATGTTGTTGTTGTTGTTGTTGTTGTTGTTGTTGTTGTTGTCGTTGTTGTTGTTGCACTCACCCTGTACCAACCTAAATAACCCAATCCAATCAATTAAATGAATCTAATCTATACAAAATAACCTGAACTAAACCTAACCATCCAAACAAACATCCCAAAAAATGTAATCCAAACAAAAAAAATCTAAAACTTACTTCCGGTCGATCAATTTTGTTTACTATATACATAGCCAAACGCTATCCGGTCCGGTTCATTTCACCCCACAGATTATCATATTCTTCTTTCTCCTTCCATCAGCCTTTTGGTAGTAATGTGGCATTGTATCATACATAACCAAACGTAATGTTTGTACACCGTACCAGAACGACAATAATTATTGAAATATCTGAAGAATATTTTAAATAAATAACTTTGTGGTTTAGAGTATACAGGAAGTCGATTTAGCGAAATATCTTTTTTTGTTATGGTAACTTGAGAACGGTATGAAAATTCTAATATAGGGGGAACATTCATATTTGTAATACCTTCAAGATCGTATAAGCATAACAACTATTTTATTCATATCGCATAATTGTCAAACATATACAGCTAAAAAAACATTTTCAAGCTGTGAACTTGACCATTATACGATGGAAGTTGATAGTTATAACATGAACCATCTTGAGAGTATTAAAAATATGTGTTTCCTTCGTATTAGAGTTCTGTAATCTCATACCGTTCGAACGTTATCACCAAAAAAAACTCATCTTTCGCTAAATCGACTCCCGTGCACACTTAAAGAGTTTTCATAGCTATATATTCACAACATCAAAAAATTAGCAGTAAGAAATGTCTAATAATATAGCTTGTTTATAGCAGCAGCTGATCCAGGTGACAGCCAACGTGTCACGTTGTTGCCGCATTGCAATCCAATCGGCTATTCGTCGGACCGGAAGTAGGTTATAGATTGGTTTGAGTTTAGATTAAATTAGTTTGCGATGTTTCTTTGGTAAGGTAAGTTAGTTTAGGTTACTTTGGATTAGTATAGGTTGACTGAGACAGTTAAGATTGGGTTATATAGATTAGTTTAGGCTGCAAACAACAACAACAACAACAACAACGACCGCATGCGATGGCATAGATCGATGGTCCGATGAATAGCGGCTGTCAAAGCCAAGGGTCGACAGTAGGCTTTAAATGCCGTACGTTTATTGCTGACCTCTTGGTGCCATTGAAATTGCCAACGGCATTTACAAAGGTCAAAAGGCGTTGAAGAATTATTTTCACCTCGCTGTTTAGACACTATTGACTTTGTCCACACGATTTACACAATAACACCTTTGTTGCTCATCATAAATTATAATGAAAATAAATTCGAAGAGGGTGAAAATGAATGAATAGATACTCGATCGTGAAGCAAGTTCCCTAGAAAAAACGAGGAGCATGCAACAGCATTGGCTAATTCCTATAGTTACGGAATGTATACTACTGCCTATGAATAAGGGCTAATCATTTATTTTTATTCATTGTTGAGTGGTTTTCCGTGGTTTTCCCACAGTCTGCGAAGCAAATGCTTAGATGAGGTATAATAATTGGCCACGACCTATAGTACTCAGTAGTGAGTGAGAATTATACCAATATCACTCACTACGTCTTATAATTTAAGGCAAATTGATCAACTTTACGTCGGCTGTTAGAGGATAGAAGAGACCATTGCCAAAGTGAATTGGTCCAAAAGTGGAAGACATCAACATTCGTGTGTTTCGTTCACTCTCAATACCAATGATACGAGGCATATCACATAAACGGTTCATACTTGTTTTCCGGACTTTTTAGAAACCGAAAGGCTTCTATCTGCGGCGAAGAAGTATGGTCACAGACAGCACAGTCCTGGTGTCAAAACTGATCATTTTGATTAAAAAACAGATAATATATTTCGTCCACCGCTCTAAAACAATATCTCTCCCTACGAAAGTTTCATTCAACTAGTTACAGATAACCGTACAGTCAACATCTTACATATATCATGGTTGACATAATAAATAAGACCTATGCCGTTGTTTCCGCCAATCAGACCTTGAAGGTAAAAAGTAGGCCTATTGCAACTTACAAAACTGTCCAATGTTACCACACATCACCGAAACATGTACCTTGATATATGCACATCCATTGTCAGCAGCATATATTATTACAATCGAACGAATATGCAAAAAAAATGTGTGAATCTTGCAATAATTATTATTGCGTTACAGCCGTCTACAGATGTTACTTTATGACACGTCAGAACTCGCGTTGTGGCCACAACCGCACTTTCTAAAATGAAATTTAAATAATACATAATAAATATAATAAAACCGAACACTTGTTTCTTCCAATTCGCTGGTAGATAATTCGATGTTGTATTTAGTTCCAGAATTTGTCTCGGTTTCAGCTAAGAGCGGTCCAAGGAATCAGTTCACAGCCGATATGTGTGGTGTGACTGATCGAATGATACGTGGACCGAAGCAATTGTGAGAAAGATTGGACTCGAAACAAGGACAGTTTAGTTTGGGCTGCGCGCAAGAACAACAAAAACAACAACAACGTCTGCAAGTAGTGATATAGATCGATGATCCGATGAATAGAGGCTGCATTTTCAGCGTAACATTTTCAGTGTCAACGTGGCATATAAACGATCGTAGTGGCTTTCCGTCTGAACATATTGTAGTGAAACTGCTTCACATGCACCATTCAAAGTAATTTATAAAATATTGTCGATCCATAATGAACATTCATCAGGTTACGTGTTATTTGGTACGTAATACGGTACGCGGTGAGGTAAGAATCGGTGGCAAAAATTTCGAGTGTTACTGTTACATACAAAAAGTGATCTTTTCACTTCTGTTCCAACAATATTGTCTGCATCATGTGATGTATTGGTTAATTTGGTATCTTGCATTGTTAAAAGTTTAATGATCGTTTATATCTGTGAAACCCCCTGGCGGGAACTTATTACCCTACGGCGACAGGGGACGCCTTAAACGTAGTGAACAGTAATAAGTAATAAACGCAAACAGTTGTCGAACAATTCGTCTGTGTCCAGCTGCGTGAACTGTCAACGGTCACAACTGTCAAAGCTGCTCTTCGTCGGACTACCGGCCTACGTCACCACATGCAGATGTTGTTGTTGTTGTTGTTGTTGTTGCGCGCAGCCTAAATTTACCTATAAATCAACCCAATCTAACTGACTTGGTCAACCTGACATAACCTAAACTAACTAACCTAACCAAACACACATCCTGAAATAATTTAATCTAAACTAAAACCTACTTCCGGTCGGACGAACAGCCACTTCGGAGCCGAGGGGCTTACCTTTGACACGTTTCGATATGCGCAGAGGGCCCCAGCCACTGGCGCTCCGCGACAAGTCGATGTTGTTCCGATTCGCGCCGTTAATGTTATTGTAGATCACCGTATTGCCCTGGTTGCGCTCGATTTTGAACAGCGCCGCGATTTTGTTCAAAGGCCCCATATTGTGCAAGAGTGTCGCCACTTGCCTATAGAAAACCCGTCGAGCCGCGATCGACACACAACGATGACTGAAGGCCACTCGAGTAACTGGCGATATACCGCTACTTTCTTTTTACCGCTTTCTTCGGTCTTTCTCCTTCGGCAAGCAAGTTTTTAGCAGACAACATTTCACGTATGTGTATGTGTGAATGTGTGTGTGGATCACTAAAACTTACTCTTTCCGAGTGAATATTAATACAATAATACTATGCTTTGCTGACTAAACGAGTGAAATTGATGTGTTTAGGCCCTATAAACTGCTGTTCGTGCGAACGCTGTTGTCGATGACAAATTATGAAGGATTGAATGCTTATAACAACACCACCAACAGCTGTGCTACTTGGGGGTACCACTGACTAAAGAGATATGAGGGTGCGAATGAGTAGAGACTAGATGAATGATAATTATTACAAGAATGAGGGACTCGAACCCACGCCCGACTTGCCTTCAGTGCATAGGCGAGCGCAAAGGGTGTGCAGAGGCCAGTAGTCCGAATGAAGGGTTCACTGAATAATTTATCCAAAATTATCTCAAATAATCGTCACAGAATTACATATTTTGTACCACCGTAATTCTTGCAAATCTCCATCGCTTTTAATCCTTTCAATTTCAAACATTCACTGCGGGGCGAAACTGGACCCTTCCCATTATCGGCTAGTGATTATGAACGTTATTGGCTTCATTTCCTTCAAAGTTGCAACCATGAATATTATGCAGAGCAATATTTTCATCGGCCCTGTTAGTATCTTAGTATTTGAACTTAAATACAATGTATATAATCATTTTCAGCTCACTTTTTTGTGTGCGTTTCCACTAATAATGAAGTATATTGGGATACCACTGGATTACGCCTAACCATGTGTATTTCGCATAAATATGATAGCTTTTCTGGAAAATATGTTTCAAACTTTTCGTAATGGGCCTAACCTATGAAAATGTCCTACGCACGCCTATGCCACCAGTGTCTCAAGTAGTGCCTCCGCTGACTAAATATGATAGAGCAATAGAATATAGAAGACACCAACGACTAAGAATGATTGTGAAGAATAATACTCGGTTCCAGCCAATATTGTGCAACCTAGCAATTAGCGAACACCTCCATCTCTGATCTCAGCAAGCTCGAATTGGTCAACAGTGAAGCTAGTAGGCCTATCAACATTTCGAAGAACCCCATCTGAATAGTAATTTCTTTTTTATATATATTGGGTTCAACGGCGCACTCTACTGATGACTACGATCTATTGGCGTCGGTGAATGATATACGAGAAGTGAAAGGTTATTCTATTAGGTGTTTTTGGATAGTTGGAATAAGTCGGTCGCATGGCCTGTTTTCAAGGAACCATCCCAGTATTGACCTAAATGACAAGAGGGAAACCACGAAAAACCCCTATCAGGATGGTCGACCATGACGAGAATCGAACCCCGGTCTCCTGAATGACGGTTCAGTGTATTAACCACTCGGCCACACGTCTCAGTTATACCAGAGGTAAAAAAAGAAATTATTCAGTTCATGACTAATATTTGGGGTTGCCGTTCGGTTTCAATATTTACGATCGACTAGATATTTAGGACTCGATTTTATATCGAACAGGAATATTCGATAATCGATGACGAAACTATGATCTAGATATCGAATTTGAAAAATCGGAAATAGCTTAAATCAGTAATATGTCAAATAACCAAGTGACAGAAGTACCAGTACAAGATTGTTATATGAGATAACTAACTATACAGATTGTCAATGACTTTCTCCTTTGAAAAAAAGAACTGACCATCATAAAGAGTCAAATATAATTATGTATGTATTATTGAAAAATGTGTTGAAAATAAACTGAAACAGTATTACATGAACCATGTTTACCAATCTCACAATTTTCCAATTTGATATTTCCGATCGATATAGATATCAATTGAAAATGTGAAAATTCCGATATGTTGGGATCGATATTCGATTTGGTTTTCAATTTTAATATCGACCGGCAACTCTTCTGATATTTTTCCAGACCAATTAGAGTCTACATTTGAAAAAAAAATAATTTCTTCATTTCTACCCCTATTCGAGCAAGATCTAAAACATTCATGTCCATGAGATTGATTAAAATGACCAATATATGATATAGTAGAAGGATATATTCATCGTAGAGATTAGAAAGTAAAAACGTCGGCAATGTACACCGTTAATTAGCTGTTAATTGATCTCAATCTATCGAGATGGAAACAGAACTGAATCGCGAGTCGGCCACTCGCAGTGACATTGGCGACAACTTATATACGCCTAGTAATTGATAAGCAGCGGAAAAATGGATTGTTAATTGAATTTTAGGAGTCGTTGCCTTCCAAAACCTCGATCGACTTGTTGAAGCGCACTCTTAAGGCGTCCCCAGCCTTACAGGGCAAATAGTTCCCGCCAGGGTGACTTCAGTTATAAAATATCATAAAACTTCAACAGTGCAAGATAAAAAAATTATAACAAATACATCAAAAGATACAGACAATATTTGTCAAAAATGCCACTCACTAAAATTTTATAATAACCAAGGATGTTAAGATCACTTAGAAGTATGAGATAGTACTAATACTCGATATTTTTGCCGTCGATTTTTACCCCAACCGCGTACCATTACATACAAACAACATGTAACGCAATGTGAATGTTTATTACAGATCGACAGTATTTTATAAGATAGGGTCTACTATACTCTGAATAGTGTGAAGCAGTTTCACTACAATATGTTCAGACGGAAAGTCATTGCGATCGTTCATATGTCATGTTGATACTGAAAATGTTACGATGAGGGTAGGTTCCCATTAGGTTAAATTTCCCAAATATTACGTATTAGGCCTTCTCTTGAAAATGAAGCAATTGTTCACATAGAAATATAGAGAATTAATCAGCTACGCGGCCAACAGTACAGTAATCGTTATTTGAGTAAGTGCAGCTGGAGGTTTAAGGGCTGCAGGTGAAGGTGCACTAACTAGAAGAACGATGACTATAATATACGGCTCGCGTATAAAACATCGTGGCCAAACCAAATATTCCTCCACACGATATAACGTACTGCAAGTTGAAATCACATAAAATCTTTTTTTAAGAAAATTAAATCAAATCTACACATAGTTTATGGGTAATCATTTCACTTACTGTACGTATATAAAGTGCGTATGCAATTTTTTTATTATTGGATCTAACGACGCACTGTGATGATAACTAAGATCTATCGGCGTCGGAAGAGTGATTAATGGGATGAAGGCGAAGGTTTCGCAGGTAATAGGAAGGATAGTAGGAAGGAAGGAAGCGGTCGAGACCTATCCCGGGTGTAGCCCAGAGTCTTCCGAATACACAGGGAAACCACGAAAAATCCCTGTAAAATGGACGGTGGCGGGAATCGAACCAGGTCCGATATGCCCCTCATCTCCCGGATCACACGAAGCGAGCGCGCTAGCAACTGAGCTAATTGTGCCGGTTAAGTTCCTTTCTCAAGAATAAGTGCTGGATAGAGAAAATTAACTCGGTTAATCACGAGTGGAAAATGAAATTGACTGACTTCAATACAATATGCGAAGTAATCCAGTTAATAGCAATTACGTGCAATGAGATTGTATCTTCTGCCATTATTAACCTTGTTTTGCGCGATTGTGCCATATCTTCCTGAACACAAAGCGAGTAAATAGAGGCCTGCTGACTGCTGCATTCATAAGCGTGCGCAGGACATTTTAATTGGTGCGGTCCAATACGAAAAATTAAAAAGAGAAAATTTTCTAGAAAAATTATAGGTATATTAATACAAAATGTATAGTTAATTCACTTATAGGTGTTGTCCAATTGTTAACCCAATATGATCACTTCATTAGTGGGAACAAACAAAAATGCGAGCGAAAACATATAATATGTATAGGCCTATCTTGACTCGCAACCAGCATGGCCGGAACGGAGCGGAACGGTAAAAACCAAATCGAAAGTGTCGAGATCAATGTTCAAACGCAAGACTGAACCGAGTATCGTTGTACCCCGGATAATAACGAAATACTTGTGACAACACAGTGAAGGCAATGGGGTTCGAATCCCGACGTATACAGAGATGGTTTCTAAAGATCAGGTCAAGACCGCCACCATCCCATTATTCCGAAAAAGGCTATATTCACTAAATAGATTCGATATGGCTATTCGTCGGACCGGAAGTAAGTTTTGGATTAGTTTTAGTTTAGATGAAATTGGTTTGAGATTTGTTTTAGTTAGATAGTTTAGGTTAGTTTGGGTTGGGTCAAGTTCATCAAGTTAGTTAGATTGGGTTATTTAGGTTAGTTTGGGCTGCTTGCAACGACAACCACGTCCGCATGTGGTGACATAGACTGATGTTCCGATGAATAACAGATTAGTCCTACACTGGTCAAAAAACTACATTACAATATTTGTACCGGCACATGCAGCGCAGTGGTTAACGCGCTCGCTTCGTGTGATCCGGGAGGCGAGGGGGATTTAGAAACCAGTTCGATCCCTGCCGCCGACCATCTTTACAGAGGTTTTTCATGGTTTCCCTCTGTAGTCTAGGCTAATGCCGGGAGCGAGTATTTTTTCAGCTACCGGTTGTTTTCTATAGCCAATGATCCAATCGACCAATCCCGGACTCTTGCTCATGACGGTTAATAAATCGTCTCATTGTCAATGTTGCGTTGGCTCTGCCGTAACACGCTCGCTTTTGGTTACGAAGGTCGCCAGTTCGAATCCCGGTTTATCAATACTTTTTTGTTTTCATGAAAAGATGTTCTTGATAATGTTCTACTATCCTTCTCTATTTTCTGAAAACCTAAAAATTATATGAAGTTATATTTGCCGTAAGAATTATTATTGGGGGAGGCTGTCGTGGTTAGGGTTAGGTAGGTCAGGTTGGTGTCGACCAGTATACCGACCCGAAACCGAGGTTTTAACCACATTCACGGGCGGAAAGGCTACCTAAAACACCGATACCTAAAACATTGAAATCAGCAATTCATCAAAAGATAAGTATTGCCGCGCGAACAGCCTAGACGAGCTGCGATTGGCTAATAGAAAACAACCGGTAGCTGAAAAAATACTCGCATGCCGGGATGGTTCCTACAATAAGTCGACCATGACCGCTTCCTTCCCACTAACCTTCCCATTACCAAAGAACCTTCATCTCATCACCCCATCATCTCATTAATCATCCATCCGACGCCATTAGATCTGCGCTATCATAACAGTGCGTCGTTAAACCCAATATATAACAATATTTGTAAAAGTAGAAGTGGTATGCGGTGGGCTCGTCGAGTGGAGTTTAGCTGATCTCGGCTGAGACGACTTGCTGAAGGAACTAATGAATTGACTCGCAAAACACTTGGATTCGACGAGTACAGAGAAAGCCAGGTATACCGGGTGCTGGGACGGGGGGGGGGGGGTCAAATTACTACAATTATAGGTACACTTGATCAATAATCAGGCTAATGCGTTTCATGTATACCGCTTAAACTGAGTTATAATACCTAATTGAAAAGCATAATAACGATAATGAGAAAGTGTAACGATTGGGCAGACAATATCATCAGTAGGTATAATATCGCACGGGTGGCTGGACACAACTGGGCACATCGGCCTGTCACCACATGCGGAAGTTGTTTTTGTTCTGGCGCACAACCTTTCCGAAATTTTCCGAAGATATGTTTTCAAAAGACTAGAGCGAGCATAAGATTAAAATTCTTATGAAAAATATTCAATAGATCAATTATCCCAGCCCTAACCTGGGTCGGACTACTGGGGGCGCATTCCTGTACAAGACGAGGGCAGGCGTGAATAAAACCAAAGATGACATATATGCTGAATGTATATAGAAAAACCGGAAGTTCCCCGCTGAAACAACAGCAACAACAACAATAACTATAACTATAACTACAACGTCCGCAGGTGTTGACCGATGGTCCGATGAATAGCGGCAGCCTTTACTGTGACGGGAATCGAACTCCGGTGCCAAGCGCCGAGGACTGGTCCACCGTCTCGGTTGACGTCTAGAGGCTGCGTGATCTATATCGGTATCATTTCAACATATGACCCAACATGCGTATCTACGAGAGAAGAAGGTCCCGAGCGACCAACCACCACTAACGCGCGGGTGGTTCGAGTCTCCTATCGTGAACACAAGTGCATGTAAATAAGGCTTACTAGATTATATTATATATATATATATATATATATATATATATATATATATATATATATATATATATATATATATACACATAAATAAACATACGATCACTTTCTTTTCTCTACAGTGACCTCGCGGTACTACGCTCGACGTTGACAGCATTACCAGATATACCTATTCTGTCAACAGCACAAAAGGTAATAAAGAAACTTCGGAATGAAAAGGATAAACTGAATTCGAAAACTAGTTTATTTCGTATTTTATCGTGACTTTCTTCTATCTTAATTAATACAGTAGATCATCGTCGTAAAAGCACGATGTATGGTAAGCTTAAAGCTATACATAACACCTGTAACCACAACGATAAATAATATGAATACGAGTCCGAAATTATTATTTATTTATTTATATATATTGCATTTAACGACGCACTGTGATGATGACCAAGATCTTTCGGTGTCGGATGAATGATTAATGAGATGATGGTTTCTTAGACCATGGAATGGACAGTGGGAATGAAGCGGTCGTCGCCTATATAGTATAGTGACCAACCCGCTATTAGACTAGAGCCCTATATACTATACAGAGAAACCAAAAAAAAAAACCTGTACAGATAAAAGGTTAGGAGATCGAACCAGGTCCGATATGTCCCTCCACCTCCCGTATCACATGAAGCGAGCACACTAGCAACTGAGCTACATGTGCCAAAATTATTCCACCTATGATGGGCTGAGGTGAGACGATAATGCACGAAAACGATCAACCGATGGCATTGCCATTGGGGATGGTCCCACCAAACATGTGTAAGAGTTGAAGTATTAGATCTAATGTGCCCCCCAGTACAATTTCCACCCGGGGGCTCGAACTGGGAGATCATATTTATCTTTCAATTAAACTCTTTGCTGACGTTAGTTTTTGCTGTTCTTGAGCTCAGCACGAACTAAATATAATCAATTACCATTTAACCAAACCAACCCAAACTCACCTAAACGAACTAACCTGACCAAACATACATCCCAAACTAATTTAATCTAAACTGAAACCAATGTGAACATAACTTCCGATCCGACGAATAGCCACTACAAATATCATGTCATCACCAGCATCACCATCATCATCACATGCTACAAGTCTCGATGTCTCGTCAAACACGCACAACCAGTTCGAAACAAAAACTGTCATTATCTCCACTTTCTTATCTACTGACGTTTTACTTTTATTTATTTTTTTTACATAAATTACATATCCGATTTTTCTCTCTTAAATCGCGAATGGAACAATTTCTACTATTCCCTTACATGTCTTAAGCGTGCAGATTGAATGATTGCAGGCAGGAATGTAGGCCACTCGATCAGATCGCACAGGTAAACGCACGTGAAGGCACGTATCGTCTTCATAGGGCAAAAATTTCCCGCCATCATAAAACTTGGGACAGTGCAAGACACAAAATTAACAAGCACATCATAAGGAGCAGACCCACATTTGTCGAAAATGATGACTTTCATTGTATAATAACAAAGGTGGGAAGATCACTTGTATGTAACAGTAATACTAGGGAAATGTTTGCCACCGATTCTTATTGATCGACAGTATTTTAGAAGATACTTTATATAATTCACATGGAAAGTTGAAATAACAAACGTTTTGACCTCTAGATTCGGCTACAACAAACGATAAAAATGAATCGAGGAGAAATCAGATCTCAAAATTAATTCTATTCCGATTTCCTACGTCATTTTTTATACCCGTACGCTCCTTATAGGGCACTTTTTAGTTTGTACACGGTCGATCATTAAATGGTCAATAGAAACCATATCGTTATTTCCCTCGCTCTCGCACCTCGCTATCGCCGCTGGCTCTATCCCACTCCCCGTTTCGACCTCTGCCTTATTGACCTCTCTTCTCGCCACATACGAAGATCTACTGCTGACAGTCCACTCGCAGGACTAAATACGAATGCGCCATGCACACCTCCATTCCCCTCGCCTACGTGTGCAGTACCTACGCGGACCACTGAAAGAGCGGCCTGCGCCGACTGCTCGGTAGCAGCACAATCCAAAATGGGGGCGCTGTAGAGCATATACTTGGGCTTGAGGGTATGCCTACTTATGAATTACTGGTTGTAAAATGTTGTTAAGGTTCAGGTAAGGTTGAACAACCAAACCCATGTCACACAAACCGACTCAACATTATTCCGGTATACGCTCTTCGTCAGGCGCAACACGAAAGCGTTATTGATCAAGTAGAGGGCGCAATCCAAAAGGGCGTGCCATGTCTTGGAAGTATATTTATCGTATTTCTCTCTCACTTACTTTGTACAATCTTGTGTTTTTCGGAGCGTCGCGGCGGCTGTTTCCGCGCCAGTGGCGTCTTCATGTCAGGGACGAGGCCAGCGGCGGTGCCGTTTTTCTCTGCAGGACAGAAAGAGACAAGAGGTTTGATTAGTAAGTGCTGGAACGATTCACTCCAGTAAAAGATGGTCGGCCGGGGCTGGAATCGCACCCCGGGCTCCTGAATGACGGATTCACAAGTTTCATAATCAGAGTCACTTCATCGCATCGGACTTCTACGATGCGAATAAGATGAGCTCTCAAGACACGAAGACCATAAACTTAATGAAAATATAAAATGTCGATAATTTACTATTTCCTATTTGTTCTACCATATTAAATCCTCCTAGGTTCTACACTTGTAGGCTAGCGATCCATCAACCTGGACAGAACGAACAACGTATTGGAACTGTATTTAGAGGTTGAACCAGAAGTAAAATCAGTTCTCCGTTCGTCTGATGCCCGTTAAATCCTATGCAATATCACAAGATCGACTGGTTTAGCCGGGTACAAAAAGGACTTTTGTTTCGAGCAGTACGAACGCCAGATACAACCTGCCAAGAAACACACGGTCAACCAATTGTATTCAATTACTAAATTATACCAAGTATAAACAGATGAATAATTATAATAACTTCGGAGTAGGTCGCGAAATGCATGCTACCGGCCACAGCGAAAAAGTCTATAACAATTCCTTAAAAGTGTATTCACAATGCACAGTTATTATACACAGTCCCGTTATAAAAAGCAGAACGAACCCTTTTTAGTCTTCAATGACAAGCTCATTACGAAATGAGGATCGTACGCATGCGATGCCTCGAACCATATCTTCCCATAGCCAACGCAAATAGAACTCGGAATCGAGGACCATGTGAAGTAGTTTTACCTACTTTCCGTATCGGAAGATTTGCATAGTTGAAGTTACACAGTGAACAGTGCACGCGGGGCTAGCTGTGATGTACGGTTAGGCGGCAAGTTCCCACGTGATGCGCCCGAAGAAAGCACTCGAGAGGAGCGAATCGCAGGCGCATGGGATTTGTTACGATTGATTGGCAGGCGAGAGAGAGAATAATGGCATTACTATTTATATATTATACACGGCAAGAGGCGGCGGTTAGCGACCCATCGCGAATGCATATATATAACTTCATTCTTGTGTTTATATATTTGTGTGTGTGTTTATTTATTTGTGTATGTGTATATAAACAGATATATATATATATACATATATATATATATATATATATATATATATATATATATATATATATATATATATATATATATATATATATATATATATATGATATTGCCATACATATGATATCAACCATACTATATATATATATATATGATATTGCCATACATATGATATCAACCATATATATATATATATATATATATATATATATATGCCATGTGATTTTCATGTCCAATTATAACAATCTATGGGTAGGCCTATAAAGTACGTTAATTAATACACCATTTAATATCATGTTACGCACATTGCGTTGCCAGAATCGTTCCGTCTCCGAAATCGTTGAAAACAAATTATGCATGCGTACAATAAAACCCCAGTGTGGAGTTGAACGTGTTTCGGTCCAAAGTCAACTACTATTCACGGTCAATGCGATGATGAAACGCTTCCACACTTGTAGCCACGGTTCCGATCGACCGTTCCACCCATGTCACACCACTAGCGCGCGGGTGGTTCGCACCTTTCTAGTCGCGTGATTGCGTTCGGTGGCCGCGAAGGTAATGCTTGCTGCCTCTAGTTGGCAAGAAATGGCCAAGAACAGATCTAACGATGGGACGGCAGGCACCTTTCATCACACTCCATGCTCGATTTCAGAACCCATACATAAATTTGTTTACATCTTTATTACTGCTACCAGCACTTCGGGCAATTCGTCGGACTGTTTCGTCGGAGGTTTTAGATTGGTGTTAATTTGGATTCAATTAGTTTAGGATGTTTGTTGGTTAGGTCAGTTAGTTTAGGTTGGTTTGGATAGGTCAAGTTCATCAAATTAATTAGATTGGGTTATTTAGTTTAGTTTAGGCTGCACGCAACAACAAAAACAACGACGTCCGCATGTGGTGACATATAGACCGATGGTCCGATGAATAGGGGTGCCCCAGGTATTTTGGTAGAGTTCGGTCATCTAGGTCAAGTTCGGTAATTGTATTACATAACCATAAGTCATGTTTGCTATCCGTAACAGAGTGAAAATAATAAAAAATAAATGATCAATAAATTAATTGATTAATTAATTAATGAATTACAAAACCACCATACTATAAGCCAAGTCCGACTCCTAGCCTTACTAAGAAACCTGCTGTGTGAGATGAAAAAAAATTATGCAACAAAATCAACGAGTGGCAGATAAAAACGAACAGGAGTACGGTAACATGCGGTCCTGACAAGATAAGATGTTCGCACGCAGACGAAACCACGGAAGCTGGGGTGTGGACCAAGCGAGATGAGAGCAGATGCGCGCCGGCAGACGCGACAGGTGACTTAGCCGCTCGACATCTGCCGGTATACCAAAACACCATCACAATAAGAAGAAAGTAAAATGTGGAGAACAGTCGGTTATTGTAACCTCAAATTGCCTGACCTCCATTACTCGCTTCTAAAAGGAAGAGAAGGATTCTTCGATAATAGTCTTAACTTACTGAAGTAGCAATGGAACGGACAAATAGATCAAGGACTATCATGATTGCAAATTACTATGATACGCATTTCAACCGCACTGACAGATCGGGAGACATTCTTATGAAATGGAAGTCGATTTAGCGATATATCAGTTGTTTGCCGATAGCTTTCGAATGGTAAGATATCAAAATTCTAATACGGTGGAATACAGATATTTTCAATACCTTCACAATGGTATAAGTTATAGCTATTGAACTCATATCTTAAAATTGTCAAACGTTTACAGCTAGGATTTTTTTTTAGTTGTATACAATTATGCAATATAAATTAAATACTTTATAATTTTACCATTTTGAAAGTATTAAAAATATTCGTCGTTCCTCTGTATTTCGCTAAATCGACTCCCACGTGCACACCTAATGAGATGAGGTGTGATCCACCGATCGTCATTTCGTACTCATCAATGTCGACTCTCGAAACGGTGGCACCGAAATCGGTAAATACGTGCTACTGGTAACAGCACACGAATTATAGGTCGTTATTTCATGAATACCGCTGGAGGAACATACCAAATACATCGCTCTCAAGATCAAACCAAATGAGGTAGGCAGCAATTCGTTAGCCGTACGACCTTTCAACGATTGACCAAGAGATAGACAAGTAGAGACCTGTGTTATAATATACCAGCAACCACCACGTTATTAGTAGAAACTGGAAGGCACAGCGTGGAAATGTTCTCTACGGCTTCCATTTCGCGTATGGTTGTCGAAGGTAAGAGAAATGGACAATTATTCAGTTGTCAAGGCGTCCCGTCAACATGCAGCCTCCGTATAGGGCAAAAAGTTCCCGCAAGGGTGATTTCAAAGTTAGAAATTATTATAACAAACTTCAACAGTGCAAGATACAAAATCAACAAAACCTGATAGAGACATTATTTTTCAAAAATGCTGATTACCGGTACTCGAAATTTATAATAATACAGATGGAAAGATCACTTGTACGGTATGTAACAGTATAGCTTTCGATATTTTCCCATCGATTTTCACTAAATTCGGCGCCCCTTTGCCTCCCCCCCCCCCCCCCCCCCCACACACACTTAATACCCATCCATCCTGGGTATCAACGTGGCAAGTTACACGTAGAGCGTTTTCCTACAGATAAATGGGCGTAATTGTCTGCTGTACAATTTTATTTGTAAAGAAACCATACATAATCGCTGATCTAGTCTCCATAGATATCAGCGTGACTTTTATGTGTCTGCGGTGTTTATTATACCGCTGTGCAAAGCGCCACACGATAAACTGAACTCATGAAGCAAGTGACCGCATCGAATGGCACGAGAAAGAAATACCGCGGACCTAAAGTTATGTTCATCAGAAGCGGGACCTACCCCGAGCGCAATATTTTCAGTGTCAATGTAACATACAAACGATCGTTGATGCTTTCCGTTTGAACAAATTGTACAGTGAAACTGCTTCACACCATTCAGGAAAGTATCTTAGAGAATACTAGCTGTTGATCTATTGGCTTCGGATGGATGATTAATGATGTGATGGGATGATAACATGATGGTTCCTTATAGGTGATGGGAAGGGTACTGGGAAAGAAGCGATTGTGACAGTCAGTGTGAAGAAGTCCGGCATTAGCCTAGACTGGAGAGAAAACCGCGTAAAACCAACGTAAGGATGGACGGTGGCCGGGATCGCACCAGGGTCCGATATGCCCCTCACCTTCCGAATCACACGAAGCGAGCGCGTTATATACCAACTGAACTGAATGAGCCGGTGAAATATGAAATAAGCAAGCAAAATAACAGGCAATGAAAGCAATATCTACAATATACCGCGGTAACAAACTGAAACATACACAACATGATGAATGGTGGCGGTGAATGATGAGATCTGAAAGATTACTAGACTAGCTTTTCAACAGTGCGGAGGAAATGCTTGTGGCATGCTCTCTATACTCACTTGTAACGACACAGCAAAACCACGAAAAAAAATCCTTCGTCTGGATGGTCGACCATGACGGGAATCGAACCCCGGTCTCCTGAATGGCGGTTCAATGCGCTAGCGACTGTCAATACCTATATGATATTTGGGAGGACTGCGAGCAGGCGAGACGAACGACATTTACAAAATCGCATGCAATGTGCGGGACTCAAACCCAGGTCCGACTCGACAATCAGTTTCTGGAGCACCGACTGGACCAACTCGCCAGATGGGCTACTGCATGATAAACCCTGGTTTGGATTCCTTACGTCACCATTCTGATCTCGATTCGCCGCACGCAGAAGCAGTTGAAGGGGAATGGTGTAAACAGCTCGGTGGATGTCGCGCTCGAGTTTCGAAACGGAGATTCTGTAGCGCACACAGTTAAAAGGTCGAATATCTATTAGGTCTCGTCGTGTACCATGGGCGGCATGACTTCAGCGTTCAAGTCATGCTTTATTAACACGCCGACATTATTAATTCGACTGCCAGACCGAGTGCATCATCAAAATCTACAGTCGATTAGGCCTCCATTTGCAAGTCGCAACATTGTTATGAGCCGTATTTATTCATCGCGCTTGAAACAATACCGGAAAGATGTACAAGAAAATGAGTGCCTTTTGTTTGTACAGAATCTGCATGTGAATTTCTTTTTATATTGTGTAATAACTATTAGAAAGTGGGTCTATAGTTTGTTGGATATCGTTGAGAACTAATTAAATCAACATTTCGAATAGTAAGGATGGAGTAATCTCGAATCATGCTCAGGCAAGCCCATTAACCTGGTTACGTAACGCGTGCTAGCCGAGCTGAGGTGATGTGGACATCAGATCTCCGTTGAATCAAGGCAAGAAATGGCAATCGAGGCAAATCAGTTATCAATATGATATTTCCATATTCAATTATATTTTCAACATCGAAAATACCGGCACATGCTGCTCAGTTGCTAAACGCGCTCGCTTTATGTGATTAGCGAGATGAGGGGCATATCGGACATGGTTCGATCCCCGCAACCGTCCATCTTTATAGGAGTTTTCTGTGGTTTCCCTCTGTAGTCTAGGCTAATGCTAGGGTGGTTCGGTGGTTCCTACAATCTATGCCACGACCGCTTCCCACTACCTACGAAACCTAATCTCATCATCCCATCATCTCATTAGTCATTCATCCTAAGCCAATAGATCTTAGTTATCACTATCAGTGCGTCGTTGAACCTAATATAAAAAAACAAAAAACAACGAAAACTTGACACGAAAGCACCGATACCAGTACCACAATCAAGGCTAGGACGAAAAAGTAGGATCGTTCGGACGGGACACCACGCAAATGCGATCTTACCGCCCCAGAAGAACAATTCATCATTGTACAACTCATTTGGACAAAGTGTAAATATTGTAATTGAAAAAGTCGAACGTTTGCGCTGGGGAGAAGGTTTCTATCTCCTTTCCGTCAAGTTGAAGTTAGCTCTCAGCTTTGAGTCTCTACCGAAGCATGCAGTGAGATGTGCACGACTTCACACGGTTAGGCCCAGGGTTCGAACAGAGAAATTGTCGCCAACACCATCCCTCAAAGACAACATTTTGGTCAACCATCCCCCCCCCATTGAAAATGTACTATTATTAGTTGAATTCACAAAATACCACGGGACCGGAAATTAGTTCTTCCTTTATTTTTATATTGGGTTTAACGACGCACTGTTATGATAACTGAGATCTAATGGCGTCGGATGGATGATTAATGAGATGATGGGATGATGAGATGAAGGTATTTGGGTAATGAGAAGAATAGTGGGAAGGAAGCCGTCATGGCCGACTTATTGTAGGAATCATCCCGGCATTAGCCTAGACTACAGAGGGAAAACCATGAAAAACCTCTGTAAAGATGGTCGGCGGCGGGGATCGTACTGGGTTCGGAATTCCCCTCGCCTACCGGATCACATGAAGCGAGCGCGTTAACCACTACGCTGCATGTGCCGGTAGGTAGTTCTTCCTTTATTATATAAGCCTACTATCTTGATTTTCAGTATTTTACTTACAAACATTACTAAATTAACGTTGAAAAATGGTACATTGTTACTCATGGCCAACATTGAACTTAATGATCACGGACTCTCAAAATCAATTCGATCGAAAAAAATATACATAAATATATACCTTTCAAATTTCCCCCGCGGGAATGTGTACCGACATCCCCTCTCACCACAACACTCAATGTTTGTACGAATAATTACTCTAGTGACTCGCGTTAACCCCCCCCCCCCTCCCCTTCCCCGATTAAGAAATGTTCCAATTCGAGCGCCGATTAGGCCCCATTGCGATCGTTCCCGCTGACCACTAGCAGACCTTCAACCAGCAAGCTCAACAACAACTGTCGACCACATGTTCATGCTAGATCACCGCGAACCAAAACAGGTGAAAATAGTAATTATACCGCCTATTCATTGGAAGCTTGGTTTTGTATGCTTACAGACGGACAAGTTGGCGGCAAGCAACAGTCGATCACTTGGGGGTTTAAAGCGTCCCCAATATCTCCGTAGGGCTGAAAGTTCCCGCCAGGGAGATTTCACAGACAGAAAGGATCAGAAAACTTGAACAGTGCAAGATACAAAAATAACGAATACCACCACAAGATGCAGACAATATTGGTCGAAAATGTTGCCTCAAATTTTATAATAACAAATGAAGATAGAATGATCATTTGTATGTAACAGTAATACTCGATATTTTTGCCATCAAATTTTACCTCATAGCGTTCCGTTACATACAAATAATATGTAGGCCTACCACATTGTGAATATTTATTATCGGTCGACAGCGTTTAAAAAAAATACTCCTCTGAATGGTGCGAAGCTGTTTCACTACGATATGTTCATACGAAAAGCCACTACAATCGTTTATATATGTTACATTGACAATGAAAATGTTACTCTGCGGGTAGGTTCCCGTTAACTGATAGGCGAGAGAGAGAGAAGTTGGATCGGACATATCTATTGTATAAAATACTGTTGTGAGCCATGCACGACTTACCTAGAGCTACAGTTTGGGAAAGCTGATGAAACTGGAATATTATATCCAAAAAACCGTCAAGTTCAAATTAGACAGAGAAACTGAATGAACGATGGCAGACCTGGTAAGAATGGCCACCACATTCTGAAGAAATCTAAAAAAAAAAGTCTAAACCAATTGTGACAAAAATCAAATCGACACATTGCACAATGAATAAATCACACGAACCATCGCCAGTTCGGAAAAAAACGTCTTCGCAAACCAGAGTACCTTTACTTTCACTATAGTATTAATAGACAAACAACTCACACGTCGGGGAAAAGATTGGAAAGAAAAAATTCCTTTTAAACACTTTCCAAATCGAACCAAACCCAACAATAAAGATAACAATAACAAAGAAATTAGTTCGCCCTAAACAAATCATACAAACACTCACTTTCAACTGTTAACTCGAACGAATCATCGCAAATTGACACATTCGTACACAAATTAATCCGTTTTTTCCCCTTTAAACGTTCATCATTGTTCCTGTCGTTCTGTCATAAAACTTCATTACTCTATGGTTCAGTTTCGTTTCTGTAGAGCGCGGGCTCCAGTGACAGTCGATCAGCGAGAAAAGAGGCGTGCTGCCGCTTCGCCGCGTTCCCGGCAAAAGACTGACGAGTTTCACTCATTGAACATCTCTCTCGGGCCCCAGCCGGCCATCCATCTATATACCAGCAAGAGCGAGACCGGAAGACTGCGGGCGTGCCACGAGAGACGATTGCGATCGACCGTCCCCCCTATCCTACACGACTAGCGCGCGGGTGATTCGCGTCGTCTCGCGAAGGTGCACGAATACAAGACGGTACGGCGCGCGTAGCACGCAGAGGAAAACGACGCACATGAACGCGGTCAACAGTGCGTCGCGTACATATACCATAGGCGGGAGGGAAAGGAGACGTTGAAGAACGTATACCGGAATGATGTCGACTCGGTCGTGTGACATGGGATCGGGGTACTTTTCAATGGAATGTGGTTAGGATTCAGGTAAGGTTGGACACCCAAACCCATGTCACACAACCAAGTCGACTTCACTCCAGTATACGCTCTTGAGGCGCCCCGGCCAAAACGGAACGGAAAATATATTTAATGGATCAAGAGTGCTCATGTTCAAACTGTGGTTATACTGAAATGTTACTCATTATTCATCCAATGGTCTCTACTTCCACATTTCTTCATTAATAGCTCAACTTCGGGTATTGTTTTACCTTACTGATCAAGAACGCTTATATTTGATTAAATTGTGGTTATACTTCAGTGTTACTTATTATTCAAATATTCTTCCAAATTTATTCGTCTATAGTTCAACTTACTGTTATTTATAATTTTATCGATCACGAACGCTCATGTTCAAACTGTGGTTATACTTGAGTGTTACTCATCATTCATACAATTCTTCACCAATAGTTCAACATCTTTTTCTTTATCGAACAAGAACGCTCATTTTATCCTACAATTTTACTTATCATTCCTACAATTCTTTCAATTTGGGGGTACGAATAAGCAGGTGATGGATTGAACTTGTTCACAAAAACTCATGCCTTACGCGAGACTCGAACCCACGCCCGACCTGACTTCAGCAGCCTCGGCAGAACATCTTGTATTGTCAAAGTGCGAATTCATCTCGATTAATAAGGGAGGAAGATACCCGCCCACTAAAACAGTATTCTCTCAAAGAGGTTTGTTATGAATTGGTTCGAATTGGTTAATCGGACTTGACTAATGAGGACAGGACGGTGTTTTAAGGGGAACCCACCCACCCACAGCGTAACATTGCCAGTGACAATGTAACATACACACGATGATGAACATATTGTAGTGAAACTGCTTCACATCATTCAGGGAAGTATCTTCTAAAATACTGTCGATCCAAAATGAACATTCACATTAGGTTACATGTTATTTGTATGGGACGGTACGCTGTGAGGTAAGTAAGAATCTATGGCAAAAATATAGTGTGTTATACTGTTACATACAAGTGATCTTTCCACCTTTGTTTTTATAACATTGGAGTCATTAGCATTTTCTACAAATACGGTCTGCATTGTATGATATACTCGTTAATTTTGTACCTTGCATAGTTGAAGCTTCATGACCATTTATACCTGTGAAATCACCCTGGCGGGACTTTTTTGCCCTATCTAGACTAGTGACACCTTAATACAGGCCTGCGCCAATCGAGACACCTTCTGTGCGGGGAACGGACTATCTGCCAGGTTCTTGAAGGCAGGTTAGGTTAAGTTAGGTTAGGTTTAGAATCTAGCCAGGCAAATCGCCACTCGCTTGGCGACGAGAAAACCAACCACATTGGCAGAGGTTTTTCGTGTTTTCCCTCTGGATAGCCTATAGGTGAAATCCGGGATGGTTCCTACGATTTAAGCCACGACGGTTCCCTTCACATTCCTCAACCAACATTCATCTCACCATCTCATCAATCATTCATCCGACGCCAATAGATAATGGTTGAGAATGCAATTAGCGAAAAACCAGTTTTCTGGTAATAACTTTCGAACGATGTGAGATATCAAAATTCTAATACAGGGGGCACACAGATATTTTCAATACCTTTACGGTGGCATAATTGAAAATAGTTCAACTTATGTCGTATACTTGTCAAGCGTATACAACAAAAAATGCATTTCAACTGTAGCTCTACTTGGGCAATTAGGCGATATTACTTGAATCATCATAGCTTACTCACATCACTTTAAAGGTATTAAAAATACATGTGTTTTTTCTTTCCATTATAATTTTGACATTTCATACCTTTCCAAACTCATCACCAAAAACTGATATTTCACCAAACTGACTTCCACGTACTCAACCCAATATAATAATAGAAACGAATAATAAATAAATAAATAAATAAATAAATAATGAAAACAAATAAACGTGAATGTGTGGGCCGCAACGATCGAGCGTCTTTTGTTACCGCTGTAATTCTGTCGTAATGTTATCACTCAGGTTACTATTTATGGCAGCTATATGCCACTTAACACAGAGACGTTCAATCCAATTAATATCACATGCTGTATAGGCTCAGTGAACTCGTGTGCAAATAGGTGTAACTAGTTCTAGCTTCTAATACCACTGTTTACTCTAGAGTATTGCACTGTAAAGCTAACATGGATTTGTGTAATGCAAGCGTACATTGTACTTCTCATCGTGTGTGCCGGAGAAGTAACGGGGAAAACGTAGCATATGTGTTGTGTAGGTTGAGCGAGATTCTGTATCTCTACCTTTAATGTATCTAATTATGGAGTGTCAAAATTCATGATATTTCGAACATTGTAGAGCGAATTAATTTTACTTCACGTTTAGCATGAATACTATGTGGAATATTTCACTAAAATCAACAAATTGACAAATGAAATCCAATGGAAAGATATATAACTCAATTATATTCAATTTCAAACCTTCATTTTTTGAATCTATTAAGTCACTGCTTCCCTGATTTACCTTTTGATTGTATCAATCGTTTTAAGATCTAATTGGTTATAGGGCCTACTTGTTGTATGTGTGTCTACTTGTAGCTTCTATTGATGTAAAAAAAATCTTCAAACGGCTTGTCCAATTCATGTAAATACTCAAGAATAATGTGTATCGTCGGTTTGCTTCAATTCCGTAGAAATTTAAATTCATTATGAGTCAAGATTTTCCCCAAAAATTCCCCCTTGTTATTTTAACGAGGGTTTTCTAAATTTCAATGTTATTTTTCTCAAAAGTGGTTCAACCGATTGCGCCTCAAAACTATACAGTATTGAGTTGTAGATGATAATTGATGACCTATGTGCACGCCAAGTTGGGGCGTCTGAAGAGCATATACCGGAATAACGTCGACTCGGTTGTGTGACATGGGTTTGGCTGTCCAACCTTCTCACTACCCTTTCTATTACCTATACAACACCTCCATGTCATCGTCTCATCACCTCATTAATCCACTCATCCGACGGCAATAGTCCTTTACAGTACGTCGTTAAACCCAATAGAGATAAAAATGAAGAACACGTAAATCGAATAACAACCGAATGAGCATGGTGGCTGCCTTGCTGTGATTCCTGGTGTTATTCTTGTGAGAAAAAAACTGTTAATGGGATTTCTTATGCATCTACATCTATTTCGGAAACTTTCGTTCTTTTTGCTCTTTTTCTGCCATATCTATATGCGTCCCGTCACATTTCCGCCCAAAACATATCACAGAAATTGGAATATTTATCACGCAACTATGTCAGGGAAACCACATCCATTTACTTCGAAGAACTAAAGGGCAATCGTCGCTTAGTTTATTTAAAATCTCCATTAAAAGTGCATGGGAGTCGATTTGACCAAATATCATTATTTTGATTATAAGTTTTGAACGGTGTGAAATATTAAAATTGTATTACGGAGGAAACAGACATCGCGGTAGGAGTCAGCAGCCTTCAATCGCGGGCAATCGACGTATATCACAATACCAGAGCGGCGATCAAGCGACGCGCAAGACATCCGACCAGGCGGCTATAGCGTTTCCCGCCGCCCGGCAAAGTCCCGAACAACTCAAGCAGTGGCAGCGATCAGGCTGACGATCAAGTCAAACGATCAGGCCGGCGATGAGGCCTATGATCAGGTCGACGATCAAGTCAAACGATCAGGCCAACGATCAGGCCAGCGATCAAGTCAAACGATCAGGCCAACGATCAGGCCAGCGATCAGGCCGAACGATCAGGCCAGCGATCAGGCCAGCGATCAGGCCAGCGATCAGGCCAGCGATCAGGTCGTCGATCAGGCCAGCGATCAGGCCGAACGATCAGGCCGAACGACGAACGATCAGCCCAAGCGATCAAGACGGTTCGAAACGGAACTGCAGCGGGTTAGGACTTGACAATAGTTGAACTAACTTACTTGAATAATAAATATAGCTGAACAGATGATAAAAAAGTGATCCGAGCCTTTGTGTTTTGGTTCCGGTTCTGAGTTCACCTACAAGGAAAATCAGTGGGAAGTGACTAATAGTTCAGGTATAGTGCAATATAATACATAAACATGCACAGCCGCTGAGAACGGCGAGTACAATTCGTTGCCACTCGGGCAAGTTTTGCAAAGAACACAATCATAAAAAACTATTGCATACACGAGGTTTGATTTGTTGGTCCACGGTTGCACGTGCTTCTGTGGTTGTGCACACAGCCAAAACAATGCAGTTGCGGTGCATGAGGGTTAGTGCGATGCTGCATCGTGCATACAGAAAACTTGCAGTATGGGTATACACCGTTCGAGGGCAGTCTACCCTCCGTGAACAATGGCATCGACCGTCCACAAACGTCGCGTCGGGGTGACAAGATTATTGGTAAAATATGTTGTTTTGCGTTGGTTGTCATTGGTTGCCAATGTGTTGTCATGGCAGGAACTTTTTGCCCTTTGGAGACTGGGGACGCCTTAAAATGAATCCTGAAGGAAATTTACTGACATTTTATGCACTAAAACTTGCAGACAATGTACACACACGCACTTCTATAGTACGGTATATGAAAAAATAGTGGTAACATGGGCGCAGATTCAATTTGGATTTCGGAAAAACATGCTATACATATTACCGCAATGGTACAGAGTATAGTGACAGCATATGTTCATTAATAATTAAAGAAGAAAAGAGAAGAGAGAACGAAGAATTCGAGGGAAAAAATATCAAGTTAATATGAAGATATAAGAAGATTACAAAAAGGTTGAAGATTTTTTCCTCCCGATGTATATGGCCTAAACGTTAGAGTACATATCCATGAAATTATTTCCTTTAGGGTGTATTGTTTGTCAAGTCAGTTATCTCACTTTAATTATTCTTTGGGGTGATAAAATCGCCCTTGTGGTGCCCCGCCGAGAGCTACTACCTTTCTATCTATAGCCTCAATTGGGAAACAATGATTTTGTATGAAAGTAACGATGTTGATCAAGTTTTTTTTTAAATTACCCGTTGATTTCATATATGACGTATTGGTATTTTGCATCACGTTGAAGCCACATCTCTATATGAGAAATCGGCGAACGATTCTATCACATGTGTTCATTAAATTGAATACTTAGGTTTAATTGAGTGTGTAATTACACGAACAGGCAGACTGGAGAAAATCTTTTAAAAGGTGTGCGTATGCACATGCACTTATATATATATGCCTATATATATGAAAAACGATGTTTCCACTGCGCGTTTCCGCCTTTTACAAATCCTTTACCAAATTATGTTATATTTATACATCCGAATTCGCTCCCACCTTTCACCAGCTATAACTGGATGCACTTCCTTCCCTCTCGCAGGCCACAAGTGGTTCGTTTCACGCCGAAGAACAGATAAAGGATGAACCTTCCTTTGTATGTGGCCGTAGGTGGCAGAGCGGCTACCCCCAAGGTCCCGAGTGGACGCTATACTGCCCAGGAGTCGAACTTTTCACTGATGATGATTTTGGGTAAATATTTTTTTTCACTGATGATGTTACGAATGAACGGACGATAGACGAGTGATGCATACAAAAAAAAAGTGCCTTATGCGGGACTCGAACCCACGCCCGACTTGACGCTATGCCTTGGCTGAACCGAGCCACAGGGAGAGTCGTAATATTGACAACGATTATTTTCATTCGCGAAATAAACGAAATTTGCTGAAATTCCAACACCCAATTGAAAGATTAACCAAAAATGAGTCATGGAGAAAATTTTTAATCAGCCAAATATGATGCAAGTCGAATTGTCGGTCTGCACACATATCTAAAATAATTCTGGCGTTGGATCTTTTACCATCCATTCATCGTGAAACTAATGAAATGTGGTCTAAAAAAACTAGCCTGTGTGAGGAATATTGTGTTTTATATTCCGAATGTGACCATCAATCGTTAACGTAGGCCCATAAGTTACCATCCGCTGATCAATAGTTATACACAATGATTTTTTTTTTTTTTGTAAACATCAAGTTTGAAGGCGAAGATGAACAGAAAAATCAAGCGGAATCAAGATGAAAAAAAATGAAAAAGAATCTGAATAAAAGATCAGGTGTGATAGCTACATGAAAAATAACAAACTGTTTACCCCTCGGCTATGATAAACAAGAAACTTGGTCAGTTGCATGTATCACTAGACATGACACACCACACTTAAAATTGTTGCAATTGAAGTGCATCTAAATACCGGTCTGAAATAAAATCCGGGGAAAATCCGGTCTACCAGAGTACACCTGCATCCATGGCAGGCAGCGCGTCTGTCCTGCCCCCCCCCCTCCCCCCCTCCCCTACGTTAGGGTGGGAGGGGTACCACCCTAATTACTCTCCACATTTCGTGGCGAGCACACTGGCGTTTGTCTCAAGGCGATCGGCTCAGGGTAGGCCACCTTTCACACAAATAGTCACATATGCACATATAAACACACTGACAAACGAATACGATGACTCGAGAAGTAGGCCTACAATAACGTGTGCTTGTTTCTACATGGCAGTAATATGATTAATGCCGGGATGCATGGAGGTTGGTGGCCACGGAGGAAATGACCAATTACTGGTGTAATCAAGAGTCGACGAGGCGCGGATTAACGGACGGATATTGGAGCCGGAACCCTCTGCTTGCTGTGCCCTGAAGGGTTGCATTCGCTGAGACGTCAGCAGCACAAAGAGGGGCGGTGGGCGTCAGATATAGTAGTGCGAGTCGGAAATATCATTGGAACAATTTACGAATTGGAAATATTCCGTTAAAATACATTCAGACCAAACATCAGGCAATGTCAGGTAAATTGCCAGTGTTGGCCTATTATAAAATAATTATTGTTTGGATAGTGATCCCACCAACAGCTAGGTTATTGGGGGGAAATTTCATTCAATTTTATTCCGTAATTGTAATAATTAAATTAAATAATTTGATTTGAATTCCTTCATTTGCTTCTTGGGTTGTGCATGTGGTACCAACAGAGTAACTCATGTTGATTTAATAAACATACGCGATGAATATTTCGTTTCACCTCGCGATTGTGAACAGGCCTATAAGTTACCATCCGTTACAATATCGCGGTATTCAATATTTTGTACCTCACTTTGTTCTTATTCCTAGATTTTTTTTTTTTAGAAAATACAGATGATCATTGCGTTTTAAATGCATAATTTGCAATTTATTTTTTCATTTTAAATAAAAAAAATTCCAAGTCTTTTGCCCGTGTCCGACTCGTCGGTCGTCTAGTGACTAGTCTGAACAACTCTCCGCACGTGCACGGCACACCACCTGGCGGTGTACGTGACAACTAGAACTCGCCGGCCACATCTGCTCGGCAGATCGAGGAAGTGCCCACACGTCGGTGGTTTCACGGATAGAAACACCCGGTCGGTAATGGTGGCAGATTCGGAAGACCATCGATCGGCAACGAAAAGGAGCGTGAAGAATGGAGCCTTGGAACTGGGAGGAAATTTGACATCAAAGGCAAATACGTGGAAAATGCGTTTTCCTAGTTCTTCTAAAATTGGGTCGTGTAATGATTCAAGGCGTCTCCAGTATTCATAGGGCAAAAAGTTTCCGCCAGGAGTTTAAAAGATATAAATGATCATACAATTTCAATGCTCACAACATACAAAATTAACAAGTACATCACAAGATGCAGACAATATTTGTCGAAAATGCTAATGACTCAAAATGGAAATAGCAAAGTTGGAAAGAACAGTTGTATATAGGCCTATATAAGTGACAACAGATATTTATTTCGTCGATTTTCACTTTACATCCAAATAACATGCAACATACTGTTCATGTTTATGATGGATTGACATCATTTTATAAGATGATGTTGTGAATGGTGTGAAGCAATTTCACTACAATATGCCCACACCGAAACCCACTGCGATCGTTTGCATGTCACGTTGACACTGAAAATATGTGTGGCTGTAGGTGGGTTTCCCTTAAAACAATGAATACTGGAAAGAAACATTGCATGTGAGTGCAAGTGTAGACACAGGTCTGCATCTCAAGCGGACCTACGACGGTTTGAGAACAATCACTATAGAAATGGAAAACGAGATAAGACATTTCGAAACTGGGTAATAAACCAAGACTAAAGTATGGTTTCCAGTTCCGATGTTTTCTTGTCGTCCGAAACGATTTTTCCTGCTGACCAATGACGAGCCAGTATCTACCTAAACAACAAGGTGAATAACGACACCGTTTCGGCATGGACCACGACGTAACAAAAAAGTTACGGTACAGCCCAAGTGGAAACATACCTGCCAGAAATCGTACCAGTATCGTGTCGGACGAAAAGAAAAAATCGGGACTGGAAGCCCTGCTCAAGTGACGTGAAAGAATCAAGTGAATAAAGGCGCTAAGTTAGCTCAAAAGATGTCACAGCTATAGCAGCTAGCTGTAAAGTAACTCTGGAACGACCATCAACATCTAGCCGTCACACTAATAGCGGGCAATCAAATTCTAAAGGAACCACGCCACTTTGGTATTATCCTAATATTTCCATGCTATCTTCATTTGTCTGTAAGTATTCAACTATCACTTCTGTCATATCTACGGACACAATTGTCTTTTGACCTGCCGTGTTTTCATCCACAATTGTCGATATTATTGCACTCTCTTTGTCGAGGTGCATGCCCATTTCAAGCTGCGTCATGTTATTTGAATTGACGGTCAAGATTGGAATTCAAGTTCGCAAGACTTAGCAACAGTTTTCTCTGCAAGATGCTTGACGGCTTGATATTGGAACGCCTTTTTGGCGGTACTAGCTGAACGCTACTCGATTCTAGAACTCTACACTTTTAGTTGCGATGAACGATTTTTTCTACTCACGTTGGGACAGTGGTGTTGTGCCCGGACGGTTGCCGCCATTCTGCTCCGCCTGGGCCGGCGACCCCCCTGTGGCGCGGTGGGCCGGCGACCCCCCAGTGGCGCGGTGGGCCGGCGAGACGCCAGTGACACGATGGGCCGGCGAGACGCCGGTGACGCGATGGGCAGGCGAGATGACAGAGACCCGGTGGGCCGGCGGCGCTGAAAGGGCCGAGTTGGTCGACACATCGCTGTTGGGACTGGTCGAGCGACCGTGTTTCTTAGCCACTCCTGAAATCAGAGACATACATACACACTTAGTTACCGGTGCCATTGCAAATAATGGATGACTAAAGTAAGCCTAAACAATTGAATATATAAATGAATTAAATAATCAATTAATTCGTTTAGTAACTTAGTAAAAGGCTAATTCAACTGAATCTTGTATTCATGAGAGAAGAACGTTAATAGGGACCGTCTCCCTCAATTCAGCTATGAAGTCCATGTCAATGAGAGATGAGTCCGACATCAGAGCTTTTTTACCCCCACTATTGACTTCCGACTACTCCATCAGCTACCATCCCTTCGAGGACATCGAACCTCTCACCTCAACGAAATCAGTAGTGGGGGCAAAGAAGCGGGGGGAAAAGCTCTGACGTCAGACTCACCTCTTCTTCACATGGACTTTAGGCCAGCCAAGGTAACGCTTCAGAAACTGGACTCACCGTTGAGCACGGGTTCGAGTCCTGTATAAGGCACCGATTTTTGAAAACGTACATTCAATCATCATAACTTCATAACTGCATCATCACTCGCTCATTCGTACCCCCAAAATAGCCTAGCTGCATGGTGGGGTCCCGTTGGGCTAACAATAATATTCATCATTGTATTATTCATCTCATTCCTAACCTATACGCCAAATACAATGATAATAATTGGTAAAATATAATTATATTTACGATACGTGGCCTTGTAAACATTAGTTGAGAACATGGAACGAGATTGTCGAAGGTGAGTAAGGTGATCCGGTTACCAGATTCGGTGTGAATTAAACGGTTTGTAGATTACCTTTTGGCATCACACGTGATCAACAATACACAGCCGGAACGATGAATGTTTTAATTCGATCAGGCCATACTCCAACCCAGTATATATAACATATATGTTATTGTATTATTCTGTTATACAATATAGGTATATTATTATTAATATTCAAATTTATAGACATAACTGAAATTACTATCCATAGATAATAATAATTATTAATTTCAAGTATTATATTTACTCTTCATATACTCATACATTCTCAATTGGTTCTCAGAAGTATCTACAGAAGTTTCTCTCAAGGTGATATTCTCAACATTTTTAATACAGTTATAAATGACGTCTGAATTGAAATGTAATTTTAGAAGTTATTCAAAGGTAATTTGAAAGTTGAATTTATTCAAAGTTATTTCTGGAGTTATTTAAAGTCTGAAATCTCTCAGATCTGATATTACTATATATATTATTCATTAGACTTTATATCCGACAGGTTTCAGTTTTTATTCATTTCGTATAGTACCTGCCTGTACATCCTAACAAATATGTTTAATTTCAACTATACCATTGTAACATGATAACAATGAATATTATTATTGACAGTTGTGCATAATTTCAGTAGAACACGTGCATGAAGACGAACGTCGTCTGACGTGGGGGTACGAACAAGCGGACGAAAGACGAATGATAATGACGACCCGTGCATAATGCGGGACTCAAACCCACTTCATATTCCTTCAGGCCACAAGCGTTACTCGTTACTTTGCCAGTACACGGTAAAAACGGGATAAAATATTTTCATTTTATTTTTTCCAGTTAAATATCATATACAGTAGCTTTTTGTTGCCGCATTAGCTAATTCATGATATAGTTATTTGCCAGAAGTCGTTTTATGTTATAGCGCAGCGCAGCCCAGTTTTCATTTATCCTGAAATTGATGTTTTCAAACTTACTAGATCTTGATAAGATCTATTGAATGAAGCCACCACACGTTAAGAATTGTTAATATTCAATAGTTTAAACGTCACCTGTGAACAAGATGTATTATGCATGAAGGACCCACAAATGACCCTTTCCCAAAAACCTTTACGTATAATTTTACAAAGATGAAAAACACACCACCGGCACATGCAGCGCTGTAGTTAACGCGCTCGCTTCATGTGATCCGAAAGATGAGGGGAATATCGGACCTGGTTCGATCCTCGCCACCGTCTATATTTACAGGTTTTTTCCGTGGATTCCCTGTAGTCTCGGATATGCTGGCATTATTCCTACGATATAGGCCACAGCCGCTTCCTTCCTACTATACTTCCCATTACTTAAAAAACCATCTTATTAATCATTCATCCGTCGCCGGCAATATATCAGAGTTATCATTACAGTGCGTCGTTAAACTCAATATAAATAAATTAACAACAAATGAAATTGATCGCAATGCGGTATATTACACAATATTAGCGTATAGTTATTCTCATTTTTCATATGGATGAACAGCCATTGACGTCTACTCCATAAGTCTCGAAGTAACGCGATCGTCCAAGTGGAGACGAGCGACCGTAATTGCCTTCTATAGAATGTGTTTCAAAGAGTTTTCCATGAACAATCACTTCGCTCATCGAGCCAAGAAGTAGGCTTACATTGTTATACAAGTCCACGTCGACCGATCAAGTCGTGAAGACTATTGTTCGCTCAACGACCCCATCAACATATAGGTTATACGGGGGTAAGAGTGAGCAGGTGATAAGGAAACGGTGACGTGATGATAGGTGAAAGAACGTGTACACAAATGCATGCAATATGCGGGACTCGAACCTATGAATAACGATGTCCCCGTTTTTTATTCAAGTTTAAAATATATATGTTCATTCACTCAACTGTCCTAAGAATCGACTGTCCTAAACATCAACTGTTCTCAAAATCAACTGTAGGCATACTTAACTTTTACCTCTCCTATACCTCTAGCGCAACCTGTGCAGAAGTTAAATTGGGTTGGGGGGGGGGCTGGGGGGGGGGGTTGGCTATAGCCAACTCCCATTCACAAATGTCGCTGTACAAAAACTTGACCAACCTAACACTAACCATCATTGACATTTGGTTGTACCCAATACCTCTACCAACTTGGTAAATAACTAATCAACTACCCAGCCCAATAAGTCAGTATGGGCTTAATAGGATATTATTTCATGAACTCACTTCAATTACTAACAGACTAGTTTTATTTGATGCTTAATTTCTACATATTTGCTGCATTAGTTTACAATTTTAACAAAACTTCCAACGGTTTTGTTATTAAACTTGTATTATTCATTACAAGGTCATGCCTTAAATTATATACAATTTTGTAATTTTCAATTTTTTCTCCCGTTCTAATTTTGTTTCTCTGGCAAGCTGCGACTCCAAATGGCAAACAAGTCAAATTGGTTTTTCCAATATTTTTCTAACCCAAATAGTACCCGATAAACCCCGGGGTACGAAATCCAGGGGTTCCAAAAGCGAATCCGACTGGGCTGTTTTTAACGAATTATTACAAACCCTTTGTCAACACAACCCAACGTGAACGTGTGACGTATTGTTTGGATCGGCAATATAATCGTTTGCCAATTAACAAGTAGACCGGGTCGGCATACAGGCGCAGAACGCTACGTCATTAGACAGGCGAACCAGAATTCAAAAGGCGGATAGCAGAATGTGACTTACTTCATGGAGCGAATTGCTCAATGGAATAATTCGATATTGAATGTACACAGAAAAGTCGTGCCGAATCTCGAAACAAGAATGTTATTTGCTCCACACTATAGCCTATTGGTATCAAAGGGTTGCCTTGTCTACTACCTAGGCCAATAGGTCTATACCAAGAGTAATACCATACCAATAGGTATATGCCAATAGGCCGATACCGAAAGGTCGATGTCAATACTAAGTTAATAGAATAGATATATATCAAAAGTATTAACAAAAGACCAATCTATACCAATAGTAATACAAACAGTCGATAGAACAAAATAAAAACGCCCCGTCAACAGGATTGCCAGTTGTTATTTGATATTCGATATATCGAAACATATTTTGATGACGAGAGGGACAGCATAACACAAGATTTCTTTTCCCATACTTGTTATTTAATAGAGGTAATTAATGCTCATTTTTCAAACCTAAACCAAGCAACATGGTAATCGTCAGTAAATATCTTTCCTAGACCTATCCCTCTAGTTTCTGGGTTAATTCTCAGGGACGGAATATTGCAGTTGTTGGTTAGAGAGCACTCTCCTTGATGAACTGCTGATTAGATACGTGCCCCACTTCCGTCAACACTCGCTAGGGGCGTCGCCGTCACAACGTCGACTTGGGTTCGATCCAAGCTAGAGAGCACCCACGAAAGAAGAAGGTTTCGATCGACCGTCCCCCTATCGGAAAACACTAGCGAGCGGGTGGTTGGTTTAGTCCATCTTCCAGTAGAGGAAACACATACCTACTACTAAGACAGTTCACTCAATTATGACTGAACAATAATAAATTTCCGTGCACACAACTCAATGCCACTCGTCTGCAATGTATATGCTCGACACTAAAGGAACGGCCTTGGTGATTGCTGGGCAGCAACACAATCCAGCATGCGTGTAGCGCTTTCTAGTAGTTTGCGTGAGTACTGCAGGTGAGGGAGGGTTAGAAGAGAGTGGTGATTAAGTAGTGAGGATAAAAGTATGAGGGTCGGTTTTATTTCAAATTGCGTGACATGTCTTGGTAGTACATCTTACGTATATGATCTTTCCTGGATCCACTAGAGAGCAATCAGAGGTACGTCCCAGAGACTGAGACTCGACACCAGGACCCTTAAACCCATAATTCCTTTGAATTTCACAAATTCCCCTGCGGAGCGAAATGAGACCCTTCCCCATTGCCGAATTCGCGTGTGATTTGCCGTCCAGTCAGTCAACGCGCAAGAAAGAAACGAACCTCTCGTTTTATTCTTCGATTTCTTCTCGAGCTGCAGCTCGACTAACAAGATAACAGTTGTTCACATATCGACAAAAATATAACACCATTTCGACGAGGCGCCATTAGGGGGTTGCCGTTTCAACCACCACCACCACTCACCACACAGATCCAGCGGCACACGTAGCTCACTGGAGAACGCGCTCGCATCGTGTCGGATCTATCGGTCGATCCCCACCACCACCCATCACTACATGGGTTTTCAATGGTTTCCCTCTGTAGTCTAGGTTAATGCCGGGATGGTTCCTACAATATAGACCACGACCGCTTCTTTCCCACTATCCTTCCTAACCTAAGAAACCTACATATAGGCCTATAGATCTAATTAATCATTCATTCATTCGAAGCCAATAGATCTTAATTTTCATCACAATACGTCGTTAAACCCAATATGAATAAAAAAACAAAGTCGGCGTGACAAATTCCCTGATATCGTCGGTCACGATATCCAGCTCGGTGTGGCTGTCGGCGATAGGTCTACTGGCGACTCGTGAGCTCGTGCTGGGGAGATCTCTTCTCCAGTCACGGCAGATCGGCAACAAGATGCTAATCGGGGAAGCTGCATGGTTTATTGGCACACCTCTTCTAGTTCACACGTCCAGGGGCGGACTGGCCTAGGAGCATGGCGGGACGGCGATCGCAGCCCAGGCCCCACCGTAGTTAGCTTGTTGTGGGGGTCCCAAACTAGCAATTGGGCGATGAGAGTGGATAGATTGTGGGTACTAAACTATAGGCAAACGCAGCATATACGGTACGTTGTAAGACGAGGGAGATATTTATATATGATGTAGGCCTCTACTCGAAAACTCGACACATCTTGAAGCGTTCAAAATATACTCGATAATTCTAGACACCTTGACTTGGCACCTATCAAGTCTAGATAGCTGTTTGACTGGCTATTATTTCTATGTTTGGCGAAGAAAAACCTTCGTGAATTATTATCTTCAAAACGACCGGTCCGATTTGGATGGATATTTCTACGAGTCAGGCCTATCCATCATGCGTTTACATTCAGTGAAAATACGATTGTCTTCGAGAAGATATTTTTCAAATTTTCTTGCCCGGTACAATCTCAAAGGTTTCTCCAAATTTCGTGATTGCTTTCCTCAAAAGTGGCCAAGCCGATTTGGCCCAAAATCTATACAGTTCCAACTTATTTACAAATTACGGATATGGCGATGGTCGTTACATCACTGTTTACATTCTCGTGTTTTTTTAATGTTCACACCTACCTTACATAACAAGAGTGAGGTTAATTGGCGCTGTTCCATTAAATGGCGTATCGCGGACGCCCGTGTAGTTCGCGATTTTCAAGGTTGCCATTATTATTTCAATAATACTGACAAAAGTAATCTACGCTCAGGTAGGCTCCTACTTTACTTATAAATTGGGTTTTATGTTCGATTTCGATATATCGATCGATTCGATATTATAGAACGTCGGTTCGATATATATTATATTATATATATTATATTATATTATATATATATATATATATATATAATATCCGATTAAAGGTTATCTAACTTGGTGTTACCGGCAAACGCAGCTCAGTTGATAACGCACTCGCTCCATGTGATCCGGGAGGTGAGGGGCATATCCCCTCACATAGTTCTTATACCTCGATGCCTCTTTGTTGAAATGGCGTAGTAGCTCTCCGCAGCTCAGTCAGCCAAGTCACCGCTTCAGAAACTGAAGTCACAGTCGGGCATGGGTTCGAGTCCAGCATTAGGCATAGGTTTTCGTAGAAGTCCTATCACTCATCATCAGTCTCATATTCACCTGCTCAATCGTACCGCCATGCATATAACCTATAGATATTGGTGGGGTCGTTAAGCAAACAATAATAATTAGATTTCAAATGATTGGTAAACCCACCCCCGACACGAACGCTGATAGCCTGTAAGTTATACGGTGGGTGGGTGGGCGACTTAGGGGTAGTAAATCTGCTACGTGATATTGAAGGGACGTGGACGCTGATCTAGGGCAGGTCTGAGAGGAATCGAACCCGCGTCCCCACGGTTCACACAGCAGTGCTTACGACCGGAGACGGAGCCAACTCGGCCGGCTATAGATCGACCGGAGGCCAATAACCTACCAGTTATTATAATGTTAGATTCACAGTATTCCAGATATACGTTTACAAGTCGAAAATGCTAGATTGCCTTATGTTATAAATACACGGAAATCCAAGAGAAGAATTAAGACAATAGAATGTATAAACACTGGGAGATCACAACGTCTCAGTGAAGCAATTAACACTTTAAATGTATGAGAATAAAAATATAACATAGACAATATAAATTGGATGAAAATTAAAAAATAAGAGATTATAAAAGTAAGTGAGATTTTTGTTTGAATAGAAGTAGGCATACACTGATTGTTTGCTCAATGTGTCTACATGGAACAAAAAAACTCCAGCCAGAGTGAATTCACAGATATAGATGGCCATAAAACCGCGCATAAAACTTCCACAGTGCAAGATACAAAATTAACAGATACACCATAAGAAGCAAAAAATATTTTATAATAAGATAACATATGTGGAAGATCTGTCGTACGTAACAGTAACACCCGATATTTTTGCCATCGATTTCCACCTCGTCGCGTACCGTTACATACAAATAGCACGTAACATATTATGAATGTTTATTATGGATCGAAATCATTCTATAAACGATACTTCTCTGAATGGTGTGAAGCAGCTGCACTACAATACACTCACGACGGAAAGCCACTATACAATCGTTTGTCATTGAAAATGTTACGCTGTGGGTAGGTTCCTCTCTACGACCCCACCAATAGTAGGCAATTTGGGAGTACGATCGAGCGGATGATAGACTGATGATGTTTCCAAAGACCGATGCCTTATCCCGCGTTAACTTATACCAGTTTCCATAACAGGACGCTGGGAGGGGAAGTGTGGGGGGGGGGGTCCACAAGCTACGTACTCTTCATTTGTGAGATAGTATATCAACATCGCATTACGCGAGTCCATAGAAACATCCTATACACCACTGTACTGTGTCTTTTTGCTGCGTAGCTTTATTAAATTTGATTTTTTACTTGATATAATTGTTGACGAAACAATGTATGTATGTATGTACAATGTATGCTTCGAATCTAATGTATGCCTATTATTATTACTGTATTACTATTGTTATTGGTATCATCATCATCATTTGTTCGTATAAGTATATATATATTTTTTAATTTTTTTTGTTCTGTATTTCGGAGGCTACGATAATTATTTTTTGTTTTACATTTCAATATTCAAATTTTTCCTCTGATATATAAATTATTGCAGCTATTGTAAAAGAGTCACTGATCATAAAATGTGTGTAGGCCTACATTTTGTTCCATACGTTTTGAAATTTGGAGTTATATTACTTAACGGCACATCGATATTTAAAATTATTTGTTATTATTCAATTTAAAATTGACTGTCATTGTTTTCATATGTAAGTATAATTTGTTCCAATTGTTTCAAAATTTGGTGTTCCTTTAATCAACATATATTAATGTACAATTTTCTTCTATGCTCACATATTGTTTTGGTAATCCATGATTTGTATTACGTATGACTGAGTGCCAATAAACAACAATTCAACCTCAAAAATGCAAAATATGAATACATTATTATTATTATTATTAATGACGTTGCCAACAAAAAGCGAGATGAAACCGAAAATTTGGCGCCGAAGCTGCTAAATCACCAAGTTACATTTACGGAAACAGAAAATATATACCTGTATATGTATAAAATAACACTACGTCCTAGGGAAATTATCCGCAGCCTTCACGGTAAGCCTAGTTATGTTATACTTTTAAATGAAAAAATAATCAACACAGTCTCACAAACTCCATCTTTGAAAACGTGTCTGGCATAGCGAGCGTTTTCATTGGAGTTAGGAAAAGAGATGCTTCACAAAATATAAATTAAAAATTCGAAGACTTGACCAATTGAAATCACAATCACACCCAACTCTTTCTCCAATTTCATTTTAAGGGGAGGGTGTAGAGTGTAAATAAAATCTATTTTTTTCAGTTTCAATTTTTATATAGGCCTATCTTCACTATTTTGAATTTATTTTCTTCCAGAAAATATATACATGTTCCATGTGTGTGTTACTTATTATGTCCAAATCAACTTTTTGGATTTTGTGTTGCATACAATTCCGAATATTCCTTTATCACTTTTCACTCATATCAATTATCATTGCAACCAAGAATTTTCGTCCATTTTCTCATTTTGGTCACTTTGAATGTCGACTATTCTGTTAGTAGGATTTTAAACTTGAGGAACAATCATTTCAAAAACTTCTTCTGCTATTGATTATTCATTATGACCTCATATTCATTTCATTTTTTCATTCTACTTCATTTGAGATTTTCATATTTAGTGAAACATTAGAAGAATTTGAATAATTTATGGCACTATATAGTGAGCTTTGTTTAATTGTGATGAATCGAGGGTTGTTATCTCTGCTGGTAGATGGTCAGAGTCTTCTGCACGACTGCAAGACACCGTTAGCGGTTATAGGCCCTAGCATTAATCGGCAGATTTAGAGACACACTTAGATGATATACCTCATGCTTCTCAATTTAAAACATCAGTTAGCTTGGAACAAGTATAGTAGGCCTAAATATAAAATGATGATATTTTTTTATTATTATTGTATCAATGATTGCAGTAACAAAGATAAATCTGCTGGGAGTTATTCACAAGGTCTCAAATACTAGACATGAAAAACGTTACGCCACTATACCTTATACTACAGGAGATAAATGTAAGGTGCGTTAACATAAAAGTATCTGGAACGAAATGTTTTTTTTTTTTTTAAATCTACATAATTTTAACCGCTAATTTTTCCACCGACTAGTGCGTATGGAAATTGGATTCTACTGTTAGTGCGTATAATATCAGTATATTTTCGTCAGGATGCAATTTGATGTAGCTCGATCGACCGCTTTGTGCGACGACAACCGCACGTAAATATGTTGTCTTGATTGTTCCTTGCATTACGACCCCACCAACAGCTAGGTTGTACGGGGGTATGCTCTTTTACATATAGTGGCTACACCCTCCGCCTTGAAGGAAGCACACCCACATGTGTTATTATCAGTGTCAACGTAATATATAAACGATCCTTTTGGCTTTCCATTTGAAAACATTGAGGTGGAACTGCTTCATACCTAAGTATCTTCTAAAATACTGTCGATCCGAATTAAACTTCCATATTAGGTTACATGTTATTTGTATGTAACGGTTGCGGTGAGGTAACAATCAATGGCAAAATTATTCAGTGTTATTGTTAAATAGGCCTACAAGTGATCTTTCCACATTTGTTATCATACAATTCCAGTCACTAGCATTTTCGACAAATAAACTGTCTGCATCTTAGGTTGTATCTTGCACTGATGAAGTGTTATGAACATTCATTTCTGGGAAATCACCCTGACGGGAAGTTTTCGCCCTATAGAGACCGGGGACGCCTTGAGATATTTGTCATCCGAATTTCACAGCAGTGTAATTCTAGACGTGGGTTTCCACCATGTGGCGCTCGCGCAGGCTTTCCGAGTGAAATCGCATGTAATAATAACTTTTAGAAACGTCCAAAAATAACAGATCGCACCAACTCAGGTTCATCCTTCCGACGCTCGGTTCCACGATCCAGCAACTTGTCGCGTCCCGCCAACCCGTCAGTCAGACCTCAACCGGTGCGTCGCGACGCCTACCTCCGGGAATAGACGCCGTGCACACAAACAATTGTTCATTACACACACCTACGCACCCCCCCCCCCCCCCCCCACCACCAGACTTCGGTGCCTTATTCAGATTAGGTTCAACGACGCACTGTGATGATAACTATAACATCTGTTAGCGTCGGATAAATGATGAGGCAGCCGCAATTCATCGGACCATCGGTGCAGTTGTTGTTGTTGTTGTTGTTATTGTTGTTGTTGTTGTTGTGCGCAGCCTGGACTAACCTAAAACAAACCAATCTAACTGACTCCTAACCTAATCCAAACTAACCAAACAAAAATACTTGGCCAATTCAATTTAAACCAAAACCAATCTAAAACCTACTTCCGGTACGACAAATAACCACTACGAATGGGAAGAATGGTAGGAAGGAAGCGGTCGTGGATTATATTGTAAGAACCATCCAAGTAACAACGTAAACGAAAGAGGGAAACCACGATGCACCCCACTGTCAAGATGGTTAGCCATGACAGGAATCGGACCCAGTTCTGTGGCATCGGTTTTGACTGACATATCTATCAGTCGATTTCCGGTGCCGGTAGACAGAAACGGGTCTGCTTGGATGAACGTAAAAGAAGATGTGAATGGAAAATCAAATTTTTTATTGTTGTTGTGGTGGTTGTTCAAGCTGTGGTGCCAACGAAAACATTACTCTGATGAAACTTGGCATGCACTAACGACAGCATCTATGACTCGAAACTGTATTGTTTTGAGGCGCAATCGATTAAACCATTCTTGAGAAGGACAACTTCTGAATTTTGAAAACCCACATATGAAAAACCCCGAGGAGAAATTGGGAAAAAATATCTTCTTCGAATAAAATCACGTTTTTGCGACACTTGTGCAAAAGTTTTACATGAATCGGACCTGCCGTTGAGGAAAAAAAACAATGTAATGTATTTTTTAGATCAATTATCGAAGCTAATGAGAAGATCAACAGAAAAAAACAATCAAGATGGTAAAACGTTTAAAATTATCAGCAGCAGACACATCAATTAGAGCAAGAAGGCAGTGACCTGATAGATCTGAAATCAAGGTGGGTATAGGCCTATATAGCTTTCTATTACAGTATAAAGGAATTTATAAACAAATAAAAGAAACTTGAATTTGTCGACGAATTTGATTTCAATTTTTTTCGAAGATTTTTTTTTCAAATTCTTTGAAAAATACTCAAATTTTCTTTTTAGAAAGTATTTGAACCGATCAGGACCAAAAACTGAACCGATTTGATTTGTATGAGTCTGCGTCCCCACAAAAAAAGCGAAAAAGTATGGTCAGAGACAGCGCAGTCCTGGTGTCAAAGTTCATTGTTTCAATTCAAAATAGTCCCGAGACAGTTATTTATTTGGTGACAAGACCGCCCGTCAAGCAAGAGGTGCCGCTTGGAAACGGTCTTACTAATTCATCCTTCGCCCTAATCGAGAAACAGTGATTGAATCCCAAGATTTCGAGTTAATTGAAAAATATAATCTCCAATCAGGTCCCAGTGATGGCGAATTGAGCCGTCACCGCCGAGATATCGGGCACGAAGGATTAGGGCCAGTATAACTGATGGCGCAATGACACGCCAATGAGGGCCGCCGGCTCGTCGAGACTGCACGGTGAGGTAATACACGTGATAGATTCCTTATTACACTTATTGTGAAACGAAAACACCAACGTGAAAGACTGCCACATTGGCCACGAATAAATTAGGCATTACGGTCGATGAGCGATGAGATAATCGAGGTGCAAGGTTTCACTTACTAAGCTATTGGACATGGTATGCCTGGTGTTGGTGAGAAGGTGGCGACCGTGGTCAATCGCACAGTTTGCTCGGCCCACTGTCGGCCAACGAATCAAACCACTCCAAAATATTATTCATTGATAAATTGGGCGAACCCACCAACTGCTTGGTTATTTGGAGACACGAATGAGCGGATGATAGGTTAATGATGTGTAAAAAATATGTCTCATGCGGGACACAAACCCACGTCCGACTTGACTTCAGGTTCGAAGGGAGTCCATCAGCTGTGTGAGCAATTAGGGAGAAGCGCCACTCCAGAAGTGCATCGAAATGAAAAATACGACCAATTTCATGCGCGCGTCCATTGATAACTAAGATACCGTCAACCAGTTGCGGGTCTCAAACCCATGCCCGTCTAATCGATCCTCATCCACCGCCGTAGTGGACCACCACGCAAGCGCAGTGCATCGGGCCCCCCAATGCACACGACACGTCAAACCAATTGTCGTCACTCCTCTAATCCAGTAGTTACTATTCATAGGCTCACCTCTTTTAAAACTGCCGAGCCGCATCCTGCCATTTGCCGTGATTGCGAGCGGCGGCGGGGGATTATTGACCCCCAAATAGTGTAGGTCCTTCGCCCCCTTTGTCCCCTTCGAGCCTTGGACACCCATGTCTCTCCGGTGTGCCCGCGCACGTGGCTCTCAACACGCTACGGCAGGTTGAACTAACGGCATTCCTAGCTAGACAGGTAGAGCTAATACACCCAACCTCGAATAAATCACCCGTGTTGTAATCACTTCGAACACATTGCATACGTCATCCCTATTAGCGCGTTGACAGAATGTTTCACCATCGATTCTTGTTGTGTTGCTAACTAGACCGGTGCTAGGCGGAAGGGTATCGATGTCTTGATAGATCTAGGTGATGCATTTGCATCCCATTACGATATGAATAAGATTAGCAACGCTTCACCAAGATTGCAGTACCTGATAAATAGTGAATGTTCGATGAACTTTTGACCCATTATCGCCGGAGAGAATGTCGAGAACAATACGGAATCGTGCTGACGATTTCTAAAAGTGATTACACACGAAGATTTCGAATTCAAATTTCGAAGGGTCCGTTTTAGAATTGTTTCAGTGTCAATTTGGGTTGCATTCGATGATTGCATGAATCGTGAAGTCTACTTTCCCGTCGTGTCACCACTGCATTGCGTCGATTACGAATCGTTCGAACTTCACATTCCTATACTATAATTTTACTGCATCAAGCTAAGGATTCCTGTTTGCACTCATTAATACGATGTAAAACTAACTCAATTTCAATATTCCTTCTGCGGCTCCTGACCAATGTACAATAGAAGAACAACCAATTACGCCAATAGCTAAAAGTCAATACACGTTGTAAATAGACCTATTCACAACCGCCACTCGACGTTTCATGACATAGCGGTGGTATTTGATGACGGTTTCGATAAATTCGCCTGCCACACGAAAAATCATTCAACAAGTGCACTCTCGGCCGGTCTAAGCACAGTTAACATTATTCCACTCCCAGCAACATCTGCAACTGGTTTCGCTGGGCGACCGAACAACAATCCTGTACCGTGTGGAGTGTAATGCCTGCGGCACAGCGATCTTCTTGCTCTTTCTTCCTGACCAAACATCAACAAACACAGCAGCCACTATTCATCGGACCATCGGTCTATGTCACTACATGGGGTCGTTGTTGTTGTTGCGCGCAGCCTAAACTAACCTTACTAACCCAATCCCTTTTATCTAACCTATCCCAACTAACCTAACACAACAAACATCCTTAACTAATTCAATCTAAGCTAAAACCAATGTAACACCTTATTCCAGTCAGACGAATAATCACTTCCAACAAACACTCGCCGGTTCAGTCAAATTATTGTCAGCTTCACACTCGCTAACATTTCATCTGTTTCCGTCACGAACAATACTCAGCGAACGTCTTGAAAAATATTTTATTCTACCACCTTGTTATGAAAATGATAGCTTTATCAGGTCTATATAATATAATATATACATATATATATATATATATATATATATATGTATGAAATACAAGTTAACGATTGGTCTCGAAACCAATTGGAATCACAAAACACTATCTGAAGATTGTAATCTCTACACAAACCAATCTCCTCTCAGCAACCACGAATTTCATCACTTGTGCAAGTTTCTTCGCACAATTCACACGCGCTCGTACACGCTTTATATATATATATATATATATACATATATAAAAAATAAACGAATGTAAATAAAACGAACACTTGTCTAAATAAAATCTCTCATCGTTGTTGACTCGTCGAAAGAATGAAAGGTAATAATGTGAGTGTTGCCACGAAGGGTCCGCGTGGGTGCGACGTTAACGGCTGGGGGGGGGGGAGAGAGAGAGGGATTAAACGTCGCGACGGATCCTACTCGCTGGACAACCTAAGAGCTGACAACCTGCCGCCGACAGTTCGATCGCGCGACTGAGACGATGAGCTGGCAAGAGCCGCGGACCGACCGTCATCCTATACCATCTCTCATCCAGCGCACGGGAAAGGCCAGATCGCTAGCTCGCTCACCCCGCCACATCTTACATCCGACTTAGCGCTGACAAGAAACCGGCCTAATAGCAGATAAATTGTTATTACAAATAAAATTGAAAAATTATCATCAACTGGAAATACTACTACCTATACATTAGGGCTAGGTTAGGTATGTGCAGTAGTACTTCCATGTATAGTTGTAATTTATTCTAGAATGAATAACATTTATATTATTATTAAAATAAGTGGCTATTCGTCGGATCGGTCGTACGTTTTAGATTGGTTCTAGTTTAGATTGAATTAGTTTATGCTGTTTGTTTGGTTAGGTGCGTTAGTTAAGGTGAGTTTGGATGGGTTAGGTTCATTAAATTAGTCAGATTAGGTTGATTTAGTTCAATTTAGGCTGAGCACAACAACAGCAACAGCAACAACGCCCGCATGTGGTGACATAGACCATGGTCCGATGAATAACGCTTATCGTAGACAAATGATCTTGACCGAATAAGGATGATAAGAGGGAACACCGCAAGATTTAGGATGCGTCGAAGAAAAGTGAGAGAGAGAGAGAGAGAGAGAGAGAGAGAGAGAGAGAGAGAGAGAGAGAGAGAGAGAGAGAGAGAGGAGAGAGAGAGAGAGAGAAGAGAGAGAGAGAGAGAGAGAGAGAGAGAGAGAGAGAGAGAGAGAGAGAGAGAGAGAGAGATGAGAGAGAGAGAGAGAGAGAGAGAGAGAGAGAGAGAGAGAGAGAGAGAGAGAGAGAGAGACCATCCTCCTAGATTATAACGCTAGAACTGCAGCGTTGAGTCATCGAAACAATTTTTGTTATAATGATATTGGGTTCAACAACGCTCCCTAATGATGACACAGATCTATTGATGGCAGATGAACGGTCATCGAGATGATGGGATGATGAGATGAAGGTTTTAGTATGATTACGGTGAAATGATAGTGGGAAGGAAGCGGCCGTGGCCTAAATTGTAGGAACCCACAGATTTACAGAGGAAAACCACGAAACCCACTATAAAGGTGGACGGTGGCGGGCATCGAACCAGGTCCGATATGCCCCTCGTCTCCCGGTTCATGTGAAGCGCGCGCTTTAGCCGGTGAAACAAATAGTATACCATACTATATTACACATTATAATATATAGTAACTTATGTCATTATGATATTCTATGAGTAAGGTTCGTGTGGCGAAAAACCGCTGTGCTCCCAGTGCCAGTGCAAACGGTATGTAGATGAGCGCTAATGACTCAAAATCTAGATTCTATGAAATAGCTGCGAGAGAATGATTTCGAGAAAAATGACATTATATACTAGAGCTAGAGAGTTGAATATCAATAGTTACTGTTACATACAAGTTATCTTTTCACATTTGTCGTTATAAAATTTGACTCGGTAGCATTTTCGGCAAATATTGTCTTATCAGATGATGTATTTGTTAATTCTCTCCTTGCACTGTTGAAGTTTGATGCTCATTTGTACCTGTGAAATGACCCTAGCGGGAACTTTTTGCCCTGTGGAGTCTGGGAACACCTTTAGTGTGTGAACGATACATTTCACATTCATTTATTTACGTTCACATTTATCTGAACGCTTTCCAAGATTTATCGTTTTCTATCGATATATTTCGGCCGAAGAAACCAATGCGTTTGCACAACTTATAACTTGTATCCCAATCGACTTCCCATTGGAGGCCCAAGATTACTAGCACTTACAACCATGGTAAACTCAATTTGTGTTCTAATTAATTTACTTTCTAAAATATGTCAGCAGTCGAGATATTAAAACATCAGACCTACTGCCATAGTTATTATTAATTAAGTCACTGCTCAGTCAACCATTAATGCGAAATATACACGCAGCAACACAAAACGAGATACAGAAGTCATAGCTGGGCGCAGGACATTCAATAGGTCAATTAGGTTCAGTTACGAAAAAATACTATTTGAAACACATTTTGTAGCAAAGTTTACATTTATCCAAAATATATGCCTAAATGGTTAGGTGTTATCCTATTGTTATCAGAATCACTGGCATCGGAACCGGGGGGGGGGGGGATTGCCTCCCCCCTAACTTTTGGCCACGGGGGGGCAAGGGGGGGGCAAGAAAAAGGTCCTGCAAGCCTCAATTTTTATTTGTTCATTAATTCATTTGTTCCCCCGCAGTTCTCGATTGTTGAGCGCCCATGATCAGAATATATGCTGACATTTATTAAAGGAAATATGAACACAAATAGGAGCTGAAAACATAATTATACTTCGATTCACGCTCAAATACTAATAATATACTGAATGGATAAATGAAAATAATTGCTATACGTATTTAATTAATATTCATGCTTAGGCCTACACCTCTAGCGGAAATGGTGCCAATAACGAGCACAATCGATAGCCGATAATGAGGGAGGCTCCCATTCTGTCCCGCAAAGGAATATTTTGAAATTGCTTTCAGCAATTGAAAAAAAAATTATCCGTTCTCAGTATTTACGTTGGTGCAAGAAATGTTATTCTGTTATATATGTGAGAGATAATTCAACATGGAATATTCGGTGTAACCTTCCCTATGACGCATTATGTACGGCCTGGGCCGTCTCTGTGGCCTGGGCCGTCTCTGTGGCCTGTGCGCACGCCTTCGAGAATGATATCAACTATATATTTGAAATGGCGGAAAATGTGAGCGCGAGAAAGCGAACTTCTACGGAACTAGGCCGAAAGCGAGTTATTGCGACCGATTAGTTGTAATAACCATGAAATAGCATTTCAACAGAGCAGGGAGTCGATTTAGCAAAATATCATTTTTTTGTTATAACTTTTCGATGAGATATCAAAACATATATCTTTAATACCTTCAAGATGATGTTAAAACTATTCAACTCATATCGCATAATTATAAACGTACACAGCTAAAAAAACGGTTGACAAGACGATATAAGTTGAATAATTATAACTTATATGGCTACCATTTTCAAATTATTAAAAATATGTGTAAATATAAATACGTGTATATACATATACATATACACACTGGCGTCGGAACCGGGGGGGGGGGGGGGGGGGGGGGCAGGGGGTGAAATGCCCCCCCCCCCCAACTTTTGGTCAAGGGGGGGCAAGGGGGGGCAAGAAAAAGGTCTTGCAAGACACAATTTGAAAAGACGAGAAATAGAAAAGACGAAAAAAAGAAGGAAGAGAGTAGGAAAGAAAGAAAAAAAAAGAGAAGGAAAGAAAGATGTAGACCTATATAGATAGGTAAAATCATACATAGATTCATATTCCACATTGCATAGAAAATCGAATATCAGATGGGCACCTTCAGTTTTAGGAGAAAATTGATTTTTGCATCTAAATCTCATCTGAAACACGTTGAACCATATAGAAAGAGGTGTGATTAAAAGGAATTTGATGTAAGCTGTTTCGGAATGACAGCTCTGGTACGTAGTTTATGAGTTAGCACAAATCAACAAACAACCCTAGTGCTTCTTTCAGATATGAATTATTCATTACAATTTTCGTAAATTTGGTAAATTTCCAACATTCCAACAGTCTTAACAATGACAGTACAATGAAATGGAGAAAGGGAACTTCCAATAAGGGTCGTTCGATGACTGCTGGGGCGTCAAATTTAAGGGGCGCTATCGGCGCACATTTGTAACATTCTATTAATAATAATATGCCATAAATCGTATTCTATTTTACTTATGCATTATTGGGTGGAGAAAATGTTATTATTCGGAAAGCATTGTTATCGAATGATATAGATTAATTTAGCGTTTTATTTTCTTGGATCAGCCATTCAGCAAAACTAGCTCTCGCCACACTAAAGAATTCATGAATTCCAGAAATTTCGTGTTGTTCCCAAACCCGTAAAATCGTATTTAAAAAGATAAATTCACAAAAATTTCCCTGCGGGGCTCGATTCCTTCCTCACTCGCATTCACTTTCACTATGCGCATACAATTTTTGGGGCTCATAATTGAGTCCTTGCCCGTGGCGCTAAAATGAGCCAGAATGACCCTGCAGTTACAATAACTATGTTTGGTAAATATCAGTTGGGCACCTCCAGTTCTTCAAAACAATTAATTTTGTCATCTCAATCTTATCTGAAACACGTTGAATCGTGTTAAAAAAGGGGTAATTTGAAAAAATTCCCTGCGGGGCCAGAGGGGGTCCTTCCCCCTCGCCTCGCGGGTCGCAGGCTTCGCGTTAACTAGGCTTTGTTCAACTGTTCTTATATGGCATTTTCTTTCCCAAACTGAGATCCCCCCCCTCCCCATCTTGGTATTCTCAGTATTTTTTCCTTCTGTCCTGAAAAATACCCGAATGTTATTGAATGTGTGGCACCCCATACTTTCTTCCTCCGCGGGTCGCAATTTTTTGAGCTTGCCCCCCCCCCCCCAACTTTGAAAACTTTCCGACGCCCCTGCATATACATATACATATACATATATATATATATATATATATATATATATATATATATATATATATATATATATATATATATATATGTGTAAATATATTAGAATTTCCATAACTAATACCGTTCAAGTTATTGCCAAAAATCTAATGTTCCTCTAAATCAACTACCATGCACTCTTGAAAATCGAGGGAGGGGCTAAAAATGTTAGTCAGCTCAATTGCATGGCACAACATTGAGAAAGTGTCTAAGAATTCATTCATTCATTCAGAAGAGTTGAAAACCGGCACATGTAGCTCAGTTGCCAACACACTCGCTTCGTGTGACCAGGAAGCTAGGCATATCCGCCCTTGACCCATGCCTTATGCGGGACTCGAACCCACGCTCAATAGTTTCTAAAGCGGTGCTTTTCAGTTGACTTGAGCTACGGAGGGTGGCTTTTATCATTGCTAGATCTGGTCTAACTGAATTATCATTATATAGGCCTAATTATTAATAACCATGGTTGTTATAGTTATAGTTTATAATATATTCCGAACTTTTGGAAACTAAAATACTTCTATCTGTGGCGAAAAAGTATGATCGTAGACAGCGCAGTCCTGTTGTCAAAGTTCATTGTTTTGAATTTAAAATAGTTCAAATATAATTATTTATTTGGTGACAAGACCACTTCGAAGTCATAAAACAATCAAGAGGTGGCATTTCGATCCATAGCCTTGTTAGGAACAATGATTGTGTATCAAGGTTTCGATAATAAAAATGGAAGAAAAAAGTGAATTATGAATCGTGTATTGTTTATGAATTAATCATTACCACACATATTTTGGGTCGATATTTTGATTGTGTTCTCCAAACACATCAATAGATGATGCCAACTGGTACGTGATTCCCATACGCGACGCTCAATATTGAAGCAGACAATACCCCGTGATACATAGGCATGCCCGCTACACATAGGCGTTACTTGGCTAGCAGGCTTTCAAGGCGCCGACGCTAAATGAGACACTCCTGTCATCGCTATGGAAATGGTGAAATAGGCAATTGCGAGTTAAACTCAAATCATCTATAACTACACAGAGTATTTTCATTTCCATCTCCGCAAATAACTTGCTTAAGAGTGCACGGGAGTCGATTAACCAAAATAACGCGAAATATCATGTTTTTGGGGATAACATACGAACGGTTTGAGATATCAAAATTCCAATATAGACGGAACACAGATCTTTCAACACCTTCAAAATAATAACTATTCAACTCATATCGCATAATTGTCAAGCGTCTATATCTGAGACACATGTTTTTTACCAATATAGGCCTATGCGTGAAAATTATGCCTTTCAAGTTAGATAGTTTTCACTTAAATCTATCTCCTGCATTGGAATACATTCATATAATAATATACTAATTATATTTTATTAATTTAACTGAGAGTACTAAATTACACTTTAATTGAATTATATCAATTTTAATTATCAATTGTATTGAGGGGTCAGTGGGTTTTAAGTCGATCACATGATTATTGGGGGGGGGTCAGTCAACCCCCCCCCCCCCCCCCCCCACCTAAAACAACCGGGCTCCGCCGCCCATGATTCATAACCATATTTTGTTATTTCGTTATAACGACTCCAATGTATTCATTAATGTGAAAACACTATCCAACTGTAAGCATTGACTGATATTATTTCCCAACACATAAAGAAGAGAGCTTATAAGAAGAGAGCATATGGAACAACGTTCTGGGGTGGCTCATCAGATACTAAAAGACTTCTAATACTTCAGAAAGGAGCAGTTCGTTATTTGGCAGGAATAATCTGGGAGAGTGTTGCTTAAATTTCATTCCAACATGTCTACATTAAAATCTGTTATGAAATCTTTTCTTCTCCGTCACCTATTTTAGACGAATATTTCAACTGTAGCTGGGCCACCAAATATAATACTGGAAAACTATGTGTTATTTATATATTTGTATCTTTTTTATAACAACTATTTTGACTGTTCAACTGTTTTATAACTTGTCCTATTCAACTATATATGTGATCAACGGAACCAAATAAAAAAATTGAATTGAATTGAGACTCACGTTGCACGAGTTGCGCGGCAATCAGGGCCTTTGGCGACAGGTTGACGCTGACGTCGCTCAGCGAGCTGCGAGCGCTGCTGTCCGCACTGGCCCGGCCTGGCTTGCTGGCGGGCGTCAGGCTCGACGACGTGGTCGAAGCACGGGTGCGGCCGCGGCGGCTGGAACCAGAGACAAACGGTTGGTCAAGCTGCCCAGACGAATGAGTATTGCTTGTTTGAGAGTGCATGGGAGTCAATTTAGAGAAATAATAATTTTGTGATAACTTTTGAACAGTACGAGATATCACAATTCTGATATGGAGGAAACACATATTTTTAATACCTTCAAAATGGTATGAGTAAAACCTATTCATCAAATATTGCAAAAGTGGCAAGCGTATAATTATGGTAAAAAATGTGTTTTTTTTAGCGGCATACGCTTGACAACTATGCTATACGAGTTGAATAGTTGTAACTTATAAATCTTGAAGTTATTACAAATATCAGGGTTTTCTCCGTATTGGTAAATGATATATCATTCTGTTTGGAAGATATCTCAAAAGCACTGATATTTTGCTAAATCGACTCCCATGCACTCTCAAGGCCATCACAACCCTGAGACTAGATTTCAACAAATAGTGACAATACTCATTTCCCCAATAATTGTAGAAAAGGCTAGAAATCATAATCTCCCCTTTATCCGAGTCATAACTTAGACACTACTCAATTCTGTTCATGTTTCTATAGAGAATCTATATAATGTTTCTATAGCTCATGGCCTCTGGAGGAAGAAAAAATTAATTATAAGTTAATTAATGAGATTGAAATGATGATTTCTAGTTTTCTATAAAATTAGGGAAATAAATATTGTCATTATTAATTGAAATCTAGTTTCAGGGTTGCGATGCTTTCGAACGACCCCAATTTTGTGTATTTCACTCAAAATATAAGTTTTCTAAAAATGACCGTCAAAAATTAGAACTACCGCCCTATTCTGACATCTTGAAGTAGTGAGAGTAAGTCCAAGCACAGTAGGCGCAGTAGGTCTAATATAATTAGACTTCTAGCCAAGTTGCAATTTTGTGTTAAAAAATCATCATCCCTAGTTTTCTGGGAATTCACGACAAAATTCAAACTACTACACTTTTTCGACATACTGAAGTAGTAAGAGTAAGCCTACGCACAGTAGGCCTAATATAATCCGGCGCTTCTAGCAAAGTTGAAATTTTGTGTACTTTACAAAAATTACAACCCCTAGTTTTCTAAGAATTTACAACACAATTTAAACTACCACCCTTTTTCAACACCTTGAAGTAGTAAGAACAATTGGACCAATAATCAATAGAATTATGAAATAGTCCCGTCAAAATATATAGCGTATACTGACAACGCAAAGATAGAAATAATACTCTACCTCAACTACTCGCCAAACCATTCGTAAGACCCCACAAGTAATTCAAAACATTCGAACATCTGCAGTTCATATCAACTCACCTCTTCGCTCTCAGCGGAATCACATTCTCCTTCTTGGCGCTGTTCGAGATGCCGGGACTCTTGCGTTTGGCTGCAGGAGCGGCTGGCAAATCGGCGAACACCTTGCTCTTCACTTCCTTCAGCCGGTCCGACTTCTGCTTGGCCACGGCATGCCCCTCCGCTATCTTGTCCATGACCGCAGCCCAGCGGCCAGGCCGTGGCGGCGTCTTAGTGACCTTGGGCACGGGCCCGTCGATCGCAGCGCCGTCGAGGCTGCCGCGGCGCTTCGGCATCGATTCCAGCAAGGCCTTAACTTTTGAGCCAACATTGCGGTTCGGCATCTGGTGCTTCTTGAGCTCCACTGACTTCTTCGACGCCTTGCTCAATCCTTTGCTGGACACGCTTTCCAACGTCGTATTCAAATCTTGGATGACTTGGACGTGGCCGACGTCCATCATGATATTCCGTGAGTTATTCTGGAATACCAACGACTTGTCGAGTTCAATTAAATTCAAGTTTTTGGCATTGCACTCGAGCAGCAGCGAATTATCCAATTCCATGTCGACCTCATGTTGGCACGACTTGTTATTCAACGCCACATTTGGGTCCGGTTCCTTCACCTGACTCGCCTCTGTTTTCGAGCTGACGGTTTTCGTCGATCCGTCCGGGCTCACGTCGATGTCTGCACCAATCGGTTTCTTGTAATTCTCATCTGGCTTCCTCTCGAGGTCCGAGTACACGCCACTGGAGACCATCTCCTCATCGATCGATGCCGTGAAACTAGGACAGCGTTGATGCTGATTCGGGACGGTACCGTTGTTGTTGTTGTTGTTGGCATTGTTGTACAATGTACCATCAATAACCTGAGCTCGACGATCGCCCGCTCGCAAATTACCGTCTTCGTGCACATCAGCATCGCTTTCCGTGAAAAAGTCCGAATCCGTCATCGACGTGGCGCCAGCCTTGTACGGCTGCATGAACACCGACGGCGGTCTATGCATAGATTGTGACGGCGAATGACAATTGTTACGACTGACCGGCCGGCTCAATTCTCCATCTCCCGCATAACCCTCAGCGTCGACACTGCCGATGGAAGTAACGGACGTGACGATACTGACGGAGGGGGGATGAGACCGCGACGATGGTCCAGGAGAGCCTGATGCGAGCGGATCGGCCTTGGGGTCGTCCGCAACCAACGTTTTCAGGTACTGTTGGGGCGAGGGAGGATCCATTGGTAATTCTTCCGGCGAGAGGGTGTGATCGCTGATGACGTCTTGGTGTACCTTCAGATCGGTGAGGTCGACCACGTGACTCGGGTTGTCGTCGCTGCCCTCCGATTCATGTAGAGGTGGTTGGACTGGCGACACGGAGGCGGTGATGGTTAAGTTACCAAGCTCGCAAGGGTTAGTCTCAGTGGAGATGAGGCTCGATGTCATCTCACTGGCCAGGCAACCGAATAGTAAGGTTTGGTTGACGGATAGGAAATCCATCAAAGGAGTCTGCTCCAAGGATGTCTGATCCCTCAGGAAAATCTCGTCGCCAGTGAACATAAGATCGGGTGTCAGTATTCCTAGGCTCTCGTCTTGCTCGAAGGAGTTCTGCTTGCTTATATGGCACCGGTCACTTAACTGGTTTGCGCTGGCAGTGCTACAAGGGGTGGGCGTCGAATCTGGCACTGACGATCTACTTTCTCCAGCAGCCGTGAGTAGATCAGACACATTATAGGTACAAGAAGCAGCATCAATGTTCAGATTATCGGAATCATTCAGAAGCAAATGATCATCAACGATCTGAACCTTATAAACGGGTGCTAGGACCCCGTGGCCTGGGCTACACGAGAAATAGCGCACACCGTCGTGAGAACCGTCATTCAACCCATCAGGTACGCCCAAATCGACACCACACCACAACCCTTTTTTGGTGTGCAGACTTCCATAGTATTTCAAGATTCCGATTTTCTCACGAGATACCAAAACTTTTCGTCCAACATCTCTGCTATTCACGATCCTGCTATTCACTCTTTCCACAGTCTCTTGTTTGCCGCGTGTCGGCGTGGAGGTATTACTGGGAGAGAAAACCTTGTAAACCTCAGTATTGCTAAAATGTAACTTTAGTTTTGTGGGCCGGGATTGAGCTTCGATTGTCTTAGATGTCACGTTGACTCGAGAGTGGGTCTCGGCGACTAGGACACCACTTCCACACCGTGCTAATCCTGGGGCTGAAGATGAGACACTACCCTGACTATTGGAATGAGCAACGAGGCCCTGAGAAAAGACCTCAGAGGGGCTTGCGTCTATTGCGGTGATGGTTTTATCGCCCGAATTTGTCGAGCCTCCTGAACTTGTCTTGTGGATTTTATGTCCCGGTCCTGAACCTTGTGGATCTGTTATCTTGTTAGGAGATAAAGAGATTGTGGGAATGAAAACAGTGGGCAGATTCTCTAGAACTGGGTGAGAATTGTTGGGCTTTCTGGAGATAAGATTGTTTTCCAGATGTAAACGCTTTTTGAGACCCACTCTGAGTGAATGAAGGTTTGGTACGTTAATAGTCTCGTTAGAGATACCACGCGGCAAGTGGCGTTGACCCGGTCCTGCAATAAGTCTCCCACTATCCTGCTCACGTAGTATAGCTGCTGGACCACTTCCTCCTGCTGAAGACTCTACAGGAGCCTTTAGTGTAGCCTTCAAAATATTCCTGGAACTAATCTCCTCATAGGAGCGGGCAGTACGCAATGCTGGGTGCTTCAACGATCTGCCCTGAGTGGCAGACACTGGTCTTTCATTCGTTGCCTTGAGATGATTACCGAATTCTTCAACATTCAGTCCACGCTGACGCACATCCAGGGCTTCGTTTGAGGTTGACCTAACTTTTGCTAGAGCTTGAACTTTAGCAAGTTTCTCAAACTGTGAAATACAATTAGGCCGTTTCAAGCCTCGTGTCGGACCAGTAATGTTTTGTCTGGCAGCAGAGATCGACGACTCTTCTACTGCTGAATGATTAGTCGCTGTGTTACAAGTAGGAGCACTAGACATGCACTGTGCTCTACCTGTCTTTGCAACACAGTATCGTGCCAAGTTTGATCGTTTCACTTCCCTTGAAGTGTCTGTTGGGGCAACACTACGAGCAATTGGCAATACAATCGAGTCGATAACGGGGTCCGACGAGACAACACTAGTTACAGTCGATGCGTCTTTGGCTACATCTGCCGCACTCACACACGTAATGTCCGTCGGCAATTGAGCTTTTTTCGAGGCGCATCGTTGGCCTTTGCGTATAAGTTTGATATCGCGAAGGGCTCGTCCATCGACGGAGGTGACAGCAGAGGCGGTGGTAGCGTTAGAGATGGCAGAGGTAACAGTGGAGGCTGTTGAGGTAGCACTTGTTGCTGATGGCTGTTCTGGAACGATTCTAGCAGGATTCGTGGCCACAACAATGTTAGACGAACCAATGTTACGCAACGTTTTTGAAGCCCCAAACATCGGTATTCGACTAATCTCAGGTCTCTGAAAAAAAAGAAAAAAAAAACTATTAGCGATAAACGGATACAATATAACAACGTTTTTCAAGTGATAAAAGACCCAAACACTCTCGTCACGCAGTTGCGCAAACAAGAGTAAGGACAATTGAAATGTGTAATTGTTGAATTTCCTTGATGTAGAGATACTGAAAGAAAATTTCCAACCTACAATTCGCCAATCTCAGTGTCCACATCGTAATATCCTCCTGTTGCCTTGATAATTAGATGTCCATAGCGAAGGTATCATTTCAGATGCTAAGACACATCGGGCTTGATTATTTCTTTGTGGATCTCAGTTCAGAAAAAATAATCAATATTTGAAACTGTTTCTGGACTTTGGTGTTACTCTTATTCCAGAAAGATTAGAATTGTGTTGGGAAGCCAAATTGGTTTGAAAATTTCTCCAGGAAATTATTTTGAAAATTTGAAAATTCTCGTGAGAAAAGTATTTTCTCCATTGAAATGAAATTTTCACAGTTTGTAATTTTGTGCTTCTGCTCCTCCGGAATTGAATGAAAATAATGTATAAAATAAAATGAAATATTGCCCCTAATACAATATAATAAGAAATATATAAAACAATTAAGAGGCATGGGAGTCGATTTAGCGAAATATCAGTTTTTTTGGTGATACCTCCCGAACGGTATGAGATATAAAAATTCTAATATGGAGAAAACAGATAGCTTCAATACCTTCAACACGGTATAAAATATAACTATTCAACTCACATAAGATAATTGTCAAACACATATAACAGAAAAACATTGTAGCTGTCTTTGACAATTATGTGATATAGGTTATTTTGTTTCATACTGTCTTGAAGGTAATACAAATATTTCAAATTTCCCTGTATTAAAATTGATATAGATCTCATACCGTTCGAAAGTCATCACCAAAAACTTGATATTTCGCTAAATCGACTCCCATGTCCAGTACTCTTAAAAAAGACATGTTTGGTCCACAACAAAAATCCATGGACTATAGACAGAGGACACCTGACAGAGAGCTGCGGAATGACACAGAAAGAGTTGATGTTGTGACATTATATCTCTAGCTAAAACTCAATTCTTATTATGAAATTTGGTAATATATGGGCCTCTTAGTATTAGTTGAAATATAATAGGCCTACTTCATTTTGGGTGTTCTGTGATTAGATGATAAAACTTGAATGGGAATTCCTAGTTGAGTTGACGAGTTGAAGTCGACACTCTTTCACTGTGCTTGTCTCTAATAATTATTCACATAAAACTACAAGACGCCAACTAAATATGTAAAAGTATGAAAACACAATATCCCGAAACAGCATAAAATGATACAAATTAAACAATTAAATACTCGTCAAATTACTATGTGATGCTCTCAGTTCATTCAAGGTGAAAATTGCACGGTAATTAAGTACATCAGAAGGACCAGAAGTACGAAAATCAAAACCAACCAATGTAAATAGAGGGAGCCCAATCCTTGCTATTTCAACTCTTGGGCAAATAATATTATACTGCACTTCGAAAGCTTCACGTCATCAAACATTATGTTTGGTATAAGCCTACAGGCCGCGTAGAGAGGGTGGGGATGACTCCTTCCCCCACTAGTGTTTCTGACCCGTGAATGGTCATCGGAATTTTTGATACAATATGCTCAAAACCTCCTTTAGGAACTTCGCGTAAGCAGTGTAGCTGGCTTCGCGCGAGACTCTAATAATAAGACTTTTGTATCGTGTTCCTATAATGTGTACCATTAGATTACGGAGTTCATTACTTCAAAACTTGATTACTCTATGTGTGTACTTCATATCTGAGAAAATTTGTAGCAGCTTCCTATGAATATAAAACATGTTAATGAAAGTAAAGTACATGTTGGATTTTTCCCAAAACAGTTGGAAACGCTTCTACAACGAATAAAAAGAAATCTAGGACACATTTCGCCACAGAGTGTGCGACAGACAGGACCGACGGAAACAGCCGCCGAAAATGTGTCAATACTTTGGTATGACGTCAGAGGGCTCTTGTCCGCTGATCCCACTATTCGATACATAACGAGACTAACTACAGGACACCGGCACATTTAGCTCAGTTGCTAACGCACTCGCTTCGTCTGATCCGGGAGATGAGGGGCATATCAAACCTCGGTTCGATCCCCGCCACCGTTCATATTTACATGGGCTTTACCTCCTTAATCTATGGTTACACTCCGTAGTCTAGGCTAATGCCGGGTTGGTTCCTACAATATAAGCGCCCACGGCCGATCCCGATCCCACGGCCTATCCTTCCCATTAGGCCTACCTAAGAAACCTTCATCATCCGACGCCATCAATCATCATCAATCATTCATCCGACGCCAATAGATCTTGGTGATCATTACAGTGCGTCGTTTAACCCAATACTAAAAATAGAGAACAATATACACTCACACTCCGCGGTGTGTTTGTGATTAGGAGGGGTAAAATGTGAGTGGATTTTAATTCAATTTATATTTTGGGAAAACCTGTTTCAAACAAGTACGGTTGCGGTCACATAAAGTGGTCGGTCGATATAATTAAAATGCATTCTAGAGAAAATATCGGAAAATATATCCATATTATACGCACTAAAACTATGAGACAATGTGCATACGCACTCCACGCACTGTCTGTGAAAACATCGGAAATTTGTTTTCAATTTTTGTTTACGTGACAACGGGTGTACTGTGATATGAAGAGATGAGAAGGGAATAGAATGGTGTTGGGAAAACTGCTTCGCTATCGGGACAAGACTGACTTTGTACACAACTGGCAACGGCACGTCGCAAGCAGAAAATAGCGTTACTATAGTTCATTGCTTTTGGCAACAATTTTACAATTTATATACCACTAAAAAAGCTAAAACAGTCATTTTCATGCGTATCCCTGTGACAATGACAGAAGGTGATTTTAATTAATGTTATGGAAATAATTTCAGGACATTGAAAAGATATTATGTTACTACAAAATTTAAATTTGCATAGGCCTATCTATTGGCACCCAATTAATGATTATGTGTTATGTGTTATTGACGAGTATACAAACACATGTGTCTTTTACACAATGTATATTTCTTCTAATTCAACAATGGATATTTGTGTTCATAGCTTGACATATTTCAACACTCGGACTTTTTATATTCAAATATACACACGAGTGTAATTGTGATTAAAATTTATATGAAATAAAAATATTTCATCATTATCATTCTATAGTCGTCATCATCACAGAGTGGCATTTGCTCAATAGCCATTTAGTAAATATAAATACACCGCTAAAAAGTACGAGAAACAATTAACCTGTCATGTCAACGAACGACTTCATGATCACGGGACGTTTCTCAACATTTCCACAGTGGATCTTGTTATTTTTACAGCGACCCCACCAACAGCGAGATTATTTGGGAGTAGGCCTACGAACGAGGTGATAGGTGCAAATCTTTCCCTAAAAAATTGCATGAGAGGGACTCGACCCACCCCCGACTTGATTAGTTTCTAAAGCAGTGCCTCGACTGAGTGAGCCACATGGCGGTTCAACATTTGCAGTTATTGGATGAGCGGATGCGGAAGACCTCCAAGCTACTCTTGTGCAACTTTGGCATTGTTTTTTGTATACGCACTGAGGTCGCACGATTTGACTGATCAACACGAAACTTTTTCTGCATACGCAGAATAATCCCTTCGAACCTAGAAAATGGAAAATCTTGGAAATCTTAGGCACTTGGAACTGTATAATTTTGTGGTAATATATAGGTTGGACCTCTTGAGATGGAACCATCTTGAAATTCTGCAATACCCCATGAGATTGGACCGAAGAGAACATTTTTGAAAACAAAATTTCATTTAAAAAAAATGAACGTATTACAATTACGATACGTTACGAATCTTCATCGAGATCACACTAGGTGTTTTGAAGAAAATAATCACTAATGGATACATTTTCATCAAATACCTATAGAAATAGTGGTTATTCCTCACACATCTTGCACGTTGTGATTCACGGCTTCGTAAACTTGACAGTTTCCACAATTTGGTATAGTTCACGAGTATATTTGATGTGAGTCAGCGTACTTTTGAGTTTTCGAGTAGACTTCATATAAAATTAATATCTCGGCTCATCGTACAACGCGAATTTTGAGTTTTGCTATAGTCATTCGTAATTCGAATCTATCATTATCGGTAGTTTTTCGAAACATCAGCCAACAGTTGAAAACAGTTCTAAATTTCGGGTAGAAAACGGCCTTTTGGCTGCCGAGAACTAGACTAGAACAGAGGGAGTGCCCGCCGACGGGCGTGGTGGCCGATTGAGCATGGCAATGGATCGTAATACAATATTAAGGGGAACCCAGCGTAACATTTTCAGTGTCAACGTAACACATAACGATCGCGGTGACGTTCCGGATGGACATACTGTCGTACTCCACACTATTCAGAGAGTATCTTGAAAAATACTGTAGATCCATGATACACATTCACTCTAGGATATGTTATTTGTATGTAACGATACGCGGCGAGGTAAAAATCGATGGCAAAAATATCGAGTGTTGCTGTTACACACAAGTGTTCTTAATTCCTCTTTGTCGTTATAAAATTCAAGTCATTAGCATTTTCGACAAATATTGTCTGCATATTGTGATGTATTGTTAATTTTGTATCTCACACTGTGAAAATTGTATGATCAAGTATATCTGTAAACTCCCTCTGGCGGGAAAGTTTTGCCCTACGAAGACTGGGGTCGCCTTAACAATAATAGGTTATCGGATCCAGTAAGTGGGTGCAAACAATCGAACTTAGTTATAGCCACTATTACTATTGATGCCAGCGAGCTCGTGGCCCGCATCATGCAGTCAGCAAATGGTATTTACAAGTGCGTGCAGTTCAAAATATGGTCTAGTGTTTTCGTTATTTTAGGAAGTGCAGCGCGGGTTCTGGGTTTATCCTCAAAAAGTGGCTAAGTAGGCTTACAGATATTGGCGCGTGCTGCTTGTCATCCTATTTTCTACGCTAGATGATTGATAGAGAAATCTACCCTTACTTTTACAATGTTGCCATATATACGTTTATTTTATCAACATTATACTATAGGCCTATCTAGCGCTCTTCTAGCTTTAATTGTAGACCTAATGGCAACAAACAAGGAGTTGGTTGAACCTAGGTTGAACCACAATGAGATATTTATCTCAGATTTTACTATCTGCAGATCTACCTTCAGCTGCACTTCCTTGAATAATGAAAATTTTACCATACAACAACCAGTAGTTCGCTCAACGACCCCACCAACAGCTAGGATATTTGGGGATAAGAACGAGCGGACGAGACTAGTGATGTTTACAGATGTTTATGACGTCTCATGCGGGACTTTCGGAGTCGAACTTACTTCCATTATAAAGCATGCAGTGTCTTAATGAGCAAAATTAGCTGAATTAGCTGATTAGGAATGACTATCTATTGCATACAATTTCAATTTTAATTATTGTTTGCTCGACGGACAAATGTTATATCAAATGTTACTGTTAAATGAAAGAGATCCATCAACGTTTGTTATTACAAAATTCGAGTCATTAGCACTCTCGTCAAAAATTGCCTGCATCTTATGATGTATTTGTTATTTTTATATCTTACCATTCAAATTTTATGATCATTCATTTCTGTGAAATGCCCCTGGCGGAAACGTTTAAGACTGGGGACGCCTTAATTAGCTGCCGTAACAGTAATGAGTGTATACACAAGTTACACTTTTAATCGCATTCAAGGCTAATCTGCCTCTAATCATCGCGCACGCAGTCACTCGTACGGATCAGCTGATTGACAGATACATCGCCAGAGGATGGACACGTGTGAAAGCGTTTATCGGTCCGCTTCAGATCCAACGGACAGAGACAGACAGGCAAGACAACGAGATGAAGGAGGATAACGACGAGCCGCACTTTCACTGGCGCAACGAAACACCCACTTTCTTTCGGCCATGCGTAACGTGATCTCATCATTAAAACAATACTAATAAATCAATAATTGAAACAATGTGAGAGAAATACACTTGCACGGAGAAAGTGGATAGTTGACCTTGAAACAGGCCGGCATGCAGCAAGTGCAGCTGCCAAATAAGGCAGGAAACAATAGTGTGTCGAATCAACCAACTCGAACTGATGGAACTGGGTGAACGGCTGATTGGAAATAATAACAGGGTGAATAAATAAAACCATTACTCTATGATGAAACATCAATGATCAACTGATTACTGAAAATGAGACATCCAAGTTATCTGCGTAGGCCCTATATGTAATTCACGACGAGTTCATTGATAGTAAGTGCAAGTTGAATGACATCAACCAAAATCCATATGCATAGGCGTGCGCAGGACCTTTCAATAGGTACGGCCCGTTACGAAAAATTGATAATACATTTTCTAGCAAAGCTATATATTAATGCAAAATACACGTGGTTAGATGTCATTCCCCTAATATCCCTATATGCTCATTTTATTGGTGGAAACATAAGCAAGAATGTGGGCTGAAAACGTAAGTCTATACATTTACGTTCAACTACTAAAATACTAATGATTAGAAAAATTGCTCTGCATAATATTCACACCACACAAAGTGCACAATAATCCTGAATATCGTGTAAGGTAAGACAGGATCATTTTTTGTCAAGTTCCTTGGATAACAAATGCATAGCTCTTTCTTACGTAAACATATTTCACCTACACAATGACCCGTTAATTGACTATAAAACAATGCAGCCAACTGTCCATAAACAAATTAGTGGCACAACTTGTGCGTGTAACAATATGAATATGACAGCTTGACAAAAATCGGCAAGTTTGTCTTTTGAGGTGAAGTCAATGGAACGGACCAGTGATTTCATGTCAAATAAGCACCGACAAACAGTAAAACCGATACGCATATAGGCGTGAGCACAGGGCACGCAGAGACGACCCAGACCGCACCGAATCACAAGGAAGGGTACAGTGAATAATAGTTCAACGTAAATTATTTCTAACAATTGTCACATAATTTTCACTTGCACCTACATAAATCTCGAAAACCTATCAAATCAGTTTTAATAACACGACATTTCAAAAATTGTCCTGCCCATTACCAGCTCTTGATCGTATACCTAATTGGCCATATTTCCGTGAACATCAAGAAGATAAATTAGTTTCATTTAGTTTTCAATATGTTATTATTTGAACGTTAATATATAATATAAATATGTCAGCTCGCATTTTTGTTCATTTTTTCACTTACGAAGTGAGCATAATGGGATAACAATTAACCTTGTATATTTTACATAATTATACATGGCTTTGATACAAGATGTATTTTCATTTTTTCGTAATGGAACGTACTATATCTAATGAGAATCCTGCGCTCGCTTATGCCGTTATGTCAATGGAAATAATAGCTGGCCAACTTGGACGAGTTGAAATACAGCACAATTCGCTCAATAGTACATTTGGCCTTTAAAACTAACAGAACGAGCAGATCACTGTATAACTAAGGAAGACCAGATGAGAATGCGAGAAAGAATGTGAGCGAATATACAAAGAAGAAGCGAAAAACTTAAATGATATAAAGGGCATCTTTCAAACGTCCAGAGCTATACACAGGAATTCGTACAGCATCTCGTTTTCAACGCAATAAAAAAAAACTCGTGATTGCTAAATTAGCAGAATATCTCGTCTCGGGCTTTCACACAGATTTATTAGGACCAAATCCTACATAGTATAACACTATTGCAAAACTCTCCACTGAACATAAATCTAAGCGTTGTGAATCCTACTTTCTAGTATTCGGTTAGAAAATGGCGTGGGCGCGTTAGTGAGTCCAGCCACAATTACTATACATAACATTCAAACTATTTGGTATTTTCATTTTAGCCTTCAGCTTGGAGCGAACAGAATGCAAATAAAGATCTGATCAAAGATGTCAAATGCAGTCGATCATAGGCGTGTGTAGATCTTTTCAATAAATATATGGCCCATTTCGAAAAGTTGAAAATACATTTTCCAGCAAAGCTATATATATTAATGCAAAATACACGTGGTAAGGTGTTATGCCAATATTATCCCAATATGATCACTTGATTGGTGGAAAGTGGAAACATCAACGAAAATGTGGGCTGAAAACATTAATTATATATATATATAATTACTCACTAATAATAAAATACCAATAATTGGAATGATTTCTATGAATAATACTCACAACTCCCCAACGGAAACAAAGCCAATTAATTACAAAGTGGTTAAAGCTCTCATTTGCCCCGCACATGTTTTTTTTTTATTATTTGAATGTATTAGACGTGATATTACAGGTTTTTGGAAATTGATGCAAGAAATGCTATTCTGTGACGGAGATGATTGAGGATACAACATTCAGTTCAGTGTATTCTTCCCTGTAGTGCAATAGGTACGTTCGGCCTGGGCCATCTCTGTGTACCCACAACGACGACTAAGCTGTCGATTCAAGTTCAGTTCAACTTTGTGCAGAACTGAAACGTGTAGTACTTGGCTACAGAAAACAATAAATATATTTATCACATTTTTTTAGGGAATATAACATCGTATTATACTCCGGATCTCTAAAAAGCATTATATGCCTATACCATCCTGTGGCCGCTAGCCTACCATGCATCAGCTATAACATCAAGCAGCTTCTGAACCAATCGATCGGGACTTACCGGACGTTCCCAACAGAAAAGGGCCTGATCGAGACTTCCTACTCACCATTAAATCATAATGACCTCGGGCCAATAGTAATAACTTCACCCAATTGAAGTAAAATAATTAGCATATTGTTACAAGAAATGTCCGCATCATTATATCTGTGATGTTGTATGTAGGCAGTCTCGCTACGGGGGCGGCTTGCAGATGTTCCAAGACGGCGGGAATAGGCGCTGCTTAGATCATCGTTTTATCTCAACCAAAGTTCATCATAAGAAGGAGAGTAAACTCGACATATAGGATCTTTCCAACTTTGTCATTAGAAACTTCGACAAATATTGTCAACACCTTATGATGTATTTGTTAATTTTAAATCTTGCACTGTTGAAGTCTCAAGATTATGATCTTACTCATGTCTGTGAAATCCCGTTGGCGAAAACATTTTTGGGGACGAACTGCCCTCTAGTAAACAGTATTACGCGCCGACAACCGAGACCTTGAGCGCTTGAAATAACTCACTTTACTAATCTACAATTGTATAGTTATTAGATTACTTGGCATTTTACGTCCATTCACCTATCGATCATCACTTCATCGTTTCATTAGCATCCGATTTCGCTTATTCGTACCCCCGTATACCCTAGCTGTTGGTGGGGTCGTTAAGCAGCATCAAAATAAAAATAATCTAGCAATTTATAACGAAATACAGTATAACATTTCTTACGATCAATGTATAATTCTTACAAAACTATAAAATCGCTGTTATAGTTCCTTGTAATTTCAACAAATTACCTGTGGGGCGAAATGGAAACACTCGTCATTATTGGCTGGTGATGGTGTCCCATATTGCCTCTATTTCCGTTAGGGATGTAGTCATAAATATTATGCAAAACAATTATTTTCATCAGCCCTATTAGCATGGGATGGTAAGATCGCTTGTGGTGGCCCGTTCTAATGATCCTATTTTTTCATCCATAGCCTTAATTAGGAAACAATGATTTTGTAGGCCTATATCAAGTTTCGACGTTACAGTTTCAAAAAAAAGGATTCCAGTGTATTGTATATTCGTATATTGCATATTTTAGCACATTGGGACAACACCAAGTCATGTATATTTTGCTAAGTATATAGCTTTGCTAGAAAATGTGTTTTCAATATTGCGTAATGGGCCATATCTATTGAAATGTCCTGCGCAAGCTATGAACAGGGGGTAATAAATAACGCACCATTGAGAAAGGTCGTTATTTCATTCAAAGGAGAAACGAGTTAAAAACAATTTATTACACGTCAACAGCCTAGAGCTAACGGCCTACAGCTGATCAATTTTAACAACATATTTTTCGGGAAATATATCGAACGGGTGCTCGAGTTGTTTATCCTTGATCCCTGAACGAGATTCGACTCAATTAGCTGCTAGAACTTCGTAAATACCAATTGGCATAATTCAACTTGAACGATTAAACACTTTTGAAAGATGCAGTTGCGTTTCTTATCGTGAACCTTGCCAGGAAATATCGGCAACACATTGGAAATACATTTGTGTTGACTATAGATAATAAAGGCGTCGCCAATCTCCATAGGGCAAAAAGTTTCCGTCAGGGAATTTCAGATATAGATGATAATTTTCATTTTTCATTTTTGTATATTGTGATGGGATGACGAGATGATAGGTTTTTATTAGGTGTTGTTGGGTAGTGGGAAGGAGTCGGTAGTGACCTGCTGTTTGAGGAATCATCCACATTGACCTGAACGATAGAGAGAGAAAAAGGAAAAACCCTGTCAGGATGATTGTGTCAGGATGATTGTGTCAGGATGATTGTCAGGATGATTGTGTCAGGATGATTGTGTCAGGATGGTTGTACAATGATTATGTATCGAACCCCGGTCTTGAATCGTTTCAAACCAATGAAACAAATGCCGCTTCAAAACGGTCCAACTAACTCACCCTTGGCTTAATTAGGTGTTGAGATACAATAATTGCATGTAGGCCTATATCGAGATTTGGATGCTGATGGGGAAAAATCACGAGACCAAAAATGCACTTCGATAGCTTTCGATGTTCTGTTCCTCGATCAGAATAAGTATTATTGTGCCCTTTAATCAAATGTCACGTCACCACAACGCAGGGCAATGACATCACCACTGAATCAATGCGGCAACGACGGGTATACCAGATCGAGTCGAGTAGCTTTACAACGCGGCTGTACAGAACTAAACCTCGTTACACCATTGACAAACATAAATGCTATACGGCCGGAAGAAACTATGGATCACATACTTTTTTTTTTACATGTTTCTGTATAATAAAAACGTTCATGAACCACTATACAGCAACGGTACACCAAACTATCCGCTTAGGAAATGTTATGTTGCCATGCACGGAAAAACAATTTAAAAACAATGTTACCTATGATTGTAAAGTATAGCTTGTAATTTACAATAAAATGGCACACAAACTGTAAAATACATTATTTCGTACACATCTACATTTCAAACAGTGAGTAGTGATTTTACGACCATATCACTCAAATGATGGCAGACGTACGATTGCGGTCCCATAAAGTGGTCGAACAAGCTACAATCAAATGCACCCTGAAGAAAAAATAATGATTTAAGAACTGGAAAACTAGAAACTAGAATAAAATGTGTAGGGCCTATAGGCACTGCACTTATAGTCTATGGAAACATTAGCGGGTAAATATACTTAATTTTATTTAATGGGAACCTTCCCATAGCGTACCATCTGCAGTGTCAACGCAAAAGATGAACGATCGTAGTGGCTTTCCGGATGAAAATATTGTAGAAAAACTGCTTCACATCATTCAGAGAAGTATCTTATGAAATACTGTCGATCCATAACATTCACAATATTTTACGTGTTATTTGTACTTAATGATACGCGGCGAGGTAAAAATCGATGGCAAAGATATCGAATGTAACTATTACATACAAGTCATCTTCCCACCTTTGCTACTATAATATTTAGCTCTTTAGAATTATCGACAAATATTGGCTGCAAAACTTATGGTGCATTTGTAAATTAAAAGTATATAGCACTCTCAAAGTTTCATTATCATTCATTTTGTGACATCACCTGGCAGAAACTTTTTGCCCCATGGAGAATACATAGAAACGCATTAAATTGAAATGATATTTTCGGGGGTAAAGCATTTTATGTGACCGCAAGTGTACATCCATGATGGGTGTTACCATAGATGGGTGTTACCAGATTGGTATTATACACATACGAAGATCTCAATAGATTAAAGCGCAAGGTCGCGATCACAACCGCCATGTTATTATTACATAAACATAATCCTAGTGTCATCAAGACTGGAACAAGAAAGGAGGCGCTCCATTAGTCAACTCGTAACAAAGTGCTCGTTAACGATTTCTACTGAGATATTGTGAAGTGGCTATTCCGGAAGTAGGTTTTTGATTGGTTTTAGTTTACATTAAATTAGTTTACGGTGTTTGTTCGGTTAGGATAGTTAGTTTAGATTAGGTTCATAAAATTAGTCAGATTGGGTTATTAAGGTTAGTTCAAGGCATAGACATAGACCGACGGTGTGATGAATAGGCAAAATAGGCAAACTGCAATCTCAAAATAAACTTATTTATCCATTTACAATCTAGTTGCTTGATAATTTTATACTGGGTTTAAACGACGCACTGAAACGACCACTAAGATCTATTGGCGTAAGATGAATGATTCACGAGACGAAGGGATGATGAGATGATGAGATGATGAGATGAAGGTTCCTTGGGCAACGGGAAGGATACTGTGACCTAAGCGGTCGTGGCCTATATTTTAGGAGCCATCTCGGCATAGTTTGCCACTTTAAACACATAAATATTTCTTACGTCACTATTTTCTAAACAAGTAGAAAAATATTATTGTAGATGCACACAAGTATATAGATGCTGGATTACAATCAAGCACGTTTCGGCCTTGTTACAGGGAGCACTGAGTGACGAGGTGCACGTGCTCGCCATCACCAAGCAAGAAGAAAGAGGGATAGAGAGAGGGAGAGAGAGAGGGAGAGAGAGAGGATGTCTCACGCTCGATCATTACACGACAATGACATAGTATTTAAAACTGGCCACGTTCGACGAAACCCGTCTTTTCGCATGTCGGTGCGGCATGCCGGCCAGATCAAGTGTCAAGGCTGGTCGGATGTCGAGAACCAATCGAAGAAACGACTTGCCGCATAGGCAAACGAGTGGAACTACCGTTGAAAAAACTTGCAAAGCTACGTTGTTAAGGCTCATTCACAATGCAACACCACACTGAAAGTACGTTTACTCTTCTGCTTTGGGCTAGGTGCTACATGCTTTAAGCAACAGGCGACATGCGCTCAGCGCACGCTGTTAACCGCTGCGACGGCGCCAAACTTGTACTCCAAATTGTGGTTATGTTACCCTCACGGTCTAGAATATGGTTAGGCCCCTCCCATGAAAAATTCTTTCAACTTCCACCAAATGTCTCCAACCAAACTTTATGAGCTTCTCAATATTGTTGGACCATTAATTACTTGAATAGCAGTGCCGAACTAATGAAATATATCTCCTACATACCGTTTGTGAACAGTCGTCGACAAGTTAGGCGTGACAGTTCAGAGAGGCAAACAAACTTCCAGTTGCATTGTGGTCCACAGCAGCGCACATTGCAAGTAGAAAAGATGAAGATAGCCCACACCTCAAAGTGTTCATGCAACCCGGAGAAACTCGCTCAGTGATGGCCAGCGCACGTTGCCTGTTGCTCAAAGCATGTCGCACGTAGCACAAAGCACGAGAATAAACGTACCTTACAGCCAAACGAGACGATTTCATGAAATCCAAACTTGAAAGCTTGGTGCTTGCAAGGTACGTTGGCGTTCATCTTAGCGTTATGGCATATAGACCAAAGAGATACAAAGACAGTTCACCCAACGTTAAATTAGGCTTCATCTCACATCTTATCCCCACTCCTTTGTATCCACCCTCCGCACACCTCTTACCCAGTAGTACCGGCAAACCGCTAAGAGTGCTCAAAATTGTTTAGGCGATTGTGCTTCAGTCGACGGTAAGATGGATGCTTGCCTGGCTTGTCTGCGAAGTCTACAACTTGACTGCTAGCGCTCTAGGAATGTGTAGCGATGATTGAAGTAACTTCAGGTAATAATGAAAGAGTTTTGAATCTCGCGAAGTAACTTACAAGGGACGTCTTTAGTCAATGATTATGGTTGGTGGTCTTTGTGAATCGACTGAGGACAACAAAATAAACAGGCATTTCTCGCACATCAACACGTTAATGGTAGCGTTGCGTTGCATCGTGAATGGGCCTTTACATTAATAGCTATACATGTACGATTACGCAAGCATGTATTTCAAGCTGATGCTTGTGATATGCAACTAATTCATTAAATGAGTGGAAGCGAAGATCAGTCAGCTTCCTTTGGAATTAAACCAATATGATGAAGTATGAATACGATTGCGGTTAGATGAAATGGTCGATCGAGGTACATCAATAGACACCATGGAGAAAATATATATACTGATATTATATACGCACTAAACTAGACTTCATTGTGCATACGCACTCCACGCATAGTTTGTGAATAGTGAATACACTAGCGGTTAAATTGGTGTAGATTCAATTTCAATTCCAGACTAAACTATTACAAGTGACCGCAATTTTACAATCGTATAACTAGGAATAACAATGAGAAACTCATGTGATAGGCACGTTTCTCTCTGTAGTCTAGGCTGATGCCGGGATAGTTCCTACAATATAGCCACGACCGCTTCCTTCTCATTACCTAAGAAAACCTTCATCTCATCATCCCATTATCTCATTATTCATACATCCGACGCCAATAGATCTTAGTTATCATTACAGTGCGTCATTAAAATAAATATTATATAATATTAAAATTATATAATATATAAAATATAATTATAAATGAATAATTATGGATATAATACAATAATACCAAACAAACCATGTTTTTGGCGTAGACTATAGCGACAAAAATGATAATAAAATCACAAGACCGTATCACCTGGAATGTTCAATCAGTTTCAATGAATAGAAACAATAAATGAACTAATATATAACGAGAACATTTCAGTGTAAGTTGATAGTTTCACTTATAAAAAAGTGAAGAATTCGGCAAACGTAGAAATCATAGGCATAAAAAATACATCATTACTAGTCACTTGAATAGTCAATATAGGCCTAATACATTACAGACTGACAACGAGTATACAGAGTCAGAATGATTTCAAAGATAAACAAGAAAACAGGAGAAGCACGAAAAGAATTAAATGGGACGAATATTGGGGTTTACAGGCACGTAAAATCGAGGTTATTATGCGCCTATTAAAAATGAAACAAATGCACCGGTTCCTAAAGAGTGAGCTAGGAGTGTACACTGTGTACGTGTATTATGAAATACTTTCAATAGTGACTGTTATCACGACACGGGCACCAGTGTAAAAGGTCGGAACCTGCATGTCTTATGCACATCTAAAACCCTTCAACTATTAAAACTAACCGACGGTATAATACACATTAAAACACCAGGTTCCGGTATGAAAGGCTGGAACCTACCCTATAACAAAATAAATCTAAATACGATTACTAATAACAAGTGTGTGTGTGTATATGGCGTAAAAGGCCATACGCATACACTAAATAATAAATAATGACTGTATTAAAGTAAAACAAATACTTGAATGCTAAGCAAAAAAAGGGAGACATTTTTCAATTCATACGTATACGTACAAAACGATGGCAAAAATATCGAGTGTTGTTACAAATATGCGGTCTTCCCAAAATAACATTCATCTGAATAGTATTTTCGACATTTAATTTGGCCTAATCTCACGATGTAGGCCTATTTTTTCAATAGTTTTGCAGCTTGCACCCGGTTCAATAGTCAAATAATCATCTTATTCATTTATATCTGTAAAATCCCATCGACAGAACATTTTTCCCTTGGTTGAATTCCATACGAGTACGTATCCTATAGAAATGTAGCAATTATTATAGTTACTGGGGGAATATTCAGCAACAAGTGCCTAGGGAATATGCGGATTTACTGTATTTACTGTGCTCAACTATCTGGAAAGATCATGTACAATACAGTGAGAATACAATAACTCGCGATAACCGTATAGAAAAAAACTAATGGGCGACTCTGCGGTGCTATAAAACTAGAACACGGCAGGTACGTAGTTTCGCAAACATTGCGTATCGCGGTAATACTGTTATACAATACCACAAATCTGTGACAATACATGTATTCAAGGGGGCCCTACCCACAGCGTAACAATTCAAGCGTCAACCCAACTTATAAGTGATCGTAATAGCTTTCCGTCTGAACTTATTGTAGTGAAACTGCTACACACCATTCAGACAAGTATCTTATAAAATACTGTGGACTCAAATGATAAGCCATCACAATATGTTATTTATACGTATCGGTACGCAGCGAGGTGAAAATCGATGGCAAAAAGAATGTGTTACTGTTACAATATCGGACAAGTGATCTTTCCTACTTTGTTATTATACAATTCTAAACATGAGCAAATACTGTCTGCATCTTATGATGTATTTCTTAATTTTGTATATTGAAACTGTGAAATCCCCCTGGCGGGAAATGTTTGCCCTACGGAACTCGCGACACCTGAATTGGGTTACACAAGTAAAGTTGTTGCTATGTTAAACCAAACACAATGAAACTTACCAATCGGATTATCGTAATTTGAAGTCGTAAACACTCATTACTGAAGTAACGAAAACAGTAACGGTGTAAATCCAAACACTTCCATATGAACTGGTCTACCGATAAAAACAATCAACATAAAATACCGAAACTTCAGATCGTCGGCTGGTGCTATTGCATTACACATCGGGATCAATTATTTGTCGATGTCACGATCGTCCCGGCGGACACCTCGTGTCGATAGCGCATGGTTCCATCGACGACGACGTTATTAATGGCACGGCTAGGCACGGACACGGCTCGGCGCACTCGCATACGTAAAACAACAAATCATCGCTGCCGAGCGAGAGGGAATTGCCACAAATAAAACCAAAATTGGAAATTAAGACGAGGTTTGTAATATTCAGAGACAAAATAGATCCCGCCAAGGAGATCGTAAGGACAGAAATTATAAATAAACGTTCGAAATTAATAAATGTCTCATGAGAAGTTGATGATTTTTTTCAACAATTCCGAGCCAAATTTGACAACACACGAGGAACTGTCAAAATATATACACTAAAAGCAGATATTTTTGGCAACTATATTTACCTCACCAAGGCTTGTAATATCTACACATTATAACACGTAACCGAAAGTGATTTTCGACTATGGATTTAGAGTAATTTTATAAAATGCTTCCCCGAATAGCATATAAACCAATGTGTTGACAGACGACAGTTTGGTCGCCGTGCCGTGGTAGGTGGGCAGACACACCTGTGCGAGCTAGCGGGGACCGCGCACCGGACTAGAGACCGATCGTGAGGCAGGTCGAGCTCGTACTGAACACGCCGTTTCCCGCGTCAACAGCTGACGGCTCCGATCGCACAGCGGCGGACTGGCTCGCGCCCACATTCTTCAACGCCCCAAATTGTGGCTAATAGACTGGGGTACTCAATTATAATGTCATGTTATCAAAAGTATTTAGAAAACGTAATATAATTCAAGCAGTATTTGCAATCACAATAATATTAAGTAGAGGGGTACATTGATTCATACTGAGTTATAATAAGTGATATGACCGGCACATGCAGCGTAGTGGTTAACGCGCTCGCTTCATGTGATCCGGGAGACGAGGGGAATTCCGAACCCAGTTCGATCCCCGCCGCCGACCATCTTTACAGGGGTTTTTCATGGTTTCCCTCTGTAGTCTAGGCTAATGCCGGGATGGTTCCTATACAATAAGTCGGCCATGACCGCTTCCTTCCCACTATCCTTCCCATTATCCAGGAACCTTCATCTCATCATCCCATCATCTCATTAATCATCCATCCGACGCCATTAGATCTCAGTTATCATAACAGTGCGTCGTTAAACCCAATATAAAAAAGTGATATGGGATCGGCACGTGTAGCTCAGTTGCTAACGTGATCCGGGAGATGAGGGGCATAGCGGGCCTCGGTTCGATCCCCGACACCGTCCATCTTTATATGGTTTTTCGTGGTCTTTCTCTGTATACTCTATGCAATTGCCGGGATGGTTCCTACAATATAGGCCACGAAAGCTTCCTTCCACTATCTTTCTCATTTCTCATGTGAGCGCATCGATAGTCCATTAAGATGAATAAAATGTAACTTATTGTGGATAAAAAAAATCCTATGCTAATTCTTCGATCAATGCCACGTAATTGTAAAACAAATTTCAATGTCGTCATGACTGACCCGATGGTGACCTCCCCCCCCCTTTTCTGTCACGCCCTTTTCAAGCTGCATCCTGCACAGAAATCACTGCATTATGTGCATTCTGATTCGTTTCCCTTTGTAGTCCAGGTTAATGCCAGAATTGTTACCACAATATAGGCCACGACCGCTTCCTTCGCACTATCCATCCCATTACTTCAGAAATCTCCATACCATCATCTCACCAATCATTCATTCGACGCCAATAGATGTACGCACTAAATAAGGAAACAAAGTGCATACGCACTCCCAAGCACACAGTCGATGAACAAATTTGCGGACAAGAGTGAATGGGAGTCGATTTAGCGAAATATCGACTTTTTGGTGATAACTCTTGAAGGATGTGAGATATCATAATTCTAATACCGGGATAACGCAGATATTTTCAATACCGTCAGGACGGTATAAGTAAAAACTATTCGACTCATTTCGCATGATCACCAAACGTACATCAAAACACATTTTTACCTGTATATACGCATGACAGTTACGCGGTCTTAGTTGAATAGTTATAATTTACACCATCTTGAAGATATTATAAATATATATGTTTCCTCCGCATCAGAATTTTGATCATTACAATCGAAAGTTATCATCACAATCTGATAAATCGACTTCCATGCGCTCCCAAATGTGCATAGATTTCATTTCAATTAAACATATAATTTCGGATTAAACCATTTCATTTGACCCCAAGTGTGCATTGCAAGCTGATTTGGTGCGTATATCGGTAATTTTCAGTCGACCGCTTGATATAACCACTAGCGAACGTAGAACGATGCAATTATTTATTTAGGTCCGCTGAACGACCCCATGCATGTGTCACGGTCACAGAACGAAAGACATAACGCAACAGAAGCGGTCTGCATTCTCACCGAAACGAAAACGGAAAATGCCAACGAAACAAAAAAAAGATATTAAAGAAAGATAAAGCGAGCGATAATATCTTAGATGTGCATAATAAAATTAATAATATGTTCGTCCTTCACGCTCTTTTAAAGTGAAAGTCGACAAAAATCTTTATCCTTTAAATTCGTATCCCTTCTATTGATGGCCGGTTCAAGTCAGCATTCTGATATTTAACTGCAACTGAAAAGTTCTTAGTTGATACTGAAAGCATGCTGGGTACGCAGAGACGGCTCAGGTCGTACCTAACGCGTCACAAGGGGGGCAAGGGGATGCACTTGCCCTCCCCTGGGACCAGGCAGAAATTTATTTGAAAATTTTTTTTTTTTTTTCAAACAATGATGTTTTTCGAAACTTTGTAAGTACAGACTGTACCGGTTACATATTTCAACATGTCTTGTTACGCGGGTGGTCAAGAATCTGATGTGACTGGGGTGGGTAGGCAATTGGCTATATGCCTTCGCCGACTGTCGAATATGATTTTTGGGCTATTCTTATTTCCTAGACATTTTGATATTGGGTATCATACAGACCAATCAGATTCTAATGACTCATTTTGGCTATTTTGTACGAAGAAAATATTTAAAAAGATGAATAGGATCTGAAGTAGGAGATGTCGTAGTTACTTGCATAGGATTCAACCAATTCAACATCATCCGTCTTCTTTCTCTATAAAAATCAAAAGCTAATTAAATAGTCACAAAACCTCCCGAAACACCATAAAACGATGGAATTTCAAAAAATCCCCTTGGGGAGCCCTCTCCCCTACTCCCGTTGGGACTTGTGCATTTTCGAATTTGGGATATTCTGCCCCCCTTAAATTTCTTCCTGCCGACGCCCATGGGTACACTGAAAGTTTCATCCTATAAATGGTATCTCACGATAATTATAACTGAATAACCTTTCTTGCAACAACGTAATTGTTAAACAAATTAATCTATAAAACCACTCTTCATTCATTCAAAATTTAAAAATGTACCCAGACAGTGAAATGGGAGCCATCCCTATATCAACAGCTCGCGATTGTGTATACGTTATTGCCTTTATTTCCGTTAGGGGTGTAGCCATGTATATATTATACAGAGCAATTATTCTTATCAGCCCCGTTGGTATTTTAGTATTTGAACGTAAATGTATATACAATTATATGTTTTCAGCAAAGATTTTTCTTTATGTTTCCACCATGAACTGAGCAATATTGGGATAATAATTTCATGACTCCTAACTGAGTATTTCAACAGTAATGTGTAGTTTCGCTAGAAAACGTATTTTTAATTTTTAGTAATGACCCGTACCTATTGCAAAGTACTGCGCATAACTTTGCAGTTGAATACGTATTGTTTTCTGCACCATCCACGATCAACCAAACTTGATAATCCACAGCCATCTAGGTACTTGTTACTCTTCCCAATAGACTAATATCGACTTTGATCACTTTCGACTGAAACTAGTTCGCTAGCTGTACTAATTGTGTGTACATAACGAACGGTGGTTTTGTTATGCTGTTCATGAAGATAGAACGGTGGTGCCGGATTCAGCTAGCGACGATGTAAGAGAACTACACAGTCCGGTTATAGTTAATTTGCGCAAGAAACGAAAGACGAAACTTGTACAGATACATATGATAATAACCTTTCGAAACATCAAAATATAAAAAAAACAAATATCTATATTAACAACATTCGAGATTAAGGGGGACCCACCCAGAGCCAAACATTTTTAGTGTCAACATAACACATGATGTGGTATCTTAGTGACTTTCCGGATTGAGCATTCACACTATTCAGAGAAGTATCTTCTAAAATACTGTCGATCAAAATGAACGTTCACATTAGGTTACATGTTATTAGTATGCATCAGTCACGACTCCACTTAGTTTAGGATGTTTGTTTGGTTAGGTTAGTTAGTTCGGATAGGTTAGGTTCATTAAATTAGTTGATTGGGTTATTTAGGTTAGTTTAGGCTACGCTTAACGACAACAACGACGTCCGCATGTGTTGACATAGACCGATAGTCCGACGAATAGCGGCTGCCATCGTGTGTACTGGTGCCCTCTTGAGCCGTGTGCGGCGAGCGTGAACTATTTGCCAGTGGCGGCGATTCGGTCGGGTGGACAGCAGGCACAGCGTTGCGGCAACATCATGCACGTTTCGCTTCTCTGTGTTCAGCCGATTGACTCGACTTAGTTCCACTGAGTTGGATTCGTCGGAATCGGAACCAGTAGGCCTAGTCCCACCTTCCAGGCGAGGACTAGGGGACGCGGGCCTGGGCGGTGATCAAAAATGGGGGAAAAGAAGTAAAACGATAACGAGCTTTTATGAACATTTGCACGCGGCTATGCAATAGAAAAACTTCAAAATTATATCTTTCTTTTTATGCTGCTCAACGACCCCACCAACAGCTAGGTTATGCGGGGGTACGAATGAGCGGGTATAATAAAACGATGAAGTGATGATAGGTGAAAGGACATTTACAAAACCCATGCCTTATGCGGGATTCGAACCCACGCATAACGATGACTTCATAGTGTCTGAAGCGTGCCCCAGCTGACTGAGCTAACGAGGGCGGCCAAAATTGGCGTCCCCAATCTCGATAGGGCGAAAAGTTCCCGCCAGGGTGATTCCACAGACATGATCACACAACTTCAACAGTGCAAGATGCAAGATCGAATCTCGCCAACAGTTTGTTTTCATGAAATAATGTTCTTGACAATGCTCTAATATCCTGCTTTCTTTTCTAAATTAATATAATAATATAAATTAATATTGTTGTAAGAGCAAATATTCCGGGCAATTGGTTAGGGCGGAGAGAAGCTATATGGATAGCGTTAGTTGGGTTAGAATTAAGTTACTTGAATGTTTCCTTCTTGTATTTACGTTTATACAGCATGATTTTCGAAGAAAAGTGATATTTCACTGTTCATTTGACAATAGGCCTAAATTGAAGCGAGTTTAGCTATTGCGTTGGGTTCTCACACACACAATACCGCACTGTAGTGATAACCAAGATCCACTGACGTCGTATGAATGATTAATGAGATGATGAGGGACGGTTTCGTGGGTAATGGGAAGGATAATGTGAAGGAAGCGGTTGTGGCCTATTTTGTAGGAGCCATCCCAGCATTAGCCCAGACGACAGAGGAAAATCACGAAAAAAAAATCTGTACAGATGGACGGTGGCGGGGATCGAACCAGGTCCGATATGCCCCTTAAATACCAGATCACAAAAAGCGGTGGGTTGGTGCCTATATGGAATAGTAAAGTCGCGGCCTGTACCAGCCCGCCCCTGGTTGACATAGGAACAAAATGTAATCGTGAAACAAACCTAGCCTACTACACATATAAAAGAAGCAACTCGACAAAACATACACAATGCAAATAGTCAACAAGACTATATGTCCTTGGTCCATTTGTTCACTCTTCCAGTGCATGCATGGCTGAATAATCGTCGGCACCGTGTCGGATAGGCAACCCATCCAACTTCTATGGCGTGTAGGCCGTAGCGTGGCAGGGGATAGAAATCACTCGTGTTATGTCCTACAAGTCGGATGATGTGACAGCAAATATTCGAACACATAGACGACATGTATCACATTTCAATTTGTATGGCAATTTTGGCTTGTGAGAACAAATTCAAGGTGTCCCCAGTCTCAATAGGGCAGAGCGTTCCCGATATTCACAGATATAAATTATCATAAAACTTGAATAGTTCACAACACAAAATTAACAAATAGGCCTACATCATAAGATTTAAAAATATTTGTAGAATACGCTGTGAGTCAAAATTAATAATAACAAAGGTGGAAAGATCCCTTGTATGTAACAGTGACACCCGACTTTTATCTCACCGCTTACCGTAACATAAACACGTTTACTACCTAATGTAAAGGATTATTATGGATCGACAGTATTTTAGTGGATACACTTATCTTAATGGTGTGAATCAGTTTCACTACGATCTTTTAAATGTTATGTTGACAGTTACACTGAAAATGTTACGCAGTTTACGCTGTGGGTAGGTTCCCCTCGAATAGAATCAACGCATATTTTACTGGCGACAATTTCATACCCTTACGTAGATTGAGTATACTTACACTACACTTATGTACACTGACACTGTCTGTTAGTTATGATGCTATGTCACTAAATTGTCGTCATAATGCATTTTAATCTTGGTTCGACCACACTTGATGCGGATCACAAGTGTAGGCCTACATGATGAATTCTAATACACTGAGACGGGTGGTCTAGTCGCTAGCGCGCCGAGCTGTCACTCACGAGACCGAGGACCGGGCTTAGATGGGCGATCAAATTTACTACAGGTTTTTCGTGGTTTCCCTCTGCCGTTCAGGTTTGAACCAAGATGGTTCCTTAACAACAGGCCACGAAAGACCCGCTCCTTCCACTATCCAAAAACACATGGTAAAAATGTCAAATTTACGCAGACCTCAGTACTTTATGTCAGCACTTCTGCAGGTTTACTGCACATTTACATATATGTGTGTGTGTGTGTGTGTGTGTGTGTGTCTATATATATATATATATATATATATATATATATATATATATTCTGGGGTAATAACAGAATATTACCCGGGTAATGCATTACCCGTACCCGACCCGGGTACCCGGGTACCCGAAGGCATCACTAATATATATATATATATATATATATATATATATATATATATATATATATATATATATATATATATATATATATATATATATATATATATATATATATATATATATATATATATATATATATATATATATATATATACATATATAAAAGTCTACATTGAAACCCAATATAAATAAAACTAATGTTCCAATACACCAAGTAAGTTTCCAGGCATACCTTGACACATTCTCTCCCAAGTGCAGTTTCAGGTGTATACCTAACCGTATGAGACTGACAACCGTGTGGTTTGACGTAAAGTGCTGTAATCACCGGAATCAAGTGTGTGCACCGATTACCTTGCATCAGAATCACATACAAACATCTCGGCGAGAAGAGAAAGACTCCGAGCGACCGTCCCCCTTACAGCAACCGTTGGCGCGCGGGTGGTTCGTACCGTCATATCACGTCGATACACGAATTGATAAGATTATGGGGACAGATCGCAAAAGCCAACGATTGTGGCCAGCTCCGACGTATAAATTCCGAACACTGGTGTAGTGGTCGATCATCAATCAGTCAGGCGTCCCCAGTCTCTACATGGCAAAAAGTTTCCGCCAGGGGGATTTTAATTTGACAGATATGAATGATCATAAAACTTGAACCATGCAAGATACAAAATTCGTATAAAAAATACAATTTTATAAATAAGGGTATACTTTCGATTTCGATAATCAATCGATTCGGTATTATAGAGCTTCGGTTCGATATCTACACGCCTATAATATCTATTAGGCCTATCTAATATTCGATTGAAAGGTTTTTTAACCACGTGTTACCGCCACCGGCACATGCAACTCAGTTGCTAACACGCTCGCTTCGTGTCATCCAGGAGATGAGGGGCATATCGGACCTGGTTCGTCCCCCACCACCGTCCATCTTTACATGGTTTTTTCGTGGTTTCCCTCTGTAGTCTAAGGCCGGAATGGTTCCTACAATTTAGGCCACGACCATTACGCCATCTTCCCCACCATTCTTATTCTTATTCTTATTCTTATTATTATTATTATTATTATACATAAGAGTTTCGCTGATCTGTGCGTCTGTGAGGCAGGAACGTAGGAACGCAGGAGAGAGAGAGAGAGAGAGAGAAAGAGAGAGAAAGAGAGAGAGAAAGAGAGAAAGAGAGAGAATAACATTTCTTGCACCAATGTAAATTAATACTTGAAAGCCTATAAAATAGCTTTCAATTTCTTACAATTTCAAATATTGCCTGCGGAGCGAAATGAGAACCTTCATCCCAGTTATGGGCCTGTGATTTTTTCACCTCTTTGGCTCTATTTCCGTTAGGGGTGTAGCCATATAGGCCTGTATTGTGCCAAAGACCTCCAACATATTATGCAGATCAATTATTTTCATCAGCCCTCTTGGTATTTTAGTATGTGAAAGTCAAGACTAAGGGTAGATTGCAAAGACGAAGTTTAAACCCCGGCCTACCTTAGACGCCGTCTAAGTACAATTGCATTGCAGTGCGTCTTAAGGTAGGCCGGGGTTTAAACTTTGCAATCCACCCAAAGTGAACTTCAGATGATATGCACGCCACCGCGTCACACGTCTCATATGTCGATATACCCCACGCATGTTATTCAAACAGACAGTACCATACAGAGTATAACATTACCGAAATCAATAGAATGTCAGGCCTGTGCTTAGGCCTATATACACTCTTTGATATAATGACGGCGACAAATGCTTTGAAAGACAACATACACAATTAGTCAGCGGACGTATGAAGTAAAAAGCAAGGTATTCAAATAATGTCAATAGCGCAGCGAAAAGCGATTTATGCGATATTTACTTACGAAGAACTGAGAACGTTGTTGAATTGGTCGATTTTCGAATTCCTTATAAAGTTCGTTGCAGTTTATGTGTATGTTTAGCTGAATCGGATGAATTGCATGCACCTATGAGTTTCGGGTAGAGCCAACAGGGAACAAATTTAATTAAATTGTTTCATCTTGTAAAATAAAATACATATTCTCAGGAAGAGAAATAATATATACATATACACATATAGGGCCTATATATTTATATATATATATATATATATATATATATATATATATATATATATATATATATAGGCCTATTATAAAAATAGATATTCAAAACAAAAAATGCAATATTAGGCCTGTTGTATGGCAGCACTGTCACTACCATATCGACCAAATATAACCACATAAAAATTGATCACAAATAAAATTATGAAAACAACGATAGTTAATAGTATACAAATATAATGGCAGAAAAGCAGATAACTAGCAGAAAATCCACTGGTTTGCATGGTTCTCAAAGTTTCTTAAATGGCGCTGAAAATGTGACGCTTCCACATACACCCCATACATATTTAAACGAACCACTTACAACATAATACAGTAATACATCTGTATCAAGAAATAACAATGATAACGAGAATTGTTGCGACTCTCCATGCCATTTTCACTTTTAATTATTACTTATTCGCAAACTTATTTTCGGGGTTCGATGCCCGTCATGGTCGATCATCCTGACTCCAGGTTTATGTGGTTTTCCCTCAATCGTTCAAGTAAACTGTGCTAGTTTCTTATGAGCAGATCATGTGACCGCTTCCTTCCTGCTGTCCAAAACACGGATAACACCTACCGGTACTAAATTAACGCTTTTCATCTTCCCATTATTTCATTCATCATTCACCTACGCCAATAGATCTTAGATCATTAGAGTAGAGAGCGTCGTTGAACCCAGTACAAATAGATGAATTAATAGAAACAAACATTTTTATTACTATCAAATCCCTATACCCAAGCTGAAATATCAAGTACAATAATAAACAACAATAGGCCTAATCAGTACCTATATTTAATTTGACGCTTGTTGTTACAAAAAGTTCCAATTGTTGCCGCGTAAAGACAGACAAGTTTATAATAGAACGCGGCATAAACATTATGAAATCCGGCTGGTGACATTTCCTTCTAAATCTCTCGCCCTCAACGGCTCCCATGAGACATTGTTGCAACTAGAGATTGCATGCCACTTGCCATCATTCGAATAATTAGTTATTTAAACTTGGTATCTCCTTCCATAACCTAGGGAAATATGCTGCCATAATCAGCCTAGGCCTACTCCATTACTGAAGAATACGGACAAAAATTAATGTCCAATATTTAGTTTTCTCCAATCTCAATCTTAGTTCCCTACATTTCGTATTTTGCCAAGACAAAGAACCAATGAAATAAGTACCGGTAGAAATAAATGGTCATGGGGTCAAACCCATCACTCATCACCCCGTCTGGAAATAATACCCTCCCAACGAAGTGAAGTGCACAAAATATTAATACTATTTTGTCCAAAATACTCAACTTTATCCCTTTGAGGTGTAGGCCTACATAATGACTAGTTGAAGGTCACTGGTTTACTTTCGCTCAGCTTAATAATGTTACCTAACAAGAGCTAGGTCAAAATGTAACGTAATCAATTTGGAAAAATCAAGTAGCCTAGGCCTACTTGAGATCTAGGCCTATATACCAATGGTTACTCTTCCCAACAAAATGCGCCTAGGTCTAGATAGCAAGTCCAACTAGGTCCTACGCCTACATGACTGGGCCTGTGCCTACGCCTAGGTTATACAGGGTGTGTAGCGTGTTTTGTATCAAATTATTGTATTAAAACAGAAGGATATTAGTCTAAAAGAAGTGCACATGCCACGTAGATACATGGGAAAACTGTCTGCCATGCTTGACAATTCAGCCCATGGCTAGGGCATTAGCCTAGGCTAGACACGATCAAAGATAACAAAGCAAAAACTTCGTCATATGGCCAGTAATAAAGAACTAGAACTAATTATGAGAATAGTAAGAATGGAGATACCTTAGACATCTTGAATGACTGATATGCTGTCTGTAGAGGTAACGTCGGCGATCTTCAAAATCGACGTTCTCTTAGAAGTTTGACCGCTCGCTAGCCAATACCTAGAATAACATAGGGCACGAGAGGAGGCAGCTCTAATTGTGTCCTTTTGTCGCGATGTTAACATGTATATTCTTAAAAAAAACAATAAATTTATAATCAAATTCCGTCCGCTCAGATCACAAGCACAACCGATCTTGGACGTAAAAACTCACTATCTGAATTCGGAATCCGCCACGGAAAACCCTACTTCGAAGATGGCTGCAAAATTTGACAGCGCTACGAGCGCATGAACAGCCAACCACCGACGATCAATACTGGCGGGATTTAAATCGACTAGGGTTGCGCAATCGACCTATCGAAAGCCACAGTAGAAATTACGTCATTGTCGATCAGCCGAACGACGGCTGTCTCATACTGTTGTTGCTCATCGTCTAACAATGACGATTGGGAGTTTCACTTTGGAAATCCTGGAAAGTTTCAAGTGTAGTCCATTCAGCATGTCAAAAGCCCAAAATACGACATGCAATAAAAATTACTGCAATAGATGTAGCAATACAATGGACGTATTTCCTCAATCATCTATTATTATTGTCCAACTCGACATTTTTTCTTCCATTTCTTATAAAATCTTCCAGTTCTTACTGAAATTTGATAAATTCAAGAGTATCTCTGAAAAGCAAATCTCTAAAACAAAAAAGAATTTCAAATGATTAACCTGTTACCCGTATTTACACATGTCTTTATTTTAGATTTTCTCTTCGAAAGAAAAACTGAAAAAGATACCGAAATTTCAATATCAAATTGATCAAAATAATTCAAAATTTTCAATTTCTGGTCAATACCTACCAAAAAACATCAAATTCAATACATTTACAATTATCAGAACGCAACAGAATGACGCTCGTAAAATAAACGTACTTACAGCTGCATAGTGATGTTCATCTGCCCCAAGAGGCTAAAGCTTAATTTTCTTGCAAGCGATTCTTGCTTCTGCAGCTGCATACCAATATTAAATTTATTTTTATAAACAATATCAATAATTATTGTTTCCAAACCAAAAAAACAAATATTTAATATTGCAATGTGATATTAAATCAAAGTCCTATAATATCAAATCAAGTCCTGTAATATTGAATCAAACAGCAACCCTATTGAAAATGAATCTAGTACCATACCATTACTGCCACACAAATTGTATTCTTTTTCATTTATTTCATCAGCAGTATATTCTAATTTGTGAATTAGGTGGTACATACAATTAATCGATTTGGGTGAAAGGTGTGAAAAGGTATTTCTATATGAAAAAATGATCCAGTATTGGAGCAGTGGAACATGTCAAAATTTGAATGATCTAACACAAGATCTTCTAATATGCTTTCGGATTCATAACAAAGTTTTAAAAATGCTCTCAAAAACAAGCAGACCAAACTTTCAGACCTTTTGAAGGGTGCTCTGCACTCCTGAAAAAGCTCAGACGGGTGCTTTGGACCCTGAGCACCCACGGAGTCGGCGCCCCTGGGCCTACCTACCTATATACAGAACATCTGTCCTTGCAAGCAATGGTAATCAAGAGAAATCACTGTTACGAGTGCATGAAAGTCCATTTAACAAAATTCCGGTTTTTTGTGATAACTTTCGAACGGTAAGAGATGTCAAAATTCTAATATGAGGGAGACACAGATATTTTGAATACTTTTTTCAATAGTATAAGTTACAACTATTTAACTCACATCACCTGATTATCAATCGTATAGAACTAAAAAATATGTTCTTCTAGCTGTATTCGATTAACAATTATGCGATACGAGTTGAATAGTTATACCTTGAACCATCTTGAAGGACTTAGTGTTAGGGCCGCGTTTTCTCAGTATTAGAATTTTAATGATTTTTATCGTTTGAAATTTATCACAACAAAACTGATATTTTGCTGATTTTGCTCCCATGGGCTCTCAAGCATATCAACTACGCCAATGCGCTTGAAATGTATGCAGTGGACCGTATGCAAATGGAAATGTGCAGAGAAAAACTCGTAGCGGCGGGCACAGTCAAAGAAATTACTCGTTTTCACTCAACCAAACATGAATTATTAATTCAGTGTGCTGTCTATAACACTTTGGACATTAACTCTTTCTCTATTATATTTAATTCCATTCATCAGTATATTCACTTCTCACAACCGTGGGTAGCACACAAGAGAAAGCTCAGTTAGGATGGTCGAACGAGACAGGTATCAAACCCAGTCTCCAGAATGATACTTCAGCGCACTAGAAAATTACCTATTCGTCTCAGTATGGTTACTACATCAACAATAAAAAAAAGCAGGTACCATCAAGTCTGAACCTAGTGGAAGGCGAGACATCCAATAACATACGGCCAATTGAAAACAGGCTTAGTGACTGTTGTAGCCTTGGCCTAGTTTCAATATTTGAATTTGAAAATAAATGCTATGGTTCACAATGTTCTGAAATAACAGCCGACTATTAAATTATATTTTGAAACATCAACGGAATTCTATTGGCAAAAAAAAATGAAACTCATTTCTCAGTAGTACAAGTCCTAGGTCAACACAACGTAATGTTGTCAAGATATTAAATGCAACACACTGGAAAGTGTACGAACGCATATGTGCGTTGACGGCCTGTCAGCACGGCCACATACGCGTCCATCAATTGGTTAAGAATAAAGTGAGTTATACCATCAATACATGATGTCACTCAGTTCGAGCTCAGGTTCTAGAAGAGGTTCTCTCGAAAGAGTTAGAGCTTGAAACCCAGTGTGCATAGTCGACGTCGAGATGCTAGTACGCGCGGGGTGAGAACATAAGTCACGTACTTCAGTGCAGGCAGTCCGACTGGAAATATTTCACTACACATTATCCTAATGGCAGAGCTCCGAGACAAACCATAAATGACTATTCATCGATTGCTGAGCCTACGACTGATGTGGCAATTCTGCTGAGAAATGTACTTCCTGATAATCAGCATATATTTCAGCGTCTTTTCATGCGACTTACACCCACATTATTGTATTCAGTATCCTCCGCAGTGTTGTGCGTTTTTACTGTGTATAAACATACAGTAGTGGTCCCATCTCCCTCCGTGTCACGTGGTATTTCCCCACCGGTCAGGCAAGCCATCACGGCCTCACTATTGCATGTATTATTTGATGCATCTTGCTCAGTCTAATATATACTAGGTCTTTCTTTGGTTCTACCTCTGGACATGACTGTTAAATCACAACTTGCAGTTTAGAGAGTGCACAATCATTCACACTTTATTTCATATTAAAATTCAGATGACAATAATCATGAAATGATGGAATTGGAATGGTTTTCAGAACTGAACTTATGGTAGTATATTATCTTGCCATAATCACATCACAACCTTTCTTGAAATTATCTCGGCTGTTGTTGTGTCACTGTTTCCAGTTGATGTAGCTAAAGAAATGTTCGAATAACAATTATTGTTCTTGCACATGAACAACATAATATCACCAATGATAAGAGCACTCAAGATGGGGTTGGTATTGTACATTCGACAACAGAAAGGCACGACCAACGCACTATCTACACTTTCTTCGTGCAGGGCTCGAAAAATACACTTACCCTGGCACTAGCAGTTGCTGCTACTAGTCAAGCTTATGTCTTCCAAAAACGAATAGTTCATACACTGCGGGCAACAATAACTGCTTTCAGACAGAAAACATACAGCCCAACATTTCAGTGTTTACAATTGTCGTAGGTCATACGTACATTGAGCGAGAAATCTGAACGTCTATTTTACCATAGATATCACTTGTTAAATTTACTACTGGTCATAGTCTAGTCATAGTCCATGTTTCGAGCCCTGTATTTAGCACACTACAGTACATTCAATGTGCAGAATCATTCAACAGCTTTGATTTAGCAACAAAGATATTAAAATATTACATCTGACAATATGCAATCAAGACAATATTTCATTACGATTGTAAAAAGCGATGAACCATTAGAAAGGAGCAGTACATTATATTGATGTCCACGGTGCCTAAAAATCACAGGCACTTCTTGTTACAACTGTTACATTAGTATAGATAAAATATCAAATAACAAAATATTCAATACATACTTCAAACTAGGACTAAAAGGACATAAAAATGGTTTACCTATCTACAAATCTGTAACCAGTTATGAATCCAAGATGGCACAATCTTTTTACTATATAAAACTTGTATTGCGTCAAAAATAGTAAAAATAAATAAAATTAAAATATAAAAATTAAAAAATGATGCGTATTCTCCTTAATAAGGTGGCTACTATGCAGTGTTGATTCACTCACTTCCTTTACTGTACCGTACTTTACGCTTCGATCCAGGACAAAGTTGCAATTAAACAATAAATAATTACAGTAAATGAATGATGGCATCTTCCGTCATAGGCCAACACACGACCTACAATATGTACACAGAAGTGTTTTCAAACACTTTCGACAGCCAGATCGCTTCTCCTTCCATTGTCGTCCACTGAACTGCTGAACTACCCTAATACTGATCACATATTGAAACTTTCCAACTCCCTGCAAGATTATTTCATCGGCCGGTACTGTACTAATGCAAAATCTGCTCAAGTTTGTTTTGTCAGTTCTAAGACAAATACCGAATGAAAATAAATGAACATAAACTAATGAATTTGTGTAACAAAAAATGGCAGCTCGAGATCTCTCATCGCAAACATAGATCTTATATTGTCACTTCATTTGCAATATAACAATCAACTGGGGTAGCCAATTGGTTTCATCATACCTATATTACGTGAAACATTATTTTTAGTTCTTTTCCAATTCAAATACCTTATTATGACTAGAAACATTGGCAAAACAAGAGTATACTATCACACGCAAAAAAAAAGAGAAACTTTGCAAATATAAGCGTACCAGCTCTTTTGCTGTAACCGTAATAAAAAATACGAAGATGTACCGAACAGCAGATGACGCAGTACGAGAGCGATATATCACCAATTTCGATTTTCAATTGAATATGTTTCTTGGTAAAAGCAATCAGCAACTAAAAGTTAGGTCTACCGTCACATCATTCGAGTTGAACCGGTTTCTTGGTAAAAGCAAACAGAAAAGCAACTACAAGTTAGGTCTACCATCACGTCACTGTGTTGAACCGATCATAGGAAGACAATATTATTATTGCCTGTCAAGTAGAGGTCAGCTCACGTGGACCGCGTTAACAATGATTAGTAGCCACCCTATTCACATGACAGGATATACGGTGCCGGTGCTCACGAGACGTAGGCCTACTCGGTCGCAACTATCTAAACACTACTCAAGCCCAACGAATACTTCATTCTCCAACTAAATGCATGCCGTAAATAATAAAACTTGTTTAGAAAAAAAGCAGTACACTTCACTTTACACTGACCACAGCACTGTGCGTAATTATAGAAATAAAAAAAAAAGACTTCTCGACAATTTGCGCATTGCAAACAGAAATTCGTTCCCAACATCGTACATTACGAATAAATGTCAATTAACGGTATATTTCTTACTTTGCATTTTAGTTTGCAGAGATCATGTTTCTGAGTTTTCGATAATTCTTTGAAAGTGGGGTTATGTGTTAGGCAGTCAGATCGCTAGCCACATTTAGACCCCACTCGGTTTTAGTTATTCGTAGCACCCGAAAAAAAATGGTTCAAAATAACTCGCGGCAAGCATCGGTTTCACGAGACCGACGAGATGGCGTTGAGTGGCGAGCCCATTTGCGTCAGGACCTTGTCAAGCCACTGCAGTGGCCCGTTGAGATGGATCTCGACCCAACACGGCGTGCTGGTCACGTCTTGCCGGTGATATTCAGCTCCCCAGCCTTTCACAAACGACATCCTGAAACAAGGAACAAATCCACCAAGTTAGACTCAAATCACTTGCTTCCAATGTTGGCTATAGTAACGAATTACTTTTCATTTTTATATTGGGTTAAACGATGCACTGTAATGATAACCGAGATCTATTAACGTTGGATGAATGATCATTGAGATGATGGGATGAAGGTTCTTAAATAATGGAAAGGATAGTGGGACGTGTAATGGGATAGTGTATTGCCTATATTGCCAACGTGGCCTATATTGTAGGAACCATCCCGCACCATTAGCCTAGAGTAGACTACAGATTGAAATCACGAAAAAAAACTGCGAAGATGTGCAGTGGCGGGGATCAAACCAGTTCCGATATGTCTTTCACATCCCGGATCACACGTAGCGAGCGCATTCGCAGTGATCACACGTAGCGAGCGCATAAGCAGTGCGCTGCGTGTGCTGGTAACGAATAACTAGTGACTTAAATCTGCACATTCTGAAACCCTTGGAGAACAAGCTTCTGGAGTTCTGGGTGCGCTAGATTTCCATATATGTGACAAATGTCCTGTAAACATTGATCCCGTTTACACTCAATATCATAGCATTCAAAGACATCAATGTAATGCGTAATTATATACCAAGTTCTTTGAATGCTATCCAGAGCATTGCAGAAGACCAGTACACAGCAACTTCAATAGACTCACACGTTTGACTATTCTTTGGAATATATACTGCAAATTACAATGACGATACATCATCATACAAAATATAATGTACCAGTAGGCCTATTTGATGCTAATGAGCGAGTAATGACCACTCAACGACCAACCATCTGGACTAGAACCTTCAATAACACATACAGACGGGTGTTTACATATTTTGCTAGGAGGCAACTCTAACCCTACCGTATCGATATGAAAGAGAAAAATTGGTTATCTACGTTTTCATAAGAGCAATGTACCGTCAACTATTAGCACCACTGCTTAGCAGCTCTGGGCCTTGGCTCCATACACTCTACACCAGACCTGCGGGACCAACTTCTCCTCCCAACAGTGGCGTCATTCCTAGTGTGCGGCGCACTGTCATTGTGCAATCTGCCATGCTGTCAGAACGCTGTACACGATCAAGCAACCGAGGAAGCACAATATTGATAGCACACAATATTGAAAAAAAACGACCCCCACTTTTACCATCAGTCTCTTAGGTGACGGAAAGGAAGATAGGTAGGTACAATAAAAGCAGTTGTGGCCTATAATATAGGTAGGCCTACCATCTCGAAGTTTTCCCAGGCTAATCCTCGTTGAAGCTATTTAAATTATAACGACGAAAAACCACTAGAAAGATGGATGGTGGATGGACGCCCGATCTACCCTCGCCTCCCTGTCACATGGAGCAAGCGCGTTACCACTGAGCTACCAGTGCCAGTTCCATTATATAGTAGGAACCAAGGCATGGCCATATTACAATTACCAAGCCAAATTTTCAAACTCACCATATTGGTAAGAATCAAAGAATAAAAACACAAAGCCCGAAGTTCTTTTCCTACACGCAAGTGATTCTTCAGGCAAAAGAAGCAAGGAAAATTCAAAAGAAAAAAGATGAAGAAAATCGAAGAAAAAGAAGTTAAATTCTAAAAGAAGATTGAAAACTTTTCTCTAATACAACTTTTGAATTGTTCTTCATCCGTTGACTTATCACTATCTATATAATCTTTAGAATTTGTTGAACAAGCTTTATTATACCCACCATTTCTTTGTGGTGGTAAGATCGCCTGTGTGGTGCCCCATTTACACGATTCTAAACTTCCATCCTTCGCCTTCATTGGGAAACAATAACTTTGTCAAGTTTTCGGTAGGCCCCCTATTATTATTTTTATAATATTATATTTTCGTTCCATTATATTTTTTTTATTGGTATTATTTTTAAAAAATGTACAAGTTCCAATTTGTCTGATGATGATTATTGTTTGCTCAACAACCTCACCAACATTTTTTTTTTTTTTTTTTTTTAATGTTGCTTAACGACCCCACCAACAGCTAGGTTATACGGGGGTACGAATGAGGGGATGATAATGAAACGATGAAGAGATGATAGATGAAAGGACGTTCACAAAAACCCATGCCTTATGTGGGACTCGAACCCACGCCCATCGGTGACTTCAGTTACTACCGCTAGCGATAATTGACTTAGCCACCGGGGCGGCTAGTTAAGTTATATAGGGGTATGAATGAGCAGGTTATTATGAAACTAAAAAGTGATGGTAACTGAAAGGACGGGTTACAATAACCCATGCCTTATGCGGGGTTCGAACCCACGCCAAGCAGTAACTACACTGTCTGAAGCATGCCTCCGCTGACTGAACTAACAAGGGCGGCTCAATTTTTCTCACTGGCCCAATGGCCACACCTATTGAAATATTCTGTGCATGCCTATGCAAACAAGATAAATCCATACTGAGCTATGTTGATCATATTTTCCCGATACTAGAGATAAACCCACGATTACATCATTCAGTAACTTTTCATCCTGTAGCTAACGGAATAAATGTGGAGTTCTTCTCAGTTGTACATCGAACTTTGCTTGCATTTATTTATATTGTATTGGGTTTTAACAACCCACTGTAATGATAACAAAGACCTATTGAAGTCGGACAAATGATTAATGAGATGATGGGATGAAGGTTTCATAGGTAATAAAAGATTGTGAGAAGAAAGCAGTCGTGACCCATATTGTGTGACTGACCTGGCATAAGCACAGACTACAGAGGGAAACCAAAAAAAAAAAAACTGTAACAATGGACAGTGTAGGGGATCGATCCGAGTCCCGATATGCCTCCAACTCCCAGACCACATGAAGCAAGCGCGTTAGAAACTGAGCTAAATGTGGCAGTAAGTTTGCTTGTAGGATGATATCAAGTACCGGTATAGTGAAACCATTCCAGATCCATTGTTTTCCTGCTTCTGACATTAATTTTGTCCTACCCTTCTCTCATACAATGTAAGTTGAATTTTCCTGGATGGACCATTTCACTGAATGGATGGTTTCCTTCCTGGTCCCTTGAAAACCGATAAATAGATGTTTCACTGTATTTAATGCTAGAGCCTAATCCTCACTGAGAACCAACAATGCAGATTCCTATTAGAAATACCACATCCGCCTCAAGTTGAACAAAGGCATCATTTGGTGAAATTTTGTAACGTTATCGCACATAACAAAGAAGTCCACTCACATGAGTAAAACTTCGATTCCAAAAATAATGTCAGTACAGGTAATCTGATGACCAAAGGCGATGCTTCAGCAATCAACTCACCTAATAGTACACATCTTCGTTAGTTCGTAGACTGCTTCAAAGCCGTGATTGACGCTTTGTGACAGCAGCTGCGCAAATTCCTGGTTATTGAATATCTTGAGTGAGCAGCTCGGAGGGATTTTGCAGACAGTGCTTGGATGGAAACCGTGATGGTGATTACAGTTGCGCGACTGCACAAAGATGGCGCTGTCCGACTTGTTTTGAGCGTACACCTCGCCGCCAATATAAAATAACTGAACACCTGTAACAAACAAAAACGAACATTTGAGGGTAACTTACCCACAGCGGAACATTTTCAGTGTCTACTGAAAATATAAATGATCGTAGTGGTAATCCGTCTGAATATATAGTAGTGAAACTGCTTCACGCCATCCAGAGAAGTATCTTAGATAATATTATCAACCCATATGAACATTCACAACACGTTTGGCCTAGGCCTACATGTTATTTGTATGTAACGGTACGCGGTGAGGTAAATGGGAAGTGAAGATACACTTGTTATTTATATTGGTGGCAAGATGAAGAATAGATAAAGTAGCCGACCTAGATACATTAACATGCAGCCTGAAATGAATTTACTGGCACTATAGGTCTATACAAATATATGAGCTCATTCGAGTGCGCCGCCATTTGGCTGCGATGTCACGGCAATCGAGACTGCTCTATTTATACGGTTTTCCTACCTCAACCCATAAGCCTACTGCAGCACAGGTGTTATGAGCAAGAGAATAGTGTTAATTTACTCTAGTCATCTAATAGTACCAGTAATTGCAGCATGGATTAATCAAAGCGTCTGGTTATTGGTAATCAAATAATTAATATCTTCTTTTGAAACTAGAAGCCCTTAGATATCAGTTGCAAATGAATCGATTTATTCCCCCTACATGTGCACGAATTAGTCCTCTGCTTGGGTCTATATATTTCGACCCGAAGAGAGGACCAATTATCAATGTATATACGCTTATGTGTGCCTATACCTACTTAACTCCGTATTTGGAGTCTTCTTATTTCAAAAGCACGACCAATGTGTAGGATAAATATTTGAAACATAATTCACTTTTAAAAAGCGTGAATTATTATTATATGACTTTCCTTATTTGATGGGGGTAATACAGCTGGCAACCTAGGTACTAGGCCTAATCATGAGAAACAAAGGTGTGAGCCACCAGTACACTAGTCGATTTAGTGAGATATCAGCATTTTGGTGATAACTTATGAATGATGTAGGCCCAAGATATCAAATTTCTAGTGAAGAAACAGAGTTTTCAATACCTTCGAGATGATATCAGTAAAAACTATTTACTGATCAGCTGTAAACTATTTAGCTGAAAAATACTTTTTTCCATAAAAATTTTGCAATGATTTTGCATGATACTTGTGGAAATGTTAGAATCCAATGTTAATACTTCCTTTGACATACCGGTACCTTCAAAATTAATGGTGCTAAAAGAGATCTGTGTTTCTCCTGCATCACAATTTCAATATCTCATACTGTTCAAAAGTTATGACCAAAAACCTGATATTTAGATAGAATGACTACCACGCGCTCTCAATCGGAAACTTCTCTGATGGATAGAACTATATCGATTTTACATAGGCCTATCTACTGTTGTTATCCTAGTTTGTCTGAAATGGACTTGTCTATTTGTCTGACTTATCTAAATTTGAAATAATTTCTATTTAGTTTAGATTTAGACTATAATTTGAAAGGACCAATTACTTTATACTTGACATACAGTGTAGCAGTACATTGATGCCAATTCCAATTGGACCTGCTCCTTCAGTGTACCATACACCAGATAAGAAAGTATATTTTCATTCAGCAGCTATCATTACTACGATACTCAACCAAAAACTACCAAGCACTGACCCTATCAACTTTACCACAATGGTCCAACTGTCGAGAGCAAAATTCATAGCTAATACGTTCGAACTGAACCACGCAGTTAACCTTCACTATAGCCCTTACTAGCGAGTACCTACCCGAGTCTGACTCCTATAATATAAGTTTGAAGAATCGATAAGTTCTGGAGATTATAAAAATGTATATTTATATAGCGGTACCTCAATCTATGGACATGTACTAATAGACCCTCCCACAATTCAATAAGAATTATGCCATCAAAAACATGTGAAAATTTATGGTATATATATGAATTTAACCCTAGGGCCTACTTGATGAAATAATGTAGGCCCAGGCCAATTTATTAAATCTACTTGGTATCACAGAGGAGCCCATATTATATAGACAAATACAGCTTCACAATGTGAATACACAAATAAATAAATGCCATGCTTAGTGAACGGTTCATTACCAAAAATTGCAAAATTATTATAAATAGGCCTATAGTATAGATAGCCTACTGTTCATACCTTTTCCTATGTGTCTCCGAGTATTCTCGATAGTCGAGTTACGATTAACGTTACTCAATTGGCCAAGGCAGAAACGATCAGAATTGTTACTCGGATTTGTGAAACCATCAACAACAATAACGTTTGTCTGGCAATGAAATACTTCTCCTACTCGGCAGTTGAGCTCGTAATAAGCAATGCTCGCCCAATACACAGGTTCCTGATACGAAACAGGAGCTACTTCGCCAGACATGATATTGTTTGAAGTGTCCATCGAAGCAGGATCATTGAGATTAGATGTCCCACTGTCATCAGGCGGCGTGTACGCTGGAGGTGGAGTCTCGGGGAGTCCATTGCTGCCGTACGGGCTCTGAGGTCCAGAGTGTTGACTGCCAGGGCTGGGTACCGAGCTCAGGGGCGAATGAGGACCTGGACTCATGTGCGAGTTTGAACCATTTGTAAAACCACCGGCAGAGTAAGAAACATTGTGTGGCATTGCTGGCTCAGGGATCTGTTGGAACGGGAGGAGATTGTGACCAGGTGCAAATTCACTATGTCGTGGAACTAAAACCGGTGGTAAAACTGGGCTTTCTACTCGTTTGTAGTGGTAGGGGTTGATGCAAACTTCTTTCTGCTTAGCTGAGAATGGGAAACGACAGTTTTCCATAGGTTTCAACTCATGATGTGACTGTAGATCCGGCCATCTCCATACGCGGCAATAGATAACATGTGGGAGGCCTTTACGATGCGACACTTGAAGTCGGCCATCAAGGCTACGAGGAATAGTAACGCATTCACTGGCTTGACCCGGGGAACTTAATGCTCTTTCTAATTCCTCAATCGCGCCTTTCTTCTTTTTTAGTTTTTTCACCAACGAATCAACGGCTTTTTCTGCCCACTTTTCTTCCTCATCCCCTTGTTTCCATCCAAGAAGTTTCTTGACTGCTGGACTTGTGAATGAAAAAAGACTGTTGAGAGAAGATATTGGACCTCCCGATCCTGACGATTCAGCTTCATCACCATCCATTGCACTGTGATCCTAGAAAACATTCAATAACACTGACTAACTAGACTTACATACACTTCCCATGTGTCATAGCTCTCCACTAATAGGCCTAGGCTGACTTATGAAAGCTCCAACCGTGCATGATTCATAGAACTATCCCTAAGCATATTTCACAAGTAGGCCTAGGCCTAGAATCCAAGCTAACTAACTTGGGCCTAGATGCCTAGTACCTACTGTAGGCCTAATCTTTAAACAAGCACCTTTGAAAATAATGCATTTTCAAGTAAGAGCGAGCCTGTATGAACGTCAAATCTGAAGTCGTACACAAACAACCAAACGCACAACTTAAGGAAACATGTGTAACAACGTTAAGCTCAATGAAGAACGTACTTATAAGGAATGAAATTAAAATTTAAGTAGGCCTACCAGTGCCCAGCGTCGGACAGGCGGCGGGATGTCTCAAACAAATACGCCAAAACGTAAACACGGAACGTCACTTAATTAGTACACTATTCACCTCCATCTAATATGTGCGCCACAAATATTGATATAAATATCTACACTAGCACACTGTATTTGCACACATTATCTACCGCAAGACGTAAAAATGTCTTCGGATCTACCTCGTAATACTTGGCTTCTGTTTACTGCTGGCGACTGTAAGTCGGGGACCTCACCACAACACTGTAGATGTTTTTAATTTACATCCGCTGTAGGGGTCAGTAGGGATATCGGGACGAAATAAAGTACAACTTGCTTGACACAATATTTTCACCAACGAAACATGAATATTATTGCTTATTTCCCATACGGATACACTTATTTAGTAGGTTTTGATACAAAGCATTTATACAAATAAATATTAATGTACGCACTCTTTTTTCTTAGCGCAGTAACAGTCACCAACATACTTTTCAAATCGACCGCAAGGCGACAGGATGTCGCTAAAACGGCGGTAAAACTTTAAGTACCAACAAGTGGACTACAGTAATGGAACATTTTGGTAGGCCTTCCTAATTCACCTGAATTCATTACTATTCAGGTGAACACAACCACAAAAGGATGTTAACTATTTGTAAAAGTCTACATTATACAGATAAATTAATAAATAATACTGTTGGAGTAATATATGGATACTTCAAAAACCCGATAAAATGGTAACCCAACCAGCACCATCAATAAAAAGTGAACAATGGTGGATAGATATCGAAGTTACTTTTGGAACTATTAAAATTATGACTATCAATACGTGTATTTCATTTGAATATAATAACAACGTATTAATACTTAGTTACCAATAAAATGGGCAGTAAAGAGCACCCTAGTCTTCAATTATTAATACAAAATATCTATCAAGTTTTGATGATACAATAATATGGGTCCTAGCATACATAAAATTATTTGTCAATTATTCAGTGGTATATCATTGAAATGTATACTACATAGACTGGCATATGTATTATATACTATGGTATCAAAGGTTTCAAGTCTGAGTTCAGTATCAGTCAGCTCAGGATATAAATCATGATACCAATATAATATTATATGTGCCAAGATTGGCAGCAACTCTTGTCTAAACCAGTCGATGAACCTGAGCTTAGAGTTACGTGGTCAATGGAACTATTACTATAAAATAATAACATGGTAAAACGGAAATAGTAGATTATCTTATCAATAATCCATGTGTCCTGACGGCACAAGTGAATTGTGGTTTGCCAATCTGAACCTGATGCTCGTGTCTTGCAGACTGATGCGTGGAGCTATAATCTGTTCTGGAAAATGCCATGGCTTCCACTCTGGACTATGATTTTTTTTCCAGTCTGTGTAGTTTTGTGAAGCTTTCCATATTTGTTTCACCATCTAGAAAAATATTTGTTATGTACTGCATGACTGAAACTTCAGATTATAAATGAAATCATCATTATACATATTAAATAGAGCCTTGCCTATCTCACTGTTAGTTTTAAATTATGATGTCCCACAATTACTGATCCGTATAAGATCATGCAACACACTCATGCAGTGAAGTATGACACGATGAAAATTAAATAAAACATACAAGTTATCATCAAAACTTGAGTAAAATGAATTAAAAAAATGGAGACGCAATCGTTTGCACAACAGCTGTTTCGATTTTGAACATGTTATTTTGAAATTTAATTCAATATATCTCATTCCCATATAATAAAATCATTTGGTAATTTGATTTCAATCATGAATAGAAATATATTATTATATAGTCAATAAACCTTGAATGATATAATGATACATGACAGTTGACAGGTGTATTGATAAATAATTATTCCTATTTAGTATTTACGTACCCAGCAAAACTATGAATAATATATACAATATATATATATATATATATATATATATATATATAAATATAACCAACATGTTTAGATTGTTTATTTTTTCAGCTCTTCTTACAAACTGAATTAACATCAAGGACTTGGAAGTGAAACTGAAATTAACTGATATTTTTGTGGAAGTAAGTCGAGATTGGAGTTTTTACTTCAAATTCATGACAACTGCAGTCGAAATCGAACTAATCATTCTGAGATTGATTGAGTGAAATCAAAATTTATTTTATTCATTGAACAGAAAATGTTATTGTAATAGATTACTCAATAAGTAATTTGATTTTGTGTTCTTTTTTCATTTTATATTGGGTTTAACGACGCACTGTAATGATAGCGAAGATCTATTGGCATCAGATGGATGATTAATGAGATGATGGGATGATGAGATGAAGGTTTCTTGGGTAATGGGAAGAATAGGGGAAAGGAAGCGGTCGTGGCCAACATTGTGGGAACCATCCCGGTATTAGCCCAAACTACAGAGGGAAACCACGAAAAACTCATGTAAAGATGGTCGGCGGTGGGCATCAAACCAGGTGCGAAATTCCCCTCGCCTCCCGGATCACATAAAGCGAGCGCGTTAACCACTGCGCTACATGTGCCGGTGATTTTGTGTTCATATTTGTAGGTAAAGCTTATAGTAAAACTTGACATATTGTACCAATCACTATGCAAGCTCAACACTGCCAAACAGGTCTCTGCCAGACGGGTCACTGTCAATCAGGTCACGTAAAATAAAAATTCAATGCATGATACCTTCATTTTTTTTTATATTTGTACAATTTCATAGACCACAGAAACTGTAGTAACTCACAGAAGAAAGGAAGTATTGCTACTCGACTGCAACCACAGATTAAATCCAAGTAGATCTGTTTCTATAACTTAGAAGCAAACAGCACTTGTGGCTCATTTTTCAGGATGTTGTGTTTCAATCACAAAATCAAAATTATTACTTGCCAGAGCTCAGGTAGGCCTACAACGGCAGTGGTTGGTGGCAATACTAATGGCAGACATAGGCAAGGTGACTGGAAGTGTGCAGGAAAATGCAGTTTTGTTCTGCCGTAAGAACTAATTGTCCTGGATAGTCTGTATAATATATTTATTGTATATAAATATATATATTTTATCTTGCACTTTTATTAGGCCTATCCACCTATGGTCAGAGAAATTCAAATGAGTATTGACCTACTCACCTTCGGTGCAAATATTTGTGTGCATTTGTTGACAAGCCAATGTGGCAATTTGCCCTGGGGATCAGATTGGGAGACATATCCAAGTTGGCATCCGGTTTTGTTCACTGGACGTATAAGAAATCCTGTGATGAAAGAGATGGCACGTACAAAGCCTTTTCTAGGAGGATAATCTCGATGACAAACCGAATGATTAAGTATGAACTTCTCTTGGCCTGTATCTAGCCAAGATCTCTGCAGTACAAAGTCCCGATTCTGAAGTGGAGTCGGGCACGACACTAACCAAACAAAAAAAAAAAAAACTGAATACATAGAACAAATACAAAAACTGTGAGTAATAACTGATGAAGATTGCAAATTTCGTACTTGCATAATATCCAACATCATTGTTTGGGTTAAGGCAGCCAATGTCATGAGATTCAATCATATGATGGTCCCATACTTTCCTATACTCAGGATCATGGAGTACATCATACATTTGATCTGGACTCACATCTTCAAAAATAGTATCTATCTTGATCATTTTGAAGTTTGTCTCGCTACCAGACTTTGTCCAAACCTTCGTACTTTGCTTTTCGTAGTCCAGTTTCCATCCATCATGGTCATCGAGAAGAAGTCGAAGCCTCTCAAAGTCACTATCTTCGGCAACTCTCACAACACCAACCTCCATATTACCAAAAGCTTGAACTGAAATCCACGTAAATAGGTTTAGATTATGGCCCCCACCTTCAATACAGTTCTTCAAAGATAAGATAAATAAGTGATAACAGTAAGCCTACACTACCATAGGCTCAGCTTAGGTCTAGCTCAACAACTTGACTTATAGGCCTATTAGGTAAAAGGCATACCAAAGGCATATTAATTCTATCTATTAATTACCAGCCTCGTAAGAGGTCTGGTAGGCCCATATTGAAATAAAGTGCCATTAATACTGCGTTGGCGACTGGGCACTGACAGCAATAGTGACTGACAGTGACAGAACACGTATATGCAACCTGCAGTGCAGTGTGCACACACAAACTCACGCCCTTCTTGTACACACACAAAAACCTAAGCACCATTTATACACAGCTGATCAATATGGCGAGAAGTTCGTGTTGCGATCGCGACGTACGTTGGCCTTTTTGTTACTCCAAATTTGCTCCAAATCCAGTAAACGACTACGAGACACGAGGTTAAGAAGTTTGTGAAAAGCTCTACATACAAAGGTTAGGGGTTAAACCGTTTGTTAATGTTACAGTAAACAATGACAATACGAATTGACAGTATAGGCCTGGAGGCAATAAATATATTCGTGCCTTCCTTTTCTTAGAGCAAACAAGCGTAATGTGGGAGAGAAATAACATCCCCCAATTACCCCGACCACGCGACGAAACTAGAGTAGGCCTAGTGAAATTGTCAAGCCCTATTTGTAAATATACCTGTTGTAACCCATGTGTGAGTTGTCCCAAAATCAACCTAACCTACACTAGGCCTATTTCAACAACCATGCCATATAACAGTTTACTACAGAGCTGTTTGTAATAGTAATATGCCTACTATGTATTCCATTCCAAACTTCCAAAATGTGACCCCAGATGTGGCCTCAAATATTTTGAGCAATCAGCAAATCTCTAGACATTGAAGGCTTCAAATCCTGTAGGCCTAGGCCCTCTTAATGAAAAGTAGTTGATTGTAATTGTAAGATGCAAGACATTGTGAGTTCCGGCATTGAGTTTATGGTACCGGTACCTGTATACATATTATCTAACCTTATACATTGAGTTTGTAGTTATAACTACAAACTCAATGCCTTATACTAGCACATGACGTAGGCCTAGCTCAATTACTAACATGCTCTAGCCTATGTGGTCTAAGAGGTGAGGAGGCTGTCTTGATGTGGTTTGAACCTTGCCACCATCCATCTTTATATTTTTTTGGAAATTTTGTGTTACTCGGTACCAATTGGTGGGTTGGTTCGTCAAGGTTGGTGTCCTAACCTCCAAAGATGGCTGACTGTGATAAGACTACAAATTCAATGCTGTGATCAATGTCAGTATAATTTCATACTGTTTAGGACTGTTTTATTCAATTTCAGGATACCAATTTCATTCATCAGGCGCCGTTTTTTGATAGATTTAATGTTTATCTATTAGAAAACACCATTTTCAGGATCTAATTTGCAAAATTAGGGATGGTACCGAATCAATGGTACCGAGTACGACAAATTTACCGTTTTTTTTTAAGGTTTCCCTCTGTAGGCCTAGTCCAGGCTAATGCTGGGATGGTGGTTACGATATAGGTCATGATGTAGGCCATGACTGCTTCTTTCCTACTATGATTCCTGTTAAATTTGTAAACCTAAAAATGCAATGCAGATGCTAAATGGGTAAAATTACAGAGACACTGAGCACGCCTATTTGTGTTTTTTCCCCAACCTCCCGCACTAACCTAATCGACATATTACACTCTCCAGCAGCTCCCCCCCCCCCTCCCCAACAACGATATCAACCTACCCCCCTGACCTAACCACCAAAAATCATCCCCTACAGCACCATCTCTCCCAAACAACAAGCAAAAACCATCAGATTCAAGCAAGTTTAAAAACTAGAAAACAAACAATTCTCAACCTCCCACAACTTTTTCTGAAAGATATAAACAAGATCTTTCAGAAAACACCAAAAAATAGAAAATCAAACACCAATTGGCGATGCTCAGTGTCACAGTAAAATTACTGCTAAGGGGTAAAACTTCGTCTGCCAATACTATTCCAGATCCTAGGAGGTAGAAGTTGATTTGTTTACAAATTGTATTTCTAGTTCATGCAAATACTATTTGCAAAAAGTGATTCATGCCAATAGGTACGGTATTCAGGTGCTTGGAGGCAGAAATATTTTTGCCAATAGACACTTCAAATTATATTCATGTTACACTAGTATGATGTGAGGTTAGGTTAGCAGATTTGACGCTGTGAAGCCCACAATTCAAAGCTATGACTGTTCGTAACATAATTTCCCATAACGATTGCATCAAAGATAACTGTGTACAACCCAATTATAGAAACCTTCAGTCTGACATAGTGTCTTACGAACATATTGTTGGTGATCTAATTGTGGTAAAATTGCTTGAGTTTGTAGTCGTGGTAGAGACGAAAGCTATTGGACTATTTTCTTGTTTGTTTTTCCTGTAATTTCATTTGCGGTAGCCTACTGTACCTGCAAATGCTGTTACGACATTTGTATCTCTTTTAGGTGTGAATGTGCCGAACTATGGAGAACAGTGATCCGAAGATCGACTTGCAGGTTGATGGTGAATCAATGACGGTAATTATCATGTAGGCGCAGCATTAGGGCTGTGCGGGGCCGCGAAATTTCAGGTCGGATCGGACCTCATTACTCGAAAATAACCTTTTGGGGTATTTCATATTTTTTCCATTTCTTGGCATTTTTGGGTGACTGAGCCACGGTTCAAGCGCTAGTTTCTCATAATTAGATGTACAGTAGTAAAAACTGCCAGATAGGTCTATATTTCGTATCTCTTGCAAAGAACTTAGATGGCAAGTAGTCGTAGGTTTTTCTCAATAAATCATGGATTCCAGTTTTGATTTTTCTGTCACCCAATTTTCCTCTTGACCAATCACAAGCCAGTATTTATAAAAAACACATGGCGGATCATGATTCTGTTCCGGTGTCGTGAATATTGACTCTACTTACTTCAACTTTTGTTGGCCGAAATTACAATTTCAACGAAAGCCATTTATTGCCATTCTTAGCAGATAGGTTTGTTCGTGCTTCCGTTTGTTTTGTGTAAAAGTGTGCCAACTTGTAATTGAACAGATCAATTCCTCAAAGAAGCATGTGCGTTTAATAGTAATAAAGGCAAAGACAATGATGTCACAAAAATGTTACGGTAAAACACAAGTGGAAACAGACCTGCCAGAAATCATACCGATATCGTGTTGGACGAGGCGAAAAATCCGAACGGGGAACCCTGCTTTTGTCCTATTATATTTAGATCCAGCGTGTGTACCTACTTTATCACCAGGCAATAGATGAACAAAAGGATTTCCAACAAAGATTGGTGAAGTAGACTGTGGAGCACTTTCCATACCGGGTAGTCGATGTAAAAGTTCTGGCGTATCTTCCTTTATCAACTCTAAATTGCTTTTCTACAATTGTCAATCCACAAATTGGAGGTTATGCCCTGTATTTATAGGCCTACTTTCTTTTCCGTTTACGAAGACAATTAATGTGAATAATACACGATCATTAATTACGAGGTACTGACTATTGACCCAGGGTTAGCTATTGTATGATTTGTGCCGGGCATACAACACTTCAGTATTTTTACGGTTCAAATATTATTCTACCTAACCACAGGCCTAATCGTCATCCACCACCACCTTACATAACACCTCAATAAATATACTAGCATAAATATAAATATAGGCCTTGCCATATAAATATAGGCCTAGCCATATAAATATAAATAAATAAGTACCGATATAGGGCATATTTATCAAATGAATTTTAGGCTTCGGTTTGTGCTTATTTATTCTAATTTGAAAAGTTAATACTGAATAGAAAATACTTATGATATCATGTTCACACTTCATAGTATAAAAAATAAATTATGAAACGCTATAATTTAATTTTGAGGCGAGTTGCAAAATGCTCCAGCTAATGACAAAATTTGATAACTAACAAACTGGCAAACCTACTATTGACTCCATTACTTAGCACCACTATCACATCTACAGCAACTCTTCTTTCACTCATGGCTCCTGTTCAAAACCTAATAGGCCCTACTGACAAATACATAGTCAAAATGCAATTTCTTCAACATCTTGACACTTCATAGATGGCTCACAGCCTTGAATATTGTAGTTTCTTTCGAATGCTTCGAGATTTGCCGCCATAACAGACGCGCGTACAATTTTTTCGATATAGTTTGTTTTCAAACATATGCCTACTGTTCAATTTCGAAGTAGCCACAAAGGTTTGAGTTCGTAACTTTCGAACTGTTCACGCATCCCTATTATAAAGTATTGGTATTGAAACGAAATCATGAACTGTTAGGAAGGTTCACAGCTCAACTAACTCGTCATTTAGGCACATGACCATGTGCCGTATGTGCATGTGCATGCTCTACCGTAGTTAGACCTAAGCACCTTCAAATAATTACAACTGCAGTGTTTTTATTCCTTTGTGATTTTATGAAAATGAAATGCTTAATCGTGATTAACTTGCTGTTTTGTAGGTTGTGCTAGCCGACCCCGACGATTATGATAACGACAGCCAGGAATTGGACCCATTTCGAGACTATTTATTTGAGCAAACCCAGCGATTTGATCCGCTTCTGATCCATGTTGAAGGATTCAACGTTTTGTAAGCCTAGATTTAATCAAACTTATTTCCTAATATTTAATGTTATTGCGTCTAAAAGCAGTACTGCAGTGCAATTCCGTACTTCAATCCTTAACTTAACAATCTGTAACTACTGATTTAAATATCTTCATGTGTTTATAGATCTGTAAGATCCAAAGTGTGATTTGCTTTTCTATTTTAAAGATTAGCCTATAGTCTTGAAGTTGATTGTTGATTGATGTTTTCTTATGGATCTGCAAGACCCCTAACGCTACAGATTTTGAAGATTGTTTAAAATGGCGTTCAAATAATAATTCAAAAAAAATGTTCAGTTAATATTGAGTAACTCAACTCGGTAAATTATCAAGGATTATTGTCGGTAGGCCTACTTCAAGGAATAAAAAGTAGTCATTAGGCCTACTTGTGAAACAATTTGTAGTTTTTAACCTTCTCCTTTAATGCCAAAAGTGTGATGGGGACTAAACCTTGTCTCCATCCTTCTGTCAGGTGATTTTGTTGGTTTGCATTTACCCTCCTTGGAATATGTTTGAGCTGGTCTACGCTCTGTAAAGCTGGGCGAATGAATAACTATGAATGATTTGCATTTTGAATATTTAAAAGAAAACCAAACTTGCAACAATGAAATGAAAGAAGTTGAAATTGACTAGAGCTCCAGTGCTTTCTTGATGCAATGGCTCTATTAATCTTGTATAGGCTCTCTAGATTCAAATAATGAATGAAACTTTCCTATTGTCTTATTATGTGTGAGCAATGACGTCAAACATGCACAATAAAAAGAACATAATTTTAACAAGTCGAGTTATCAATCTATAACTTTGAAGATTGTAGTTCGGGAATCGATCTCCAAGGATCTAGTCCTTAACACTAGCGATTTTAATTGGTTATAGTTGAAGATTGTTATTTAAGGTTGAGAAGGGTAATCACTAGAGATAAGATAGTTATGCAGAATAAAATATCAAAACATGCAAAAGCAAATGAAACGCTATGTAAAACTTCAAAATTTGTGAAAAATGAGTTGAAAACTGCATTAGCGGAAGAAAAAACACAAATTTGTATATTTTCAATTCATCAATATTCGGTTTTATTATCTTTGTTAATAAGTGAAATTTCATCGATAATTCAAAATAAGTGAAATGTCCAGATAACTATTTTGATTAGAAGATTTGAATTTTCTAATGAATTATCAATTTTCTTCCTGTTAAATTTTTTCTGGGTCAGTAATTTTTTTTCATGTAGGGGCCTAATTAAAAAAAAAAAGGAGAATATTGAGGAAATGTGGCAAAAAGGCTAAAATATGCAGAAACATGTCAAAAAAACAAATATGCAATTTTTGTGAAAAGTGACAAATAAATGCAAAACATGCAAAGTAAAAGTGTCATTTTTAGAACCAGGGAGTGATGAAATGGATACATCCATGTTTTTGCATAGGATTTGTTGCATAAATCAAAACATGCAATTGCATAACTATCCTATCTCTAGTAATCACACTGCCAGGCCCCTATTCTATAATTGCCAATGAAATGATAGCACGACGAAAGTGTCAGAGCCCATATGGATAATTTGCGTAATATGTTCATTGTCGGAAGAAAATGAAGATTGGCCACTTTCATTTCGTTCTATAGTTATAGAATAATGTCTGGCACTATCCCGAACTTCATTTTCTGCCGATAGAAACCAGTACGGCCTCACTGCGCCAATATTATTCTGTAATTCAAAACATTTAATTGTTATTGAATGTGTGTACAAGCTGTATGTTCAATAGAATTCAATATGAATTCATATAGACATTATTTAATGTCATCTCATTATTATTATTAGTAGACCTACAGTTATTTAGCCTCGTAATTCTTTCATATTTTTGAAGAAGATTCATATTTTTCTCTCCGAAGTTGCAAAGCATTTCAGTATGTTTGCCATACTGTGACAATAGCTTTTTTATTTGTAGACCTTTTAGACTATTGAGGTAAGAGTGCAATAGACCCTTTTCGAAAAGAATGAGCCATCTAGCGGCGACGTTTGAACTAGAGCACTATGTTAGTATACGTGCCGTTGAAAGTCCTATGCTGCCAATGCTATTTAGCATGAATGATTTACATTATTATGCGTTACAGTGAATGTATTTATTTACAATATGATCGTAGTTACAACATTATTGAATGTTTACTATATTCTAAGAGATTTACTCATTGTCAAAGTGAGTAAAGTGAGAGATAATGTTATTAATGTTACTTATATATCTTGGTGTTTTGCTTTTAACCCTGTGGATAAGTGGACCGACTTTTTCAATCAGTACTAAAACCTCCAGAATGCAATACGAGCGATCTCGGCCGCTAGAAGGCGATATAGGAGGCAATGAGCGCCTGCGCATTGAATTATGAAAAGGGTCTATTGTAAAATATGTATTGTATCATACATTTTCATGTCTCATGTTGAAGTAAAGGAATTTGGTAGAACTTGAAACCTTGATGCAACTGCCAGGTCTCTTTAGTTGAAAATAGATGATTTCTCGGCTATTACTCTGTAAATATAAATACAATTGGAATCATAAAAAATGTATCATTGCTATTATTTTGCAGTCTCTGGGACAATTTTGAGAGAGTAATTGAAAAGGATGTCATGAGTCATGACTAACTAGCTTTAGAAACACTGGGAAAAACAAACAAGCATAGGCCTAATATATATTTTTTCAAATTGAAAACTGCAATGTAAAACTTGCTAAATTGGAAGCTTTTATTATCAAAATGCTTATTGCTACCAGCATATGAATCGTAATTTTTCCGATGGCTGAAACCGATCATCATAGTCTCTAGAATTTGTTCATGTTTCAACTAGTTCATTTGATATCATCGATCCTAGTGCGTAAGCGTTATTAAATTGATTGCTTGTTGCAGCTATCGCGGTCGAATTGGGATCGATCCCATGGGCTCGTACATGGGTGGTCACGAACTCACCGAGCGACATTACTACGTGTATTTCGATGTCGTCGACATTTATCCAGGCGACAACATGTCGTTGGGACTGTGCTCGGATGCTACCCCGTTGGACAAACATATCGGACTTTACCACGACTCTATTGGAATACAAGCCATCGACTTGTGCTTGTACATTTCAGGGAAGAATATGGGCAAGATCTTTGATAATCCAATCGAAATGGGGGACACAGTTGGCTTTGGAATCAATTTCAGCAGAAGTTATACCGATGGAAACGGCGTACGGATGCTCTCTGTGTTTATCGTCTATAACAATGTGATGATCGGTACTTATCAAGTCCCCAAGCCATATAGGGGCTTCTACGGTGCCGTAGGGCTGCACTCCCATCGGGAGGAAGTGAAGTTCGAATATGATTGGAATTTCACCCCTTTGGAAGTCGACGAATCTCAGCGTATGGACAGCAACGAGGACGTATCAGATTGGGCGCGATTGGACGATGTTTTCATCAACGGCTGCAATCTCGAATACAGTGGTGAGGCCAAAAGTATCGTAGACGTTGGATTGGCGCAAGCGCGCTACCCGTTAACTACCGTCAATCACTTCTTCGAGATGAAGATCGTGAATCCTGGGAAACATTGCTACATCGCGATCGGCTTGGCCACTCGCAGTTATCCGAAACACCGCCACCCGGGCTGGGATGGCGGCTCGATCGGTTACCACGCTGACGACGGGAAGCTGTTCAACGGGTCAGGCACCGGGGAGGAATTTGGTCCAGCGTGCTCTGAAGGTGATCGGATGGGATGCGGCATCATCTTTCCAGATCCAACGGATGACTGCAGCGACTCTGAGAGCAACACCACTGACAGGTGAGTCGAAACATACCCTCGTACTGGTACCGTAGCAGTGTCAAGAGACAACAAATGTTCAAAAAACAAAAATTAATCTGCTTGGAACAGTTTGATATATTGATTAATATTCACGTAAGCCTAAGTACCATATTGTCCCGAATAAAAGCCGACCCCTCAAACTTTTAGATCAATAACTGAAAAAAAGGGTTCCTGCTTTTCCACGTAAATCATCACTCTTCCAGGTTAGAATTTAGTCAATTTCGTATTGCGCGCGAGAGGAACCTATACCACCTGGCGAAACTACGTGTAAGAAACTGTTGAGAGGGACCTCACTGATCGTGTGTACTCGGCTAGTGCCGACGACGTGCGATCACTGTATGGCGATTGTCGTATATTTGGGACAACACGGTACATAACCAGCTTTTTAACATTGCCTCTGTGGTACCAATCATTTCGAAACCTTTCCAACTTGATTTGTGACTGTAATATGATTTTGTTCGGTAGCTCGAAAAGAAACCCTTTATCCCAAAAAAAATTGCTTCCGAGTCTGATATGAATTGATCTTTTCAACCGTTCTTTGTGAAACCTTTTGAACTTGAATATGTGCATTAGGTGACTAGTATTAAAGTGAAATAAGCTAGATTGATATTTGTAAATTATTGCGTGTTATCAGAGAACCCCTGCAGGGCTGACTTTCATTCAAAGTTTTTCATCTAAAGTGACGTCTATTCAAATAAAGTTTCAAGTCATATTAACAAATAACCAACTAACGAAGTCAGGAAGATGTCTGGGATATAGGTGGAAACGATGGGCTTTTTGTACGTTTCTCCAACGGTATGACGTCAGTATAGTTTGTAAGACTTTCTTACATATTTCTAACGGGAGACTCCCTTCCACCCCCCCCCCCCCCCCCTGACGACCATGCCATCGAGCATTTAATGAATGACACGTGTTTTTCAGTGGGTGCGCCAACGGAGAGGCTAATGATCTCGACCGCCTGGGGAACGGCGATCTCGCCGTTGCCCTCATCTCCAGCGTGCCGTTGAGGCCGAAGGAGGGCATCCAAGTACGGGTAAGCACACGTCATTAGATTCTCTCTAGAGCCTCCTTACCATTCACTTGGAAGAATGTAAAATAATTTATTATAAAAATACAAATTGAGCATAATTTATTTCTCCACTAGTGAAATGATTTTTGTATTGGCATTGTTTAACATCTGTAAAGTTTACTGTTATTGGCGTGGTGTATAGAGTTATCATACGTCCCAATTTTGGCAGGACAGTCCCTTGTACTTCGAAGTCCTGCGTCCTGTTAAAACATCAAGCGGGACACTTATCCCGCAAAGTCGTCTAGTCGCATAATAACGTAATCTAACAATCACGCAATAACATGAAATAAACACATGGAGTAGGCGTACTATAATAATATTATACGTCTACACGAAATATAATTTAATCTATTGCATAATTTGAAATACTCATATATGATCTCGTTTTATTTACGGTATGTATTAATATGCCTGATTACATTTTGAAAGTGTAGAAAATCATTCAACAACTAACTGTCACTGTCGGAGATGTTTTTGCGAGTTGAACAATTGAAAGGCATGTAGCACGTGGCCCATGTAGCCGACCCAAACCACACAGTCAGTCTATTTATAATAATGAGTTCTCCCTACAGGGTATACGTTTATTTCTCAGACAAGCATGCATGGCTAGCCTCAGAACAGGTAGTTTTCTCCCTTTACTCGCCTAGTTTTGAAACGTTCAAGCAGCAGTGCTCGTAGCGGTCGATCTCCTGCGTTTCTTCAGTTCGGTCACGGCGGCTCAGTCGTTGGCCATGTCTAGCCGCAGACTACTGTGGCATTACATTGGATGTCTGTAAATAGCTTTTCTTGTCTGTGGTTCAAGGTCTATTTCACCCACAACGGAGACATGATCGGAGAACGTACCATGCTGTTGCCGAAAGAGGGTTTCTTCCCGACCATCGGTATGCTATCAGCTGGGGAGGTGGTCTGCCCCATTCTCAACGGCTGCACTGGATGAGCCGACACCACTGCCTTGGAGTCACCATGTGTTACCTGTCCGATCACGATGACCTGTTGATGCGGAGCTTCGATCCGTACTGCGCCCCATTTTAACCGTGTGCGAAATGCAGGAGATAAATGTTTCTCCGCAATTGGTACACTTTTATACAATATAGGGCTTTAAATCGAGGTACAAACATAATTAGTGATATGTAGTGCTAATAATGACTACATTTCTTTTTACCGTATTTACACGCATATAAGACGCACTTTTTTTCCATTTTCAAGTCATCAAAAAGTCACATGCGTCTTATGAAGGTAAGTGAGGAAAAAACTGTCACATTTTGCGATATATTTACGCTCGCTCGCTGATAACTGTTTTTCTCTGATGTAAAAACATCGCAAAAACAGTTCCCGTGAAACACTGCCGGTCGTCCAGTGTTGAAGCATAGGGCGAACCCACAATCGTCGTCAGATTATATACACGATGGTCCTCGATATTTGTATTTCTATTTGTATTTGTATTTGTATTTATTGCCGTTTCTTATTAAAGAACAATATTAAAATTGTATAAACATTGTCAGAGATATTAGAAAATAAAATTATAATAATAGTACATAAATATAAATAATAGGATAGAATGTAATAGCTTATGTGTCAATGATTTAAATCTGATTGAGAATTAAAATAGTCTTCTATATAATAAAACTTGTTTGTATGTAAGAATTTAATGGTCTCATTTTTGAACTGCTTTCTACTTCTCGAGTCCTTGATGTGGGACGGAAGTCTATTATAAATTCTTCTTCCGGACTGCACTGGTCCCCTGACTGTAGAGTCGAGACGGCAATATTCATGGGCAATCGAGTTAGACCCTCTGGTATTATGGAGATGTTCTATGTTTCCAAAGAGGTCCGGGTTATCTTTGACAAATAAACACACCGACAGTATATATAAACACGGGAGTGGAAGCATGTTCAGTTCTTGGAAACCTAGCCTGCAAGATGATCTAGCTTTTAGTGCTAGTATAGAGCGGATTATTCTTTTTTGAGCACGGAATACTCTGTGGCTGTTTGTCGCTGCACCCCACAACACTAGGCCGTATAGAAGCAGAGATTGAACCTGCGCAAAGTAGGCCATGCAAACCGTTTGCCTGTTACATTGTCGTGCCAGTGTTCTAATCATGTAGTTGGCTTTAGCTAGTTTTTTTACAAGATCAGCAATGTGATGGGACCAGGTTAGCTGGTGGTCAACGATAAGTCCTAGAAATTTTGTACTGGGAACTGCCTTGGAAAAAGATGGTAGTTGAAGTGTCTTGCCTCTGGAGGAAAAGATGATGGCTTGAGTTTTTTCATGATTTAGTCGGAGCTTATTCGCTGTGAACCAGACACTAAGGTCTTGCAAGGTAGCCGTCAGTTCCTCGTCGAGGTTGGGTGTGTTTCTTGCTTCGACAACTGCACTGGAGTCATCTGCATATTGGATTATCTTCCTGTTCGGATTATTTAGGGTAGTGCTCGGGGCTAGATCGTTTACCAATATTGAAAATAACAGAGGTCCGAGAATTGATCCCTGGGGTACGCCACATTCAACACATTCGTATGGAGACTCGGCATGCTGACCTAACCGAACTCGTTGAGCTCTGTTTGTTAGATAAGACTTAATCCACTCGCCAGGTTACGTCCAGACTCACCTCATTCCTAACTCACCTCATCCATTGAAAAGCATTAAAAAGCACGAGAAGCAGCAAATGAGGTGAAATAGGAATGAGGTGAGATAGGAATGAGGTGAAATAGGAATGAGGTGAAATAGGAAAAGACGTGTTAAGCTTCATTCTAAATGAGGTGAGTTGGGAATGAGGTGAAATAGGAATAAGGTGAAATAGGAAAAGACGTGTAAGGCTTCATAATAAATGAGGTGAATCAGGAATGAGGTGAAATAGGAATGAGGTGAGATAGGAATGAGGTGAAATAGGAATGAGGTGAAATAGGAAAAGACGTGTAAGGCTTCATTTTAAATGAGGTGAATCAGGAATGAGGTGAAATAGGAATGAGGTGAAATAGGACAGGGGCGGGTAGTAAAAATGTGTTCAGTTAGGGGTGGGACGAGGTTGTAAAAGGGGCATGCTGTTAAGAAGCGGTAGGCCGGTACCTTTCGAGCGCGCGTGATTTATTGGGGTGGAATTTCGTTCACGTATGCTCGCGTCAAATTATTGTGTTATCCCTAAATAGCTCTGTGATAAACCAACCAGTAAGACATTGTTGTCTACATACATAGCAACAATTGGTGATGTAATATGATGAGCTATGATTTCCACAACTGAAAATTAATCATTATTATATTGAAAAACATAATATTCATCATAAAACCCTATAATAGAACTGCTTTGGATACTGTACGCCGTCAATCAAAATGTTCATGTCACTTGATTTTGTATTAGGCCTATATCTATTCATTTGTAGAAGACAAGTGGAGAAGAAATATAGACATAGAGATGAAATAGGACATGAGCTTCCTTCGTGCTTTAGCCTCAAGAGATATTGAATAATACTCAAATCACAGATGAAAAGTCTGGAAAGCTTTCAATAAAAACACAACTAACTTAATTACTTATTTGTGATTTATTTTTTATTTGTGTTCATCTAATTATATCATATCATCATTATATGATATATAATTATATAATTTATTATTGATTCTGTTTATTTGATTGTTTTGTGATAAATTTGAGAATGTTTTATGAAGGCCTTAGAAAATTTGATGAATATTGATGATATTAGCCGGGTTCTATGGAAATAGCTTGTATAAATTGTGCGCAAGCAGTATTTTCATTCATACGTTGTTCACCTCCCCTTGCCTCGTCATGAAAGTACGTAGGGGTAGGCCTATATGAATCCGGGAAAAGTCTCCCTCACGCCACCCGCTCTTTATATTTGGAGAATTGAAGAGACAAATAATTGTTTAATTGTATTTTTTGTCTCGATGAAAAAACTGCTCGGCAAAACAAATTTAAAAAAGGATATATGGACTGTTTGATCGCTGATTTTATATCTGCAAAACATTTTGGATCGTTATACCTATTGTTTTAAAAACTTTCCACGTCATTAGTTCAACATAATATTCAAGTTCAACAAACTGCTCATTCATTCGTATTAAAATTTTATAAAATTCACTTCCGTTACCAAAATTTAATTAAAATCTGTATTATTTACATAAATATTGCATAAATCATTCGAATCGAAATCTAATATGGGATGACATCAATTCCTAAGACCCACTTACAGGCCTATAGTCTTGGATTATTCTTTCTTGCATAACAGCTATAAAATGAAGTTTGTCTGTAAATTGGTCTGTACCGTATTTTCAGTTCGAAATATATATAGCCGAATAATATTTTAAAATGTAATTTCACACGTCACGTGATAATACAGACTATGTGCTTCGTGGAAAATGCCATAAACATACTAGGTATGTCAAATGCGATGTTCGTAAAACACTTTTTGACGGAGAATGTTTGTCCACTTCGAGATTTTCGCGCGTATCCTAGCAACCTTATGGGTCGCATTCTATGGTTGGTTACTGCCTGTAGTACCGCATACTTTTGTCCAACCAGAAAGGTCGAAAATAAACACGAAATTCGAATTCAAAACCGAAAATCGAATGTGCACCGATAAATTGTTATATATGTGAAGTTTTTTATATTTTTATTATTTCTGTATCATCTTATGTTATTATGAATATTTTTATAGATGTGATAAATATTGATGAAGATGATTATTGTTTCTTAACGATCTCTCCAACAACTAGGTGATACGAGGGTACGATTGAGCATGTGATTATGAAACTATGAAGTGATTATGAATGATAGGACGTTTACCCATGCCTTATGCGGGACTCGAACCCACGCCCAACGGTGACTTTATTTTCTGAAGCGTGCCTCAGCAGACTGAGCTACCGAGGGCGGCTTGTGATTAATATATATTACCACGATGAGTAGGCCTATCCACCTTTATCTTTGTGCAGGTACCTATATATGTTCTGATGTATATGTAGATCGATGATGAAGATCGATATCTGAACATTTAATTCAGTTAGTAGTAATGCTCAATGAACAATGATGTTTTGATTCCGGTGATCATTTTATCGGTTGGAATTTTTTGGCCACAGTGATTTTTTTTCTTATACCTACTTTTTATTCCATTCAATCTGATGGTTTCATCTCGTTGATTTCATCTCACTCTGTTGAATTTTCTTATCTTATTCATTTGATTTTGTATTTGATTTTTGTTTAGTCCGATTCATTTTTTGAAAATGTATTATAATTTGTATTATTCATTTCCGCGTGAATCTGGCGATCCTTATTTTTTCCCACCGGTTCAGTTAAATTGTACTTCTGCTTCTCATCAGGTTATTGTTTGGTTAATAGGCTAGACGGGGGTATAAGAATAAGCAGGTCATCATGAAATTATGCCGTGATGATTGAAAGTACGTTGACGAAAACGCATGCCTTATGCGGGACTCGAACCCAATTGCCCAACTGTGACAATTCAGTTACGGAAGCGGTGCTTCAGCTGACGAAGCTACCGAGGGTAGTTTCTTCTGATTTCATTCATTTAATTATTTCTTATTCCGTGATCTTCCACCTGATAATTTTCCTGACTCCAATGATTTGTTTTGACTAGATTTCTTTGGATTCCGTTTAATTCCGTGATTCTTTTTTGATTCCGTTGATTTTCTGAATATTTCGCGGATCGACAGCGAGTTCATTTTGAGCCGTCTTTTTTCCAATTTTCCTCAGTAATTAAAACACACGCAAGTTCGTAATGAACTAATATAACTAAAACTAATCTCTATATACGCTCATTCAATGATCTTAATCAAGTCAGTAATTTGATTAGGCCCTAATACGCTATGTGTAAAATCTTCTTTATTAAGATGATCTCTGCCCATATTCGGGTTGCCGATGCGACACAGAATAAAAAGAACAATAAGATACAAAATATATAAACACAGATAATAAGATAAAAGAATGGATAATGATTAAAAATACAATAGAAGAATGAAGTTATGAGAAAAAACACTTCGGTACTAGGCTGAGAAGACGATATGAATGCCACTACTGCTGAGCCTAGTTCTTTCACTTCGCTGTGACTTCAATTAATTCGGTTTATTTTTTAAAATAATAGTAAATGCTGTCTTGAAATCTTATTCTATACAGGCATACTTTTCGCATAATTTTGGCACCACAAGTGGGAAGTATATGCATTAGTTAGTATACGATCAAATATAATATATATGTGAGTGCACGCAATTTCTGAGCAAAATGTGAAAAAATTGCTTTCTATGATTTAGTACGATGAAAATTATTTGTAAAATGATAATAATTATTTTGTATTATTGTCACGGTTTTTCAACAACGTAGAAATAATTTCACCCTACACTTACTATTTTCCACTCATGATTGAGTGCAGATTTTTGGTGCTTTATATTTTAATTCAGTCAAAAATGCTCCTATTTTAAAAAACAAAAAAGGCTTATTACCATATCAACAATTTCAACGCACTTGAAATGATTACAAACGCATCAGCAACAAAATGCAATTGCTTTTATTTCAATTTCTATTGATCATTGTTCTTTGTAAGCAGGTATAGACCTTTTGCAACACAAGGAGTGGGGTTAAGGATGGGCTCTTTTATTGCACGGCTTTCTTACCCCCCCCCCCCTCTCTCCACCTCGTCACGGCACATGCACACCATCATAACGTATATATTTCTTTCAGAGCGATGTGTTGACAATATTTATATTTTCGAACATAGGTCTATTATGTTTTGATTTGTATTGAGGCATTTGTATATGGATGGTTGTCAGTGGCCTCACTGGCTCCATATTAGAGAAGGAGGATAGAAAAAAGGCAGTTAGGCGTGGTGAAGGCGTGGTTTCAAATGAGGTGAATCAGGAATGAGGTGAAATAGGAATGAGGTGAAATAGGAAAAGACGTGTAAGGCTTCATTCTAAATGAGGTGAGTTAGGAATGAGGTGAAATAGGAATGAGGTGAAATAGGAATGAGGTGAAATAGGAAGAGTGAAATAGGAAAAGACGTGTTAGATTTCATTCTAAATGAGGTGAAATAGGAATGAGGTGAAATAGGAATGAGGTGAAATAGGAAAAGACGTGTTAGGCTTCATTCTAAATGAGGTGAGTTAGGAATGAGGTGAATCAGGAATGAGGTGAAATAGGAATGAGGTGAAATAGGAATGAGGTGAAATAGGAATGAGGTGAAATAGGAATGAGGTGAAATAGGAATGAGGTGAGCTAGGAATGAGGTGAAATAGGAATGAGGTGAGTCTGGACGTCACCCACTCGCCAGTTTTCCCGGAAACACCATACCAATTTAGTTTATTTAAGAGGAGTTCGTGGTCCATTACGTCGAAGGCTTTGGATAGGTCACACAGTACAGCACCAACTTTGTTCTTCTCCTCGAGTGCCTTGGTTACTTTGTGTATCATCTGGAAAGCCGCTGTTGTGGTTGAACGTCCTTTCCTGAATCCGTGTTGGTCATCAGATACCATGTTTGATGAGCATAGGTGATCCATTAAATTCTTCTGCATCAACTTCTCTAATATCTTAGCAAATGATGTGATCAAGGCTATTGGTCTATAGTTAGAGCAGTCGGATATTACACTTTTCTTGTGTAGGGGTTTAACTATTGATAGCTTCATTTTAGAGGGGAACTTGCCAGTGGAAAAAGAGCAATTGGCCACGTGTGCAAGGGGACCTGCTATCCACGCTCCAACGCGCTTGACGAGGGCCATGGGTACATCATCCCAACCTGTTGACATTTTGGGTTTGAAACTGTGTATAACCTTCAGTATATCTTCCGGCGTAATAATGGGATTCTTGAAAACTACTGGGCTTTCAGGCCAGGCTTCTTTCAGGTAGGATAAACTTGAATCCGCTGACAGTGGACAAGCTGTAGCTAGGGATGTAGTATCTGACCCCACCGATAAAAAGTACTTATTGAAAAGTTGGGCTACTTCCTGTTGATCCGTTATCTCAACTCCGTTATTGATAAGAGTAGTAGGTTCTGTCGCTTTCCTCCCTCGACCAGTCAACGTTTTGATTAGATGCCAAGAGGCAGTTTGCTTGTTGTCCGCTTTCAGGATAAGATTCTCATGATAAAGTTGTTTAGCATTTTTTATTTCAACTTTTAATCTCCTATTTAGTTCCTTGAGACGAGACCTTGTATTTGGGGAGCCTCCTGACTTCCATAAATGGCTTAGGTATCTTTTTTGTTTACACATCAATCGTATGTCCTGTGTAACCCATCCTTTAGCTGTGTTGCCTCGCTGATTCACCAGTTTCTTAGGGAAGTGTTTCTCAAATAGTAGAAGAAACGAGTGAATAAATGCATCGTATTTCTCGTCCGCTGAAGAGCCGTTCACGGTTTCTATCCAGTTCTCCGCTTCTAAGTCAAGGATAAAGGACTGAACCTCATCAACTGGAAACCTCCTTCTCATGATCGCAGTTTTCCTCGGCTGTTTATACCCTTCGTTAGAAAAAGTTATTGGGATATTAATTAGTTGACCGCTATGGTCGGATAGTCCAGGGTCGATGTTGCAAGCAAATTCCACTTCTCTCCAATTTGAGATAATAATGTCGAGTGTAGATTTAGAGTGAGCAGTGACTCTGGTTTCGCCAAAATCCAGAATGAATAGCCCTAGACTCAAAGTGATCTCTTCAAGTTGTGATCTTTTGGCCTGGATCAGGAGATTAATGTTGAGATCACCACATACAATTATGTGTCTATTTGCTTTCTTGATGACACCTAGTTGCGTCTCTAGTTCAATGAGAAAATCTTTCAGATTTCCTTGGTTAGGTGGGCGGTAGATATTGACCAAAGTATATGGACATTCCTCAATTATATCTACAGCGCAAGCTTCAAATGTTCCTTCCACAGATTTTACTACACGGGGCTTAAACTTGATCATATCAGCCTCTCGTAAATAGATGCTAGCTCCACCTCCCCTTCTCTCACTTCTCGCGTAGCTCGCTGCTAACTTAAAGCCATTTAAGATAATCATCTCTTCCTGACCAACCCTAAGCCATGTTTCCGTGAGACAAAGAAAAGCTATTTGCATGTCCAAAGAGTCTAGGAAAACTTCAAGCTCTTCCGTCTTGTTCTCGAGGCTTCTGATGTTCAGATGAAACAGGAATCTTACGTTAAAAACACAACCAGATTTACTGTCTTGGGGCTTTTTGCGTTTATTATTTGGGTCAATGTCTATGTCAATATTGTCCTTTCGAAGTTCCGGTAGGTTGATATTGATATTATTGGCAATATTGATATTAAAGCATACAGCAGACCCCCAATCATCAATTGTTGTGATATAATATTGTCCTAAATGTGTCAACAAATGACAACAAACATACTTATAAAATATCCTTATGCCTTTTTCCTCCATTACAGGTCAGGAGGTCAGACTCTGGATATGTTACAGTGAATACCAAGATAAACACTTTGACACATCTGTTTATCATCAATCAACAATGCTTGCCTGGAAGTGTGCTGTGGGTGATAATTGAGTCTTTCAACACTATAGGATGGATAAAAATGAATCTAAACTTGGAAGTTATATTATCAATATTGTTTATTGTCTAATAGAGTCGATCTGGTATAGGGTAAAGAGACTGGAACCTTCTTTTGTGGTTACAAGGTCTCCTGAATCATGTTTATGACACGAAATATTGGGAATATGTTACTGCGTCTTATGTAAGTAAACAAAAAGGTTTCCAAAAAAAGAACCTGAAAAGTAATGGTGCGTCTTATAAGCCGGTGCGTCTTATATGCGTGTAAATACGGTAATCAAGAATCGTCCATAAGTGGAAACAAGGTGCAATAGACAATTCTATTTACAATCATAAATCATTTTCTTTTACTTTTACTTATGCTGTGTATATAAATTCTTTATTCATTTAAAATAAAGACTCTGCCTTTTGAAGAAGGTTGCCTATGGACACAGAATAGAAAAAAATAACGAATATAACAAATTAGTGAATGGTACAGAAAAATAATGATAATATTTAGCTAAATTCTGGAAAAAAAAAGTTTTGTAGTTGGTTAATCAATTATTTAGAAAAAGAATAGTAAAAAATAAGAAAATACACATGATATGAGAAAAAAAATGGCTACACACTGAATTAATTCAAATTATATAAATGGTTTCTAAAAATTGAAATGGATCCTTTTAAGGCTAAAAGAGTTAATGAATAAATAAAACTATTACTAATATTGAATCTTTTACAAAATTCAACGAAGAAGTGAGGAATTGTGCCTCTGGCACCAATCGGGAGTCCAATCACTTCCACGTCCAGCAGATTGTATAAGGATAAAAAATATGATATGGTGGGCTCGTAGATCAATTTCTTCTCTGCGTCTACCTCATCATTTTATATTAGACAATTTCTGATATGTTGTAATGTTGGGCATAACCACATTTTATTCTTGTTATCGTTGCTTGTCCCTAATGATGTCACATACTTAGTGTGATATGGGATGAGATGATTGAGGTGAGATACATTGAGCTTGGTAAGAGATGGGCTGGGAGTACTGTTCATCTTTTTCTACAGGTCAATTTACATCATCCATATGAAGTTACTGAGGTCACGGAATCGTATTTGATTCTATTGTAACGATCAGACTAGGTTATGGATAACTTTGACTTAGCAAAAATCGACGCTGAAGCGATTACAATTTTTTTTTAATCACTATTAATGTGCTGAAACGAGCTTTTATTATCATTTTAAATCGGTGACGAAAGTACTAGTCAAGCTATTTTGGCCAATCTGTTTAAATTGTAATTTGGGTATTGACCACTTATTTTAATTGTGCTAGGCATCTACCGTTTACCAGTAGTAATCAAGTAGAAAGGGTGCCTAGAATGTACGTAATGTCATAAGAAATGTTTGCTATTTAATCATGAAAATGTATATAAAATAGAACATCTAGGCCTACGTAACACTTGAGAAAGTTTGTAATTTGTATCAGTTTTTTGTTTCTCTAAATATATGTTTTTTGTAATTTGATAATCGCTTAGAATTTCTGAGATGCGTGATTATCGTCAATAAGTGAGCCCATGTACAAATATGTCAGCATAGGTGGTTACATGTAGGCCAAGGCCCAAGTTTGCTGTTTTAGAATCCATCTAGCAATAATCTTAGTAGCACAAAATAGATGCGTTGTTCTAATGTAGACGTACATTCAATTCCGAAGCATATCATGTGTAGGCACATACTTTCAGTTCAACTGGTATTTAGTATTTATTCACCTTGATATAATAACCAATTTGTTCAACTTCATGCCCAAATCCAATAGGCCTACTACTTTTTATAAAAAGATATTTGAATCTCAATTCTTGAAATGTAAATAATAAATACCAGTTCTGAATCCGAGGTGCGTCATAATTGTACAATATGTACAAATAACTTGAAGGATGATTATTATAAAAACAAATACAATATGTTTATTATCATTGTTATGATTTTTTATAATAAAGTTACTTGTAACAGTAAATGGAAATTGATATCTGCTTGATGGTGAAAGGTGCAAGATGGTGCATTGACAATACACAGTTACCCAAACATAGCATTATGATATGTTTTCGTGTTTATTAATAAATTTACATTGATATTACATAGTGAAAACAAGTCGCAAAGACATTGCATGTCTGTATGCGTTAGTATGGCAAGAAGTGCCTCATGTAAGTGTACTAGGTTGTACTAATATGATGGCGTTGCAAGGTAGAGTTCACTTCTCTGTCTCCAGCGATTAGTCCATTATACAGGCCTGCTAGTACAAAGAGTACTACTCTTTCTAAAACACCTTAAATTTAATGTTTTTAACAAACATAACATTCTACCTTTCTTAGCAGATCGAGTGAGCTAGGAATTACCGCTTAGGACAGACAGTTGTTTGAAATGTTGTGTCCATAATCGTACTTGCAGCAAGTATGCCACGTTTCACTATTTTGCGAAAGGGTCACTGAGACGATCTAGTGTCCAACTGTATTTTATTTTCTATGATATTTTTGAACTGTTGAATTTTATGTTGGTGAATCTTCGTGATGAATATTTTTTACGCTAGAAACTAAATTGCCTGCACAAGATCCAGGCACGAGTCAAAGTGATGTAATCAAGAAAAATATCAAAATATTTTACCGAGTCGGTGTATACAAAATCGAGGCATTTCTTATGATATTTTTGTCAAAGAAGTACCTACTGAGATGGGATGGCAATTATAACAAAAATCACGTATTTAAATCACTCAAAATTCACTTCGACTCTATTGCTAGGAGGGCGTCGAAATTTAAATCGAGGCCTCGTTAAATAAATCGGCCGAACATTTTCTGACGCAGACGATGGATTGAACATTGTTTTAGCAACTGGGCTAAAGTACAACTTAGGTTTAATTAAGTTGCAATAGTCTTCAATCTAATGTAAACTTGGACTATTTATATCCTTCACCTTACAGACATGAGGAATTGAAGCAGATTAGCATTGACGGCTTCTTTGTGGCAGCCGCTAGAAGCTAAATACTGTCTTGGTATTCCATATGAGTACGATGACACATGCAGATGCAACGATTACAGTGGTCAACATACTAGCTCTGTCGCTTTCTTCTTTTAATATTATATTTTTCTCTACGATTACTTCGCTAGGGACAACGTCCGCATCGTCCAACTGGAAAAGATATCACATTTAGCGACGGTGAAACGTTTTATGTAGCACTGTTTATTTTTTTGGACACAAAGTGCTACCAGATATGAATCGGCCACAAACTACATAGTGGATTTACTACCATGATGGGAGATGAATTGAAAGTAATGAAGTAGAAACAGTATACAGGCAACTAATCTATGTAGCAAACATCCTACAAAATTAGCTGTGGCCAACTGTGTATTATTTCCTGCTGATGTGATGGAATATCAGGTTCATTTATTTTTTAGTTTGTCTGTAAATATCATAATTTATACTGTTTGTGGGAAGTAGGGCTTGATTTAAAGAATATTAATTTGTAGTAGATGATATGAGTGATGATGTCAAGCTATTCTCTCCTTACTTCTGCACTTCTTAAGCCTTTCCCTCTTCCTTCTCACCCCCCCCCCCTCTCACTCCCCCCCCCCCCCCCCCCCCCCCCAATGGCACGTCTTGCCTCGCCCTACGTGTGGCACTCACGGTTAATAATACAGTGTGGATTATGTCAATGTGTGATGGTAGATATGAGAGATGAAAGATGAATGATACAGAGTAAGTGAAACAAGTTATATGAGAAATAATGAGGTTGATGCAGGTTATAGGAAGTACATGGATACCCATCGGTCCGACTTGCGCCCGAATCCATCAAGCCGTTCTTGCGGGAGGTCAAAAAAAAGTCTGTGATGGTGCTCGGGGTACGGCACAAAATAACACAAAATGGACTGGACGTGAGTGCTGGGAGGTAGGTTTCACATGAATCAACAAACTCAAGTTTCTCAGTAGCATTTCCACAGACTGAAGGAAATGAACTTTGTTAGGTGGTCAAATTTCTTTGAATTGCCTTGAGTACCTATTGGAAAGTCCCACGCATGCCTATGTATGGGCACAGACTACAGAAGCTAAACTGTTTAGCTTCTGTAGTCTGTGGTATGGGTTTGCATTTACCTTGGTAAGATATTCATTCAGAAATTTAGTTTCTAAGAAAAGCTGTTCAGATTTGCAGTATGCATGACCGGTAATGCAACGTAGTCTAGAAGCTGTCGACCATTTGTTGTCTTGAGGTTGATGGAGAGGAAAGTTCTGAAATCTGTAGCGAATAAATGCCATCGTTGCATGCATATTACTCATCTGTGTTGCAAATTCTCCCAAGATCTTCACCGCAGTTATATAACTAGAAATAATGTAGAATAATTGAAACAAACAACTTAGTATTTGTCCATCCATTCATGTTTTAGTAATGAAATGAACTAGGTTATTATACTGAATCCTACTGAATTTTCAGTTAGCATCTCTATTTATAATCAAACTGTAGTTTGCTATGAAATGTGTGAGTATTTATGATATGAAATATATTATTCAACTGAAGAAATTTTATTTGGTTTGACGTAAGTCCACTCACGTTACATTGTTTTCACTTTCTTCGTCGTCTGCTTTACTCCACGGCTTTCGTTGAAGTTCTTTGATCAATTCTAGTGTTTCTCTTCTCAGACCACAATGTTTCATACCTAGTTTCTGAAATTCCTCGTCTGTTAACGCCAAATATTTTGCAAATTCTCTACTCTTCATTTGATTGGAAATCACAGTAGTCTGACTTTCTCTGAAATGGATGTTTCATTTTGTATTATTATTGGTGGAAACTCAAATTAGCATAATTGAAGTACGATTCTCTTCACTTGCATCAATAACCATGTAGGCAGTGGCGTGTTGAAGTCCTCACAAGGACCGGTGCCAGACCACCCTTCTGAAGGAATACACCCCACCCACCCCACTTATTGCGAAGTGGGTGATTTCCGGAAAAGAAGTATATAAATATACCCCAATGGGGAGGGGGGGGGGGGAGGGCCCCCCACATTAGCCCCGCAGGGATTTTTTTTATTTAACGTATTTTTTTTTTACAATGATTTTGAAGGATTTTCAGTCTTCGCCATGTTGGGTTGGTTGCAATTTTATTTTGAGTGATATCTTAAGGAGTGAATGAGCAGGGCAGCCAACTCACGGGAAATATATAATTCAGTAACTAGTCTTACATACAGTATTCTACTAGTATACTTTTATGACAATTTATAGCTACACACAATGTTTCTGTGTATAAACATGTTAATAAACATCTATTACGTCCTAAAATTAGATAAGAACTGAAATGGTTAGCTTCAAACTTGTTAATTTTGATTCTAAAACATGCATGGCACCCAACTATTCATCTCGTAGTTTTATTCAATAGCCGAGATAAGAGATAATTATCGGCATGTCACGGTCTCATTCCGCATACTTATTCTTCGATATATCTATAATAAACATACTACCCCCATGTAGTAACCCATTTCTTTGTACACGCAGTGCACCATAGTAGCGCGTCAACAGTGTGACTTCAATTGTGACTTCACGACAGCAGATATTATTTTGTTTGCTTAGATAATTACATCCATATTGGGTAGGTCCACCCACCCCTTTTTGTACCGTGCCCGGGCACCAAAATAAGATAGGTCAACACGCCACTGCATGTAGGTGAAATGGTAAAAATAAACATTTTGTAGTGTACTAGACATTGCTTCAGGACTGGTGGAACTGTTAGCATCATTCAGGTATAAAACCCTGGACTAGGAATCATTTAAAAGGTGGTCAAATTCAAAATGAATGCTGCCACTGAGTTCCATCTAATGTGTACGGTAGTGGATAGTGACCAGAGCATTTGATATGTATCCGTTTGATATTTTAAATTATATGTCTAGCCTCGAGAGATGATTGATATCATTACCCACGGCTTTTGTACGCTGTGGTGTGGCCCGCAAAAATTAAAAAATAAATTACTTGGCATGATTGGTAAAAAGGTAAAGCATCACATACCTAATTAGTCATCTATCTATTCTTCTTCTTGTTTCCCCTATTGATTGCATATAGATAAATTTGTTACAAATTTTAAATAGGTATATTATTTATACTCGAGAGGTTTGGATATTGCCAACATATTGTGATGCAACACCAATTTTTCTCCCAAAATATGCAATACCCAAATATATTCAGACCTACTACAGCCGAAATGATGAAAGATAATCTTAATTTTTGGAAATATTTCCCGAAATAATTTTTTGGTAATTTTTGAACCGTAAAATGTAAAAAGAGAACATCTGTGGCAGAATTTTAATTTGTACTCTTTTATTTTCTGTGCTCACGTTCAAATTCGACAATTTGGATGAAATCAATAAAACAAACATGCCACATTACACGACAATTGTTAAAGTTTAGATAATGTGATCAAAATACATCTCCCATGAACTCTTATAGATAAATTAAACAGACACTGTTCAGAATGTTCAATTCTTTCCTCTTAACATTCTATGCTATACTAGCATTGGATAGTTTTTTTAAGTGCATGATTACCTGCTCCTAGAAATGTTGTCACTGGCAGTAGAGTTATCGTCTTCTGTCGGGTATCCTGACGATTCGGACAATATGTCATTCTCCAGGTTATATTTACGAAATCCACAACGGAGAATGTCAGCTATCTGCATATTCAAACCCAAAAGATATATTACAGTCAAACAATTGATGTATCTGAGTATGAAAGTTGCATACTTTCATCCAAGTTCAGCTCGAACAAATAAATTCGAATGAATTGAGAAAAGTATTTATTTAGGAAAAAATTCCTTGTAGAAAACAGCTTCTATAATATTGACAAATTCTTCGTGAAAAAATGAGAATACATACTGTGTAGGCCTTCTCATAATTTCTTTAAACAATCTTGACCAGTTTTAAATAACCAAACAATTATGAACATGTATTCTGTATACATCAGCCCACGTGTTATTTAGATGTCTTTCAAACCTGTTGGTAATTTCTTTCTTTTTAAATACAAAACTACTTATAGGCCAATTCACAATGCAATGCGAACATTAACGCTTGACAGCAATACTAACGCGAGATATGTTTGCATTATTGGATGTCCTTGATCTATTCACAACCACCATCAACCATAATGCTAAGATAAAAATGAACATGAAAACTTGCAAGCTCCAAGATTTCTTGCTGACATTACTCTGAAAGATAAGAACCAGCCAATAGAAACCTTGAATTTTGGAGCAATTAGAGATAAGTGGCAGGTAAACTAAACCACCTGTACTGGTCGCCAAATTTAGTTTGACGGTTCAGGTTGTAGCGGCAATGGAATGACCTTGAATTCTGATTGGCTGATATTTTCGTGTTCTACAGTGATGATAGTGTGCTTTGTGGACAGATAGATTGGATTTCATATCGTATCATTGTGTTCACATTGTGGCGTTAGAATTACATGTTAATGTTAGCGTCAATTTGCATTGTGAATGAGCCTTACATACAAGCCCACTGTAGTGACAAAATGCAAATAAATTAGTTATGTCTTCAGGTAACATATTAGGAACCGGATACCCACCAAAAATACCCGGGCAATTTCAAAAATAAAATCGAGAAACAATTTTTTTGTTTTTACATATCCCTTTTAATTTTCACTGTTCTGTCCTTTATCTAACTCTAACAGTGTTTACCAGCACTGTTGCTTATGTTATTGGAAGCTTCCATCTCATTGGCTACACTACTCGCTAACTACTCTCTATTCGCTATAACTGGACATTACATTTGTCACGTCTCACTCTTAGTCTTTTCTCTCACAAAAACATCAAAGCAAACGATTATGTATACGACTGACAACAACGAAAAGGAAAGAATTAGGCCTACTTTGAAAACCCACAATTTTCTTTTATGAAGAATAAGGAAGATGCTGAGTGAAGGTAGTTCACGACCATATACAGGTAGTGTATTTAGCCTGAAAATTAAAGAGCAGGCGGCGGGAGGGGAATTCTTGACTTGACGTTGACTTCTAGGTTTGATGTTCTCGAATTAAAAGCGGTCTAGGAGCGGAGGTGACAAAACGTAAGAAGGACAGTAATGCAACGTTGACTTCACTGAAACGATTCTTGTTTGTCGCGTGGTAACATAATAATACCTGCTACCAGTAATGCACTTCCCATACCTGGGCATCACTAAAATAAATCAAATCAAGGCATTGGGCATTGGCATAGGTATCAACAATATTGTCACATACAGGGTAGCACATCGCGACCAATTTCATTTGTTGTTTTTTCATTTTTTCAAAATGATATATAAAGGCGTTTGACCAAGGGTTATGGGTGATTTTTAAATTTTTCAGCGACTCATGGGAAATGTTTCGATGCACATTATGTCAAGAATGATGGATCTTTATGGGTACTTTATGCGTAATCAATCACGTTCAAGGGAGTTTTAAGCTATTGAATAATTACAATTTCCAATGTGCGGTGGAATCAAGATCTATTAGAAAATACCAATTTCAGGATGAAAAAATTAAAATTGCTTGTGATGCACCATACGAAAATGTTATCACCACATTTGGATGAAAATAATGAAAACTCATATATTCCTCACACAACCAACAACAATAGTTAATGTATTTACTAGAAAAGTAATAATCTTTACCTCGTGAAATCCCTTTCTTGTCGCTATTAAGAGAGCAGTCCCTCCACTTCGATCTCGTTCATCTTTATTAGCACCGGCATTTACTAGAATCTCAACAATCTCTACCTTCTCTTTCGACGCCGCCCAGAACAAAGCCTAAGACATTCGAAAAACAACTTATAAATCAACGTACTCAGGCCCGGTCCTAGTGACTTTTCATGCGTAGGCGAGAGTCTAGAATCATTCTTCCTTGGCTTGATCTTTGTCACTTGTCAACCAACTTACCAAGCAACCTACGTCTGATGAAAGCAGCTACTTGTGGAATATGAGGCGGGTGCTTTTCGAATTTCCAGGGAACTTAATGCATACACATCTATTCTTATTTTTATGAATGGACATGTAGTAATATTGTCATTAACTTTGTCATTGTCATTAACACTAACTATTGTCATTAACTATTGTCATTAACACACAAGATGTAGGTCTATGAAAGGAATTGTGTAGAAAATGTAACCATAGTATATAAATTAAAAAAATCGTGTATTTTAGGAAGAAATATGCCGCCCCTAGAAAAGTGCCGCCCGAAGCAGCCGCTTACGTCGCTTCCGCCCAGAACCGGACCTGAACGTAATTACAATCACAAACAATTAAAATCATAAATTTGACCTGGTTTTAGTGGGTTACTCCCAATACTTATTTAGCACGTTGGTTAGATTGAATGAATGAATGAATGAATGAATTGTCTCTGTTGTGCATGTGATAGTGATACAGTTCAAAAGCGCAAGGTTTGATCTGTTGACCACTCTTCCACCTAACTGTGTGTTATGGTAAACATTTTTACAATACAGGTACAATAAGCATAGGCAGCAAAGTCCTAACATTATTGAGGGGTCAAGATTGATAAAGTTGTCAAGTTTGTTATAGTTAATTGTTTTAATTGGACCTATCACATGATTACTGGGGGGCCGGACCCCCCGGCTCCGCCGCCTCTGTCAATAAGAGATATAATTTGATTCATATTGCTTACAGATAAAGAGATAGAAACTAAAATGTAAGTAAACATTACTGACATTTTAGTATTTTCATGCCTATTTGTTCAACAATTACAAGAACAAAATCTAGTCCAACTCAGTTCAAGATTGTCTCCAAGGTGAGGAACCTCTAGTCGATAGACTAAAGTAGGTTCGCGTTATTAAATGTAAGTGGCATTGTTGACTATAAACTTAAAAGAGATCAATAATTTAAGTTGGACTCTTATCTAGGAACAGAAATAAACCCTCGGGGCAAACATTGGTATTGCATCGTGGTTGCGAACTTGTGAAGCAACTCAATATCCGTGTTGAAACTTTGCGGTACAAGTTTTATCTCCGTTATTTTGACTTGAAAATGTATTTCTGTATCTGTGATGTATGCCTTTATATTCAGTCACCACTTATACATTATTTCTGGATTCAGTGACCACATCTGGTTGACTGGATGTATCATATCTTTTCCTTTAAACTTATGTTGCAGTGGGTAAAACAAACCTATTGATTAAGACGTCCCCAGTCTCTATAGGGCAAAAATTTCCCGCCAGGATGATTTCAGATATAAATGATGATAACGTATGAACAGTGCAAGATACAAAATTAGCTCGTAAGATGCAGACCTTTGCATAAGATGCAGAGAGATTGGGAAGTAAAAGGGTGAACTTGGTCAGGGAATTTGAAAACCAAAGTGCAGCTGCAAATGCAGATGGCAGATGAGGCATCTCGCATAGCTTGTTTAACCCGGTGGTGGACACAATTTTCCTAAAAGTATCAATTTGGTGTTTCCCTTGTATTATACGTTATTTAATGTTTTTACCTATAACCTACTGCTGTTACTCTACAGAACATTGTTGGCCTACAAAACGTGATATTTCAAATTAATAGATGCACCAAAGTGCTACTTTACAATTCTGAATGCAATGAAAATAAAAAATAGATGCTATATTTACATGTCTCTAGTTTGAACCAGTAACTCACCGTCCACCCTTGACTGTCTTGTACATCAAGATTGATGGTATTAGCTACTAGTTGTAGCACTACTTTGACATGGCCTTGTTTACAGGCAAACATCAGCGGTGTCAGTCGATGCCTCTCCATCGCATTTACATTAGCGTTGTAACGTATCAAATGATCCACACATTTCAATAACTTCTCTTCGTTTTCGATATTCGAGGCACAAGCTGCCATTAAAGGTGTGAATAGTTCTGTAAGTAAAAAATCACTGTGGATTATTTCAAGTAACAAATCTTTTCATTGAGAACCTGAAACGTGAATATAGATTGAAACTTTTTTTGCTTCACAAGTGTCCATACATAATGGATTTATAAATATTTTTTCCTGGCTTTCACTTTTATATACAGTGAAACCTCTATGCATCGTTCCCGGATCCATCGTTTTCCTGCTTGTATCATTCATTATTTCTCACCCTACTCCCATATAATAAATGTCAAATATTCCTGGATCGATGGTTTTCCTGCATGGATGGTTCTATTTTCCTGGTCCCTTGAAAAACGTTGGATAGAGGTTTCACTGTACCATACGACTCATTCTATAATAATGTGACCGGTACAGGTGGCTCAGTTTCTAACGTGCTTGCTTCTTGCAATCAGGAAGGTGAGGGGAATATCGAACCTCGTTCGATCCCTGCCACCGTCCATCTTTACAGGGGTTTTCTGTGGTTTCCCTCTGTAGTGCTGGGATGATTCCTACAACATAGGTAATCTATTTTCTTTCCATTATCCTTCCCATTTCTTATTCTTTCTTTGCCTCGTTGAAACGATACTACCTTTCATCCATATCCTCAATTGGGCTACAACGATTTTGTATTAACTTTGTTACTTTGATGTTGATAAAAATTGAAAATATAGAAGTTTGTTGACCAGTGTGAGGCTTATATGTTTTTAATGAATAGCCCTCTTTAGTTTGATGTCTGCTGGAACGATGAGGGGGAGACAGCCATGGCCTAATATCAAGAAATCATTCCAGTGATCACTTGAGTGACTGAGGGAAACTACTATGCACCTCATTCACGATGGTCGACGTGATGGGAATCAACACCGGACTCCTAAGTGATGGTATTTTCTGATCTACCAGACTCAGTCCTCCCCCTATTCCCCGTAACAACTGAGGGAAACTTTGATGCAAACTGTGGATCATGAGGGCAATGCCACGAAAGCCGGTTGATTTCTAGATTGGGTCGACTCCCCAGATTGGACAAATGTACCCACCCTTATGGAAATTTGGGTCAGCGCCCTCTTGCAGGAGATATTCAACTATTTCGTGGTGGCCAAGACTGCAGGCGTGCATCAAGGCATTCCATTCTCCAGTCTTGAAAAGTTGATCGACAGACACCCCTAGAAAACAGACATGGATCAGGATCAGTTTCCTTCCTTGTAGAATAATCTTTATTCATCATGTACATGTATAATATACAAATACAATATAGTCAAATAGGGCAGGGTTTGGTCGGGTGACTGCACTTCCACCTAACCTTGTCATAATCAAGTTATGAGTTACAAGATGAAAATAAAAATATTGAAGAATGAAAATTGAGAGTATCGGAAATTGTTGATTTCATATTAGACTATTTCAACATAACAGAACTTACACAGAATGTAATAATTATTGGTAAAAACATTGCACAATTGAGATATGCCAGAAAAAACTAATGCTATCCATGTTGGTTAAATACATCATTAGAAATAAAATAAAATAAACTATATGTGGCTTATGGTACGGTATGGTCTACAATAGTAAAGAATAGAGGTAATACAAATGCCCATGCTATCTACTATAGTCAAGATAATCAGCTACCGAGTGATATGCTTTTTCCGCGGATTCTTCTGACAGATATTGTCTGATTTTGGCACTGAAGACATCTTTCATGTGCTGAGGTAGTCTATTTTATAATTTGTGTTAATAATTTATAAATGATTGCGTCATTCATTGCTATGTTTCACTGGACTCATTTTATTTTATTCTTAATTAAGAACTATTTTTAATGTAAGCAATCCATTTATTATTATAACTGAAAATAGTTTTGGGTTCATGAAACCAGAAATATAAAATATACATCTTTGGCACCCCAAAGATGTATATTTTCCCATATACATTTTCCCTCGTCCCAGAAAAGTGGGATTGTCTCAGATGATTGATGGATTTATCTCTTGCCCCAGTATCCGGAAAGATAATTTTGGGGCACTCATTTGTCCCAATTTGGGAAAGGAATCAAGATTTCCAATTTTACGGGAAAATAAATGTATTTCCAGGCGACAGACACTATACCACTACCACAGTGGTAAATGATTTGGATTATTCACAGGTGAGATTTACCAGTATTAGTCTGACTCTGGTCGAGCTCATGTTCGGTTACCCATTTCTACGTTTACCGTGGTTCATTAAGGGGTACCTACCCACGGCGTAACATTTTCAGTGGCAAAGTGATATACAAACGATCGTAGTGGCTTTCTGCCTTTACTTAATGCACTGAAAATGCTTCGTACCATTCAGAGAAGTATGTTCGTGTATGTATCGTGTAAGTATGTTTGTGTTTTCACGAAAATTCGTGAAAATTCGTGTTTTTTGTACATATTTTATTAGTTCAAGAAGACTTTCATAATAACAAAGACATCATAATGGACTTTTTGAAAATTTATTTTGCTACTCCTTCCCCAAGCCCCGCAGGTATTTTCTTGAAATATGGACCTTTTCCAAGTAATTGTTGCGATCTATATACAGTTTTGAAGTCCAATAATTGAACCTTCATGGACATTCTCGAAGTCATTTTTTCGATCTCCACCAGCAAAGCCCCGTAGGGAATTTTTTGAAATATGTTCATTTAAAAAAAAAATTGCGATTTACAAAGTAGTTTAGGAGTCTGGTGATTGAACCTTCATGGACATTCTCGAACCTACCAACAGGTTAGGTAATAATTCAAATATCATTTCAAGTAACTCAATAACTTTGTAATTGTTCCATGTCTAGGTAGCTTAGTTGCTAGTGTTGGCGGTTTCGGATCCCGATGCGAAAGGTCCTGGTATCGAATACCATTGGGGACTGCTTTTTATCCGTCGTATTTTGTTTAATATACCCATATGCAATTGTACAAATCCTCAATGGACAGTAGCTCAGAGTCAGAGATAATTCCTTTCTTCCCTGGATAAATTTATCACCCTGTAATAACTCTCATTACTGAATTAATCTAATTAAATGTTGAGTGAAATATAACAAAAAAGCAGCTCTGTATGGGATTCGATAGCGAGTCACTCCGGACCACTATCCGAAATCGTCTACGCTAGCCACTCAGCTACCTGGACATATGAAATTCAGAAAGTTGTCGAGATACTTGAAGAAGAAATTATAAATAAAACTCGACCTGTCAATTGCTCTGCTACCCTGGTAGAAATACTGGACTGTTGACCAATTTGCTCGAAAACTTTTGTTTGTGGAAAATTGACTCAAGTACCAGGGAAGCAGAATGCCGCAACAGGTATTCCACCTGACACAAATGAATTCAAATAATCTTTCAAACCTCAGCTCTCCTACCAGAGGAGCAGAATATACCAACAGGTTAGGTAATAATTCAAATATCATTTCAAGTAACTCAATAACTTTGCAGATGTTCCATGTCTAGGTAGCTTAGTTGCTAGCGTTGGCGGTTTCGGATCCCAATGCGAAAGGTCTTGGTATCGAATTCCATTGGGGACTGCTTTTTTTTCTGTCGTATTTTGTTTAATATACCCATATGCAATTGTTCAAATCCTCAATGGACAGTAGCTCAGAGATAATTCCTTTCTTCCCTGGATAAATTTATCACCCTGTAATAACTCTCATTACTGAATTAATCTAATTAAATGTTGAGTGAAATATAACAAAAAAGCAGCTCTGTATGGGATTCGATAGCGAGTCACTCCGGACCACTATCCGAAATCGTCTACACTAGCCACTCGGCTACCTGGACATATGAAATTGCAAAGTTGTCGAGATACTTGAAGAAGAAATTATAAATAAAACTCGACCATGTCTATTGCTCTGCTACCCTGGTAGGAATACTGGACTGTTGAACAATTTGCTCGAATACTTTGGTTCGTGGAAAATTGACTCAAGTACTAGGGAAGCAGAATGCCGCAACAGGTATTCCACCTGACACAAGTAAATTCTCAAATATCTCGATAACTTTCTAGGTAGCTGAGTTGCTAGCGTTGACAGTCTCCGGAAATTGATGTGGAAGGGCTTGATATCGAATACCATGAAATTTGTTTTTTGTCATCTTTTGTTTAACTAGATGCAGTTGTGCTAATCTGTAATGGATATAAGCTTGAGAGAAAAAGCCTTTTTGTCCTAGATAAATTACTCACATTTCAATAATTTACATTACTGAATCAAACTAGGCTACTGAATTAGATTAAATTTAATACCCTGATTTCTAGTGAGTTATAACATATTTCACACTGAATGATGTATTATTAGGATACAACCCTCAGATATGGAGAACAACACAATAAGTACATTGTCATTACAAGATTGATTGATTTAATGAATTTATGTACAGGAACAACAATACATATTGACAGTACAATTCCAGTTGTATTCACAATGATAATCAAACTCTGTAAAATTGATAACTGGTAAACAGTAAAAATGCATCTATAAGAAGTAAATGGAATCTTGATCAGTTCAAGAAGACTTTCATAATAACAAAGACATCATCATGGACTTTTTGAAAATTGATTTTGCTACTACTTCCCCAAGCCCCGCAGGGATTTACTTGAAATATGGTGATTTTCTAAGTAATTGTTGCGATCTACATACAGTTTTGAAGTCCAATAATTGAACCTCCATGGATATTCTCGAAGTTAATTTTTCGATCTCCACCAGCAAAGCCCTGCAGGGAATTTTTTGAAATATGGTCATTTTTCAAAGTGAATTTTGCGATTTACATGCAGTTTAGGAGTCCTAGATTGAACCATTATGGTCATTTCCAACGTTATTTCAATATTTCAATCATGGACATTTTCGAAGTTATTTTCGCGATTTCTAAATAAATAAATTTTTGGTGGGGTGCAAATGTCGTTTGGTGGGGCACGCGTCCCACCTTGGCCCCCTTTCAAGTTTTAACGACGTCCCTGCTTGAGTATTCTAGAAGTTGTCGAAGCAGATAATATTTAGGAATCTTGAAATATATGTAAAAAATGAGAACAAATAAGTTGGTAATATTATTGTCATACTATTGAGTTGGCCATGCAGAGACTTACCAATACAGCAACGAAACTACCACTTATCTTTCGATCACCGCATTATTTCATGTTTCCACTCTTTTTACTCACTGCACAATCTAATGGGAATGCGATTTATCACGAGATCCATCAAAACATTTTGCTAAATATTTAACAAATGTGCCAATATTTTTCCACTGTGATATTTAGTACTAACGCGCACTTCATCCTTCTTCGTGACTTCTCAACATGAACATCATTCGATAAATATAATATGCCTACCTACCAAAAGGACCAAGAGTCGGGAGGGACGAAAACGTCATGAATGAAAACTCAAGTTTTATGCTATACTGAAATTCACGCGAAAAGACAGACAATATACCTTGTGTTCAAAGCTTTGAGTTAGAAGAAATACGTGACTTACAGTATAGTTGAACAAATCGTCAACGCATAGATGGTCAACGCAATGGTTTATTACCCTTAAAGAGTGCCAATAAAATGTTCCAGCAACAAGGATGGTTAACATAATTATGTTCATTATAACAATGACTAGTCTATCGGTTCTCTTGAAAAATGTATATATTTATGACTCCCCGGCTCCCTCCCTCCCGACAATCGAGTAAAGATCAGAAAAGGCTCTAAATATTCTTCTTATTTCTTGCTAAAGAAATGCTTCTTCAAAACAACAACATTGACATATTATTGATATTATGGAAGTAAAAATATAACGTTAAATTTGCCGGAAATGTAATGAAACATACAAATTCGTAATTATATATATTGGTTGAGCCAAATTTTCGAGGGGTGATCTGCACCCCTCGAAAAGATCCGACGGGTGCTCTGGACCCTGAGCACCCACGGAGTCGGCGCCCCTGAATCACACAATCATTCAAATTCACATAAACAATCATTCATTCTGTTGTATAAGTAACACACATTTACAATTACATATTCACAATCACACAGCCAGTTAAAAAAGTATAAAAGACACCATTAATACAAATGTGCATATAGCCTAAGTAATAATGTAGTATGAAGTAGGAGATGGCAATTGAAATCATGTTATGTTCCAACACATTCGATACATTACTTTGAATATAAAATTCAACAATGTCATAGATGCTCATGGTCACAAGGTACGTAAGATGTAAAATGTATTCTATTAATTGAAACTGAATCATGAATATTATTTTCTATACGGTAATAGCAAACAACTTGTTATTCTGTGGGATAGAACCCATACAAGAGTGATATAATGTGAGCTATTAGAATTTGAGGTAACATTTAAAAAGTAATTCAACAAGAAACATTGCAGCCATCTCAAGTAGGCCCATGACCATTCTTTTTCTGAATTTAAACAAACTTTCGTGTCCTCATAATTAAACCTGAATAATCACTCTCACAATACAGACATTGCTAATTGAAATGTGGTTACTAATTACAACGTGGAAATGATGAGACGGAAAAATCGGATTTGTAAAATGCAAGGCGCGCAATGGTTTGACTTTGGACGGGATAAAATCGAAAGCCTGCGTTGCACCGTGGATCAACCAAGTACAATTTCAACTATACTCTTTGAATTTCTACGAAATAACTTGTGTACTGTAAATAGAAGTTTTTAAAATTCAATTTATTTTATTTTAATGTTGCTTAACGACCCAACCAACAGCTAAGTTATACGGGGGTACGAATGAGCGGGTGATAATGAAACGATGAAGTGATGATATAGGTGAAAGGACGTTTACAAAAACCCATGCCTTATGCGGGCCTACTCACACTCGACCCGATTTCAGTTTCTACCGATAGCGTTAATTGACTAAGCAACGGGTGTGGCTTTTTGAAATTAAAAAAAGAATTGAAGAATAAGAAAAAGAAATTCGATGAATGAACAATACCCAGTTATATACATATATACATATTTCTTCTTTTTGTTTAAAACTGGGACGTTTGACGGTCCCGAGAACATTTCTCTGGTCGCCGGGACAGAAAGTTCAAAACAAGGATCCCGGGAAATCCGGGACGTCTGGTCACCTTATGATGAACCAATGAAGTGCTGGTATTGTGACAAAGTTTATATATGTTTATAAAGTATTACTTCAATTACTATTACTTCAATCTTGGATTTCTCGCAAGTGGAAAAGTTAATTGTGTCAAAAACTAGAGACAGATCACAGATCTAAAATGAGATAATTCACATTTCGCAAAAAATCGGAGAAGTAACTTATTACACGCTCGATTGGGAGATTTCAATTCGATCCTCTTCATGAAAAATATCTCGCTGACAAGTATCAACAGTTGATTACAAATACGCTACCGTACCGAGAAGAGAATTAATTAGCTTATTGCTGCTCGAGAAGAAGCTGAGTAACATTTTCAATTTCCGCAGAACGTAATCAAGGTTTTATTCAGAATTAACGAACTGTCAACATGTCGTTTTTTAGGGTCGTCTCAACGAAATACATCGCAATCTTGATAAAGCAACTGAGTTTCAAATGGCTGAGTGCAACTTTGCTATCTATAAGGCCTACACATACCTTGTACTAGTGCTGCTTTTACACCCTGAAGGTTACCTCGTACAGTTTCCACACGTAATCTTGCTATCTCCTGGTCCATATTCCCTCTCGACCGTCTTCCAGCACGCACTGCACAAATCAATTCATATCTTTCAGTTCGAAATTCGTGAATTATGGTGATGATAACGAACATATCACTGCCTCCATGTACCTACCTTCGTTACACTTCAACAGAGGATCAACAACAACGTCTTGTTGCGAGAAGATGAATGTCTACGCGAACTTACTATTATTAGGCATGCACGCTCTTATGTCATGGATACTACAATCTACAAATAAATCTGAACTCATTAATGAGACAATCGTAAAGTGTTTGAGCTGCACGTGTCACATGCAATATTAGCTTAAATACTTCGACGTTTATACGTCAACATTCAAAACATGAGAAAATTCCTTTTGGTGTTGAAAGCTTTAATACAATTAATTGTACTGCGGCTTTGAATTAGTGCGCGCTTGTATAATAGATGTGATCACCACTCGTTAAAAGATTTGGTGATATGCCAATTTGAGATTCAACATGAGGGAATCAGTTGGAATAGCGTGCCATTTAAATATAAACGTAACCTTTTCCCTTGACATATTGACACACCTGGCGTTGCTGGCCACCTCATTTCCTCTTTTGATAAATACTGACCACAGCCCCTATCCCCTTCGTGACGCTGCATTCAGTGTGAACTCAAATTTTGATTTATGTATCAGTTCTTACTTTTTTGTATAGCTTAGCTTTTGAGCAAATAGAGGTGATTGAGGATAAGATATATTTGTATTATTTTTTGTATCAACATCGGAACTTGATATAAAATCATTGTATCCCGAATCAGGCTATGGATGATAGGCCTAGTATCGTTTGGAAAGGGGCACCACAACTTCCACAAGGGCGATCTTACCACCCCAAAGAATAATTAAAACAAGATAACTCATTGAAGGGGAACCCAACCACAAAAATATATCAAATTTTAGGTTATTTTTTGATGTACCAATGTTGAAGTAGTACATTAAAAATTGAAAATTTTAAAAAGTTCAAAATTCCGAGGAAATTTTGGAAAAACCACGTGAAAATACGTTGAACTTGTTAAAATACGTTTTGTGACCATTTTCAGTGTCAACCAAGCATAAACAATTGTAGTGGCTTAACGGATGAACATATTGCTGTGAAACTGCTTCGCACCGCGCAGAGAAGTACCTTCTGAAATATTGCTGATCAAAATATCAAAATATTGCGAATATTGCCGATGAACATTCGCAATATTTTCTCAATTAACCACCCAGATGAGAACTTCTTGCCCTAGGGAGACTGGGGATGCCTTAACAAACAATAAATCTTGAGGTAATAATTTCAGGGATACAAACATTTACATTGGGGAGAAAAAATCTTGATATTTTTTTCTTATTATTCTTTTTTTTTTTTTTTGACTGAAAGAAGTAAACAGAATAATTCAATAATAGAATTAGATAGTAATGTCGAAATGCAATTTTTGATATAACATAGAGTAAGGAAGTAAAATTATTATCACTATAGATGTGCAAACAGCAGACGATGAATTTGGTGGTTTTCGTGCATACCAATTTATGGGTATCAAACAGAGATCTGTGCCACCAATGTATAAGAATTTTATAAGAAACAATGTATACATGTATCTTATTACGAACAAACTGTTTTTCGCTCAATTTGTGTATTAATTTCCTAATTTAATGATGAAATTATAAATTTTGATTAAATTCTAGAAAATGGGCCTTGATGGAGGCAAAAGTTTTAATACATATAGACTATAGTAATTACTGTTGAACATTACTAACAGATCCGAAAAATTCAAGTTTATATTTTCAATAACTTATGTTTGCTTGGAAGATGTGTAATGCAATGTTATTCATGGGAGCTTACAATATAGCTTATGTAAATAAATAAACTGCTGATCCAAATATTCTAAACACTGTAGTTGTATTATTGGCTGGTCCAATAATTTATTAATAATATTGTTGGGCCTACTGTAGGTGAATATTTCATTTTAATTTAGTAACTATTTGGGCCTATTTCCGGGTTGATAGATAATGTTGTGATAGTAGTGGATACCACAATTTTAAATCATCCTGAAAGTTGAAGCCCTGGTTGTGATAAGCTGCTAAAATACGCGACTCCACAATCGCCCAGTTGTTTGCAATTTGCTTCCGCGCAATTTCAAGTTTCAGCTCCATCAGTTTATTAGATTTACACTACATCTTTAATGAAGATTCTATCTTACACCTAAATTGCTGAACACAGAATAAAAATCAATTAATTAGAATATAAAACTTACTAATAACTTATTTGAAAGAATAATAAATTAATGTTAGAAAAAATAAAGTGAATATAATAAGTTAATTGAATCTAGGAATAATTATAATCAAAACGAAATGAAACAGCAGACTTCAGATTTGAAAAAAAAAATCAATAATGGCTATAATTTGTGAATAAGAAAACGAAGGAAAGGGGAATTATAGAATAATAATCATAATAATATGCTACCTTTATACTGCTGTTGCAAGCAACGTTAGCTGTATTATATCCAAATTAAGTAAATTGAGCCAAAAGTAGGTAGGAAAGATCATCGAAGGATGAAGGTTCATCCCGCGCTACTACTCGACACAGGCTGCCACTCACTCCTTGGAAAAATGAAAAAATGAAAAAATTTAACTTAGCTATAGAATCAATGTACAGTGAAACCTCTATGCATCGTTTTTCAAGGCACCAGGGAAATAAAACCATCCATGCAGGAAAACGATACATCCAAGAAAATTTAACATTGATTGTATGGAAGTGGGGTGAGAAAAAATGAATGATACAATCAGGAAAACGATGGATCCGGGAACGATTCACAGAGGTTTCACTGTAATCTATTAACCTACACAATAACACATTAACACATACAGTACCATTACTCATACTCATTAGTATATTAAACCAAACAATATGGTTCTTTTCCGCTTTCATATGTATTCGATGATCTTTCCTACCCATGTGGTTTGACTTTGATGCGGATTTGTGGGGATCGTTCCATGCATGGATTGCTGGTTGCGGTTTTGTGCGGGTATCTAGGTCTGACACTTCTCCGTCAACTCATATATTGCATCATATTATTACGACAACCATCACTTGAATCTTCACACCACCGAGAACACTATGTATAATTATTATATGTCTCAAAGTGTGTAATAAAACCTGTACTAACATTCTATTCCATCAGTAGGTCTATAGATCAAATAGATATTCAATACCGCAAGGCCAGAACAAAGGACATCTTCAACTCAACTTATTAATGTTCCAAGATACCTTCTCATAATTTGGCAATTGAGTTTGTAGTGTTAAAAACAACTGCACTACACACTAACATTTGACCAAATACAAATTCAATGCTTTTGCTATGCAAGTTGAGTTGAACAGAAATAGTGTTGTCTTCTTTCAAATGTAGAAAAGTTGCAAGAACGAACCTCGCTCTTTCGATTTAAAACATACAATGGTTTACACTACCTATCCATCCATCCATCCTGGATCCATCCTTCCTAGATCCATCCATCCAAAATCCATCTTCATTCATTCATCCATCCACCCATCATCATGAATCCATAATTCATCCTGGATCAACCCATCCATCCATCAATCCACCGCTATACACTATTTAGCGCCCCCCATCCATCTATAACTTTTTCAATTTCCAGCCAGGCCTAGTTGGTTCTAGGCATAGTAATAAAACTAGAGCCAGGCAGGCCAGCATTGTGTTTGGATCAGCCTGCATGTGATCTAAGAGTCCGGCCAGTGTAAAGTGGTTAGAAAAAAAGCAAAAATTAACTTGGTACGGTATAATTGACATCTGTGGAGTTTAAGAAACCTCGTAAATACTAAAAATCAAAAATAAATAAAATCAAAAATATGCATGATACTTGAAAAAAAAGGAAATCAGCAACGTTAAGGTAATACGAGTGTAGGCCTAACACATATTTTTTAATTTTGTTATTCAGTAAAATCGAAAGCATCACAAGAATGCACCGTTTCGATCTTTGGGGACTTCGATTCGATATCAAATTGGAATATTCAATATCGAAAAAATGATCGATATCGATCGATAAACCTAAACATTCATGTTGATCGATAAACAGATAGCGATTGATGGAAATTGACTGTCTGCACTGTCCATCATGCCTACTGAGAGCAATATTTCATCAACTATGGTCACGGACACACATCAACGAATTTGCTGGAAAGAAAATGTGTCGAAAATCACTGTAAAACGTGGCCATGCAGATGTATTTCACGTCTTCGTATAAAATAAGTTTGTACTTTTATCATCGTATAGGGGCGTTAAATTATGTTCGGCCTAGGGGTGCTGGGTTCTCAAGTCTGGGCCTGCCCTTAGTGATGGTTAGAATGATAAACTTAAGAGTATACATTCAGTGTGCCCTTCCTTGCGACTCATGGTACGGCCTGGGCCATCTCTGTGTACTCTCTGCTCACTCCTTTGACTAAGATGTCATTGTACAGTGAAACTCCCTCTGTGCATGGCTCCCAGATCCATCGTTTTCCTACTCGTATCATTAATGTTTCCTAACCCTACTCCCACATATTTAGTGTCAAGTTTTCCTGGACAGATCAGAAGGTTTCATTTTCAGAGAGACTTCTGAGAGATCAGAGAGGCTTTGAATCGGTTGATAAGAGTTTTCACTGTACTTGGGGAAAAGTTCATCCTATGCAAATTTGAAATTTTCAATTTCACCAATATTTTCCAAGTTCACCCCAGTAGGCTACTCAGTTCCCAACACTGACAAGTGATAAATAGAGATAGGATAAGGATAGTTATGCAGAATTAAACCTCAAAACATGCAAGAACAAATAGCAAAACATGCAAAAACAAATGGAAAACTAAGCAAAACATGCAAAATTCGTAAAAATGAGTTAAAAACCGGATTAGCGGAAGATAAAACACAAATTTGTATATTTTTATCAATACTCTGTTTTATTAACTTCGTCAACAAAAGAAATTGTTCACTTAAACCTAGATGTGCAATAACTAACTAAAATCATTTCGATATTTGACGGCGTTAGTCGATGCCGCCTGTCTGAAATAATGTGAAATAAATGAAATGTCCAAATAACTATTTCAATTTGGAAGATTTAAAATTTTGCCGATTTATCGATTTTCTTCCTGTTGAATTTTTTCAAGGTCGGTAATATCGTTTTTTGTACAATAATTTGAAAAAACGAGAATAGTCAGACACTATGGCACAATAGGCCAGAATATGCAGAAACATGTAAAAATATCCCCAAATATGCAAAACATGCAAATTGAAAGTGTTCTTTTCAGAACCAGGGAGTGATGAAATGGATATATCCATGTTTTTGCATCGGATATGAGGCATAAATCAAAACACGCAATTGCACAACTATCCTATCTCTAGTGATGAACAATGGCATTCTTACTTCTTTGTTAGCCTTCTACATCTACCTACAGTACCACACAGGACAGGAGAGAAACAGAGAAGACACTCTTTGTCAACATTTGGATTTAGAAATACATGAAATTATTGTAACAGATAACAAACTTGACGTATATTTTATGAAAGTCAATATAAGATACACTGAAAAATTAATATGGTAAAATATAAAAAAAATATTAAGAATAAAATATACAAGAAACTAGAATAATAATAAATAATACAAATAGAAATATATTTTCCCATTAATCTAGCTGTTGGTGGGGTTGTTCTGCAAATAGAATCCAAACAAAATCCACATTTTCTTCAATCTGTGAGCCATTCCCAATAATCTGAAACAAATATTACACAATTGAATTGTATAGCATAATAGACGTAATAACTACATGAGTGTGCTGTATGCACAATAATATTGAGTGAAGAGACATGCTACTGTCTGCGCATACTTCCTAGGCAAACAAACACAAGATTTCTTTCTTGCACTCAGTAAGATATTTTCCTTTTTTAATATGTGCCATTATTATTAATTTATCTCTTATCACCGATTCTCATCTGTTTTAGGTACCGGTAACCTTATGTGTACTAAAATATGTAAAGTTCGAAAAACGCAAAAAAAAAACAAAAAAAACATCTATTTATCCACATATCTATCTCTAGGGTCTATTATTAGAAAATTTGTAATGGACCGAGGGTCAATTCTAATCAACAATGTCTTCCTGAGATAGAATTCTCTTACAAAGCAGCTTCACGACGTTATTTCCGCTTCCTGTTCTTCGTGCGCCCACATCGCCGGCTCGAGTTGGTCTTCGACTCCTGCTTCTTCGCCGTAAGTCTGAAACACATCACGACACGTTCAACTCTGCATAACAGCTAAACACCAGTAATAGCAGTGCGGTTGCTCTGCCACGCCAAAAACTGACGCTGACTGATACAGTTCTTCATGATGATTGTGTTATCTATATTAGATCTCTATTATTATTATTGGGTTCAACGACGCACGTTATGATAGCGCAGATCTAATGGTGTCGGATAGATGATTAATGAGATGATGGGATGATGAGATGAAGGTTCTTGGGTAATGGGAAGAATAGTGGGAAGGAAGCGGTTATGGCCGACTCATTGTAGAAACAATCCCGGCATTAGCCTAGACTACAAAGGGAAACCATGAAAAGCCCCTGTAAAGATGGTCAGCGGCAGGGATCGAACTGGGTTTGAAATTCTCCTCGCCTCCCGAATCACATGAAGCGAGTGAGTTAACCACTGCGCTGCATGTGCCGGTATATTAGATCTCTTTAGTAAATAAATGGAAATACAGAACGTATGACAGTATGAGGATAATTAAAATTAGGGGGAACATGCATCGGGCGGCGGTAGCGGTAATCTGTCAGTATATGTTATAGAAACACAATGATACAAAACTCTTGTTACGGTAAAGCTGATTGGTGATTGAAAATGAAACAACAAGAACAAAAACTCGACTAAACGAACAAAACACTCCACGGTAACGAAGCGGTCGAGGCCCACTTCTGATTTGTTATCCAAATATTATCCTCCCATAGTTTCAATTCCCGTGTACAGGGGTGGAAACATTACACAGGAATGTAGAAGGCGTTCATCCAAAATAACCCGACCTCTCAGACAAGCTGATCAATTTATATTTTCTGCCAACAAAATAATTGCTCAACTACAATGGTTGCCTACCATGAAATTTTCAATTTTCCAGACCTGTTTTCCATACGATTCAATGTTTTCGATATCTAGTGAAAATTCATATGCATTATGATTCAATTCTACTGATTTTTCACCACAACCCTACAACAAAACCTTCGTGAATGCATGAATATTAGGGTTTGGAGGCGCATAGAGAGCGAGATCACTTGCAATGTTTGTGATTGCAAATGACACGAATCGTGAAGAGAACTTACCCCTTGACTCTCGCAACAGGTATTCCTGGCTTTTTGTGCGGCAATAGATGCTGCTCCACCAGATCGGCCAGATGTCCTTGTTGGGCTAACATGGACAGGAACGTGCAGATGAACTCGTCGTAATTGTGGGTTCTTCGGGAATCGTCAATCTGCAAACAGTAGGAAACGCATTGTAGTCTACGACTCGTCCCGTTGCACTTTTGCCGTTTTCGCTCATCACGAAAACACGTTTTTTTTATATTTTTTATAATGCTGCTTAACGACCCCACCAACAGCTAGGTTATACGGGGGTACGAATGAGCGGATGATAATGAAACGATGAAGTGATAATAGGTGAAAGGACGTTCACAAAAACCCATGCCTTATGCGGGACTCGAACCCACACCCAACGGTGACTTCAGTTACTACCGCTAGCTATAATTGACTTAGCCTGGGGCGGCACGAAAACACGTCTCGAGTGTTCAACAGCAGGTATATTCTTTCTCCACATTCACGTAGAAATGGAGTATTATAGGCCTACCTACTTGTAATCATCAATGAAATATTTTTAAGGTCTAAACAAAGACCGTGGACACCTCAATGCGTCCACACACTTTCTAGTATGTTGGAAAATACGTCATATTGACACAGGACATCCAGGAGATGGATTGAGCTATTAGTTTTTTTTTTGTCAATAGAATACGTTAATGAATCGAAAAATGATATATAATACAGTCAGGTTTTATTTCAGAAGCTTGTTCTAGGCTTTCCCTCCTTACATGCGTTGAATTAACAAGCCTCTGAATGTTAAATGACAGTGATATTGACAAATTTATTGCTTTACATATCAAGTACAACAATATATATCAATACAATCAAACCATTTGTTTTTGCTATAAATGTTATAAAAGGCTATATGAACACTATTATCTCTGAAATGTAACCTAAAAATAACCCGGCCTGGGAGATAGAGTAGTAACTTCGTAACCTGGCTGTCAAGTGGTTTTAAAAAAATGGTCCTACAATTATATAACATGACAAAACAATAACCACCATACCTTATATCTCTTGAGCTTTTCATTCTCGTCGCGTAGACTGACTTCGCAGGCAGTGATCTCGCTCTCTAGACTCTTGAGAAGGTCGAGCAGGTCTTTAGGGGCGAATGTATGTGGCTCGAACAGCTCGGGGTACTTCGTGCACAGCTTGGTGTTCTCCTCGATAACAACGACGCTGCCAGCCGCCGCAACGGCCTCTCTTGCCACGACGGCCTGCTTGTCCGCGTCCCCGTTCCACGCCCGCCCGCGTCCTCCATCTAGGCACATCTTCTTCACGGACGCGCCGCTGGCCTCCGTCAGACGCTTGCTGGGACGCCCGCTGCCTGTAATTTACACAAGACAATGGGAATAAATGTCAATATTATCGACTATAATTGGTCCAGCAGTAGATGGCTCAAACTCTTGAAATAACCAAGAGGTACCGCTTCAAAATGGTCTTACTAGTTCATCCTTGGCCTTATTTGGGAAACAATGACCGTATATCAAGATTTCAATGTTGATAGAAAAAAAGTATTATTGACTGATTATTCAATTACTGAAATTAATAGCTCAAGATTTATTGTTTGTTGAATGAGTCATCTTATTAATATTCTCGGAGTGATAAGATCGCTCGTGTGGTGCCCCGTTCGAGTGATCCTACCTCTCATCCTTAGCCTTAATTGGGCCTACATTGTAGGTACCATCCTGGCATAAGTCTTGACTACAGAGGGTCCCCAACCAAAATATACTGTAAAGATGGACGGGGGCGGGGATCGAACCCAGGCCGGATGTGCCCCTTACATCCCGGATCACACAAAGCAAGCACGCTAGCAACCGCGCTGCATGTGCCGGTATAAATTACATGAATCAATTCTCAGGCTATTCTAGGTATGTAGGCCTAATGGGACACCTTACTTACTTTTCGTCTTCTTACCTAAAATGTTCAGCAAGGCTATTTACAAATGATAAAACACAGCAAGTGCATCGTTGGATATATGACTAAGACTAGGTATGCAAATAGAACAGCACAGGATTTCTAAAAGAAATTGCTGTGATTGAAATTTGTCAACATATATAAAATTGCACTTTTTTGGTAGATGAATTTTCAATTATTTTTTTATTGAATTTCACACATGCATATAGAATCACTTTCCCTGAAAACCATACAGCCCTAGCCTAGGTTGATAAAGACATTGAAATGAAGTTCCAAGTCTATTGGTCACTGCATTTGAACTTGAAGATTTATAGGTCTAATGAACATAAAAAAAAACTAAAGGCTCATTCACGATGCAACACGACACCAACTTCAATATGTAACAATAACGATGACGAGAAATCCAATGAATCCAAATGAATGAAATCTATTAAATCCAAACTGTCTATTCACAAAACACCAACATTAATGTAAGACACAAAAATATAAGCCAATCAGAACTCAAGGTCATTGCCATTGTCACTGCACTCTCAACCATCAAACTAGATTTGATGACCGATCCAGGTAGTTCGGTTTACCTGCCATTTGTCTCTCACTGTTCCAAAATTGAAGGTTTCAATTGGCTCATTCTCATGTTTTACAGTAACGGCCACATTAAAGCTTGGTGCTTGTAGGCTTTCCCGTTCGCGTTTATCTTAGCGTTATGGTTAGTCGTGGTTGTGAATAGACTGAGGACAACCCTTAACATTTATCACGTAAATGTTACGCGTTATTTTTAGTATTGCATTGTGAATAGGCTTCTAATTGAAAGCCAATATCCAATTACTTACCATAAGTCTTAGTTTAATCGAACAGTTTGTACAAACACAATATCTCTACACCTCTACACATGGTCGTTTGCTTTCGTCATTGAACGCAGTCTTACCCACTCTTATTTCAGTTCACTCGCGCCGTATCGACAAACCCCATTCCTCGCGAGGGGTGTACAAATCCCCAATCTTGTTGCAAATAGAATTGGCACATAGTATTTTTGTAAAATTCAAATTGACTTATTTCCTAGTCATATAAGAATCAGGTTTGTACTGCATCACACGTTATAGTCATATAGGAAATATATTACGCAAACAGATTTATGTATATATGTTAACATTTCTTCTGCTCTTTATATTTTCAATTTGAACGTGTTGAAGGATGCCACTGAGCCCAATTGAGCCAGACAATGAAATGAAATAGAATTCATTCCCTCATACTTCATTTCATTCTTACTGCAAGGTAGTATATTAAACCAACAAAACGTTCACAAAGGAATTAATCAACATGTACATTAAGTTGAAACCGGAAAGATAGAGTAACGCTATCACTCGAACGGGGTGCTACAAGCCCCTTTTATTTTCAGGACAACTTACGAAAACCAATTGAAGTTTAGTTTAATGACTAGCTCATCGATAGAGTAGTTCAACACGTTGATATTGCAGTCTACAGCAACATAGCACTACGCAGAATGAGCCCGAGGTTTGTCATACCACCACGCGAGTGACCGAGGGTTGAAATCACAAAATACGAACCTAGTATTGTTTCAGATTTGTCCTCTCCAGGCCCAAAAACACGTATCACAACAAACTTTTTGAAGTCTTTTGTGCACGTTGGAGTTGGACTATTTTGGCCAGAATTCCACCCCCAGCCTAGTTAACAATATATCAAACAAAATAGAACAACGAAAAGAAACACAATTTATAAATTTAATACAATACGCTCTTTTACACACTAAAATTTGCCAATACACAAGAAGACCTTAGAGTATAGTGAAATCTCTGTGTCTTTTCAGACGGCTGTTCAATCACTCGCAACACTTCGATGCAGTGGAACCTCTTTAGTATGTTTTTACGGAGAACAGTCTGAAAAATCTTACCTAAGAATCTATTCAACGTAAGGGAGCACATGAATGGGATAAAAAAATGGAACTTACTATGGTAATGATAAATGAATGTACTAGAGAGAAACTTACTAAAGAGGTTTTACTGCATTAATACCTTGACTGTTGACAATTAACTGTTCTTTTGACGAATATTTTACCCAGTAAAGAATTATTGAAATTAAAAATGCTCGCAATATACTAACTACGAACAACTGGTCAAGTGCATCATTAATTATTTTTAATTTTTTAGCTCCCTTTGTTTTCTGCGTCATAATACATTTTCGAACAACACACAGAAATATAACATTTTCAGAACCATGCTTGGTTACAAGTTACTGTCTACAGACTATAATATGATAAATTAGGACACAAAATATAAGAGTTACAATAAAAAATATCATCTCGCGTCAATATGTCGAAATGTAGCCATTACACTTAGGGGGCCTTCATTTTATAACTCGAGAAAATTAAATAATCCCCATCAATATTAGAGAATAAACTTGTGATGGAGGATGTGAGACGAATGATAGATGATGGAACAAAGTAAGAGAAAAAATGAAAAACAAGAAACGATGGAAAAAAGAACACGGAACACATGTACAGAGCACAAAAACATTCATAAAATGGACTGGACAATGAGTGCTGAGAGGTACGTTTCCATACGCGTGCGCAGGACATCTCAATAGGTAGTAGGTACGGCCCATTACGCAACATTGAAAACACCTTTTCTAGCAAAGCTATTTATGCAAAATATACAGGTCTAGGTGTTATCCCAATACCATCCCATTGATATTCCAATATGCTCACTTGATTAGTGGGAACATGAACAATAATATGAGCTGAAAACAAAATTTGAAACAAAAATAAAACGTAATATATTCACGTTCAAATACTAACAATGTTTTGAAAATGATTGCTCTGCATAATATTCCTGGCCACACTCTCGGAGGAAATAAAGTCAATGACGTCCACAATCATGAGCTGATAATGAGGGAGGCTCCTATTTCGCCCTACAGAGAAGTTTTTAAATTTTAAAGGATTAAAAGCAATTTTATAGGTTTGAAAGAATTGTGTTGGTGCAACAATTGCTATTCTGTGATAACTGTTTTAGATAATTTGGGATAAAACATTCAGTGTACCCTTCCTTGTGATGCACTAGTTACGGCTTGAGCCGTCTCTACAGACCCTTTGCAAACACCTACGGAGGTTCCACAAGAATCAACAAACTCGAGCGTCCCACTACTTCCACATTAACATATACTCAGCACACCCAGAAACACACTGTGCTGGAGAAATGAATGAATTGATGATTCATCAAACTTTGAACGAAATTTTAAATAATTATAAATAAACTAAATGGCTTATTTTGCCGACTAGAACATTCCAAGTTGATTTTGAAAAAGGTTTCGTTTCCTTGACATGATGGTCTAAAAATTGTTAGACCACGGTGCATAATACTTTAATGGGAGAAACGGAAACAAGTCTGTGGTGCACTTTTTGAGGTTTTTACATTCTTCAACAATCTTTGAAACTACTAAGTTTTGGTCAACCAATCCAAACTGACCAAGCTTGTGCAACATACAGTCAAGTTTGACAGAAAAATCAAACAAAACATACCAGTATTCAACATAGTTATGATTGCTAGATAAAAAATAATTGCAAGCGACCACATCTCGTTTCTGCTCTCTTATGTTTACAAGGCTAAATGAATTTCCTGTATAACCTAAGGTGAGATAACAGGGTCAGAGAGAGAAACTATCATGGTAGGGATTTGGGAATATTAACAAACAATTAATAATTACAATAACTATTTCTATACTGTAATATGCCACTATCTAGGAATGACAACAGACAGCCAGTTAGTTTCCAGGCACTAGTTTTTATAATCACAACCTGAGAGTCAATTCTTCGAAACAGAGGTAATCACCCACTCTTTTTCCAGAAAGTCGCCACTTTTCGGGGTTAGAATCTAGACAATTTTGTATTGCGCACGAGCGAATGCCATGCTGAGGGTGCTCCTACCGACGCTCGTACATTTAGGAACCGATTGTTTGAGATAATCAGCTCTTGATCTCTTGTGAAGGTAAGACTACGGTACATAGGAAGCCACTCAGCCGCACAGGAGATGCAGGCCAGTGAATATGCTTATGAAGCAAACCGACTGATCTGCTTGCTGACATGTTGATGCTTTGTCCAGTCAACACTGTCACAGGATATTTCATTTAGAGATGACAATAATAATGCCATCAAAACCTTGATACGCTGGATTTTAATGAATAATGATGCTAGTTTTTCCCACAACTTTGGAGAAAACTGGCAATTATCTCAATTTCAGAAATTACTATCAATTCATTTGTAAATATTTTACGAGAACACACTCGGTTTTATCGGGTGCTTGGTGGCCAAACTGACTGCCCAATCTCATCCCTACTACACTTTCACTACTGAATGGATATTTGGGTTTGCGCTGGACTTTACTACTAAACTATCAAAAAGAAAACCAAATAATACACACAGACACAGTAATAACTTATAACCTACCAGCATCCATGAGAGGACTAGCATGTACACCATGTGGTGAATGAGAAGACTGACTGTACCTTGCGTAGGAGAGTTGAATGCCGATCCCACTTCCGACGACGTGTCGGTGCTGGAGCTGCTAGGCGCAGGAGATGTTTGAATCATCAGCGGTGTCGAGTAATCAGCAGGGAAGAGATCTTCCAGGTTCTCAGATGCACTGACCAGAAAAGTTGATGGTTTATCAAGTGTTATGAGAGGATACATATAACAATACTGTAGCATCTATTTATTCTTTTTATAGCATTTAGAATTTGAAAAGTAACACTGGTGGATCTATCATTTTGAGACATAGTTTTTTGTAGAACACTTTAAAATCTTGAGGAGAAAATATTCTTGGTACAGCAGTTGTAAATTTTCAATGTTATATTGATGGTCTAGTGCAGTGGGGTCATCTACCAGATGTAAGGTACAATGGCTCTTTGTGACTGGGGAGATATATATATGTCATCATCTAGATAAGAAAATACTTGAATAGTAAATAACAAACACTGCATTTTTTATGTATGTATTGGAAGACACTGGAAAAGACACTTGAATAAAAAAAAAACTTGACGATGACATTTCAGAGCAGGGGGTTGATATGTCAGTCCAGAAAATGATCTTTGACATGAAATGTCACGCGGCAGGCAAGCAGTTGCGACTAGTTCAAAAAGTGAAGTGTAAATAATGATGATGGTTAAAACATACCTGAAAGGAATTACATTATGACAGGAAAAATACAAGTTTTGGCATTCAATATGGGCTTATACCAGAGCTATTTAAAAAAAAAATCTTCTCAATGATTTTCTGGATGGATTGTTTTCCTGCATGAATTGTTTTTTCCCTTGATCCCTTGAAAAACGATGCATCGAGGTTTCACTGTAACTTGTACTAAAGAAAGTAAAGGTATTAAAAAGGTAGGTATTAAAAATAAGGTATTGAAGGTATTAAAAATATCTGTTTCCTCCGTACTAGAATTTTGATATCTTATACGGATACCGTTCGATAGTCTGAAATACGAAAATACAATACTACCACCGAGGTGGAAATATCGCCAAGGCGGCACATTTACCACATTATTATAGATTTTCAACACGCACTCTCTTTCATTCAGTTACATAGTTAACCAAGGTAGCCAAGCTAACCTCTTCTAGACTTACATATTTGTTTTTGGAGTTTCATTAATCTTCGGAATGGATGGTATTTTTGCGTAATTATGTACTTCAAGTATTGGATCTGGCACGTTTGTAGAATTGGGATCTAATGGAGAACTCATTTGGGTAGGACTGATTTCCGTCTTGATTTCATCTAATACTTCGGTTGTAGATTCTATTTCGCTTGTTCTAACTGAACCATCTTCAGTAGTCATGAGAGGACTTTCTACCTTTTCTTCTACTGGTGGTTTTGATTTCTTAATTTTCGGTACAGACAGCTTCACAAGCTGTTGAAGAGCTTCTAAAACAGTCTGTCTGAAATAAAACACATCTTTCAATTGTCATCAATCCAAACATCATTTCATATACCGGTAATATAAAGAGTTTAATCTATTTTTCAGGACATTTGTACTACGCTGAAATGGTGGACATTCGAATAAATTGAACATGAATAGGGTTCCTTGACTAGCCATTAGCCAACCGGGGATGTGGTTTAGATCGGTAACCACCTACGAAAAAAACACCAACTATTTAGCCATACCTGCTCAAAGTCAGGCACAAGCCCAAAACATTTGACAGTAAAATAATATCTCAAATCCGAAGATTCATTTTCAACTTTTGTGAAGTTTCATTATGCCAGAGAACATAATTTATTAATATTGCAATTTAACATTCTTTGTGAAAAAATTTGGAAATATTCCACACATTCTTTGTAGAAACACTCAATATCAAACTGATTTTGAATAGAACTACCACAACTATAATTAGGCCTCTCTGTTTTCTAATTTACACTTAATATGCATTGGAAAAAATTGAGAAAATTACCTAAACTACCTAGTTACCTGTTTGTTTTCAACATTTGCAGCTTATGGGTAAGTGCCAGCCGTTTGTCCGGGACAACCGCCATGAGGTTAAACCTTATCTCTTTTCGTATCTCTTCCGTCGCTATCCCCAAACGCTCCGTGATAACCCTACGGAACTTTGCCGTCCAATCCTCGTTTTCGCCCCACGGCCCGTGGTCGATTGGGAACGGTTTCAATCCATCCAACTCGAACAGCCTCCCTCCGATCGGCACATAACTGACAAAGTGAAACGCTTCTCCTACGCAACGTCCCGTGCTAATGCTGGTGGACTTGTCCAGTCTCCGTTTGGCCTGCGGCATGGCGTGCGAGTTGTGAGCCTTTGCCAGCTCTGGTGTGTTGCCAATGGCCCAGCCCTTGTTCTCGGGGCTCATGCCCGACGTGTGGGCCTTTAGGCGGCTCAGAGTGGAGCCCAGGTGAAGGCTGGGACAGTTCAGCAGCACGGAGAGCAGTGCATGCGTGGCACAGCTGTTGGGGACTATCTGACAAGTAGACACGATTACACAAGTTACAACGCTATCGTCAGCAGGGAGGGAGCAAAGCTGGCCCAAAACTGATTATTGTAGGCCTACAACAGGACACATAACTAAATGAATGAATTATTTAACTAGGCTGACATAAAGATGGTTCACTGAATCTGTATGGGCAATAAATCACATGCACACACACACACACATATATATATATATATATATATATATATATATATATATATATATATATATATATATATATATATATATATATATATATATATATATATATATATGTGTGTGTGTGTGCTTACGTAGGTTCTCGTGGCCTATGGTAGTTGGTAGTACAATTTTTGCGGTAATGCCACGCTGCTCACATTTTCCATGTCGACGTTTCGGCGGAATTTGCTCCGCCATCTTCAGGAAAGATCCAACTGGGTCGATGGTCAGCACTTGAATCAAGTGCTGACCATCGACCCAGTTGGATCTTTCCTGAAGATGGCGGAGCAAATTCCGCCGAAACGTCGACATGGAAAATGTGAGCAGCGTGGCATTACCGCAAAAATTGTACTACCATATATATATATATATATATATATATATATATATATATATTTTTGTTCTATTCCGTAGTTCCTCCCATCCTTTACATTTATTCTCCACTCTTAACAAACTGCAGATTCTTAATATTTTTCTTCTTTTCAACAAATTTTCCCATAGCATTTTCTCAATCATTTTACTTGGTCTTTCTGTAACTTATTCAACCACATTCTTTTCATTCCTGATTATCCTCCAACGTCCCCCCCCCCCCCTATACTTTCTTGCAGCAACCTTTTGGACATTTTCCACAGCCTGTTAACCACTTGACAGCCAGGTTACAAAGTCACTAACCTACCTTCCAGACCAGGATATTTTCAGTTTACACTGTGTACATACTTATGTTTATATGGCCTTTCATAACATTTATAATGGAAACAATGGTTTCATTGTATTGATATATTGTAGTACGTATTTAATATATATATATAAATGAACACCTTTGCCGATATTACTATCATTTAGCAATCAGAGTCACGGCAATATGGCACATGTAAGGAGGGAAAGCCGAAAACAAGATTCTGAAATAACAGCTGACTGTATTATATTATTTTTCGATACATTATGTATTCTATCGGCAAAAAAAATAATACTCATTTCTCAATCTATCTCCTAGATGTTACAAGTCCTATGTTAACAGGACATAATTAGGCCTAAATGCAACATATTGGGAAGTATGTAGACGCGTATATATGCGTCCACGGCCGACAAGCGGTTAATGGCAGCCTGGATAAAAATATACACTTATGGTTTAGTTCCTAGAGAAACTAACAAATCTTGATATTTACTTGTTCAGCAAAGAATATGTTGTTGATGACTTCTTCATCTTTGACGAAGCTTTCGGTCTGCAAAACAATCTTCCGTCTGGACCGACGCTCCTCAATCCACCGAAACAAGAAAATGAACCCGTACACTGGCCCCTCCAGTGATATTTGAAGGTCGTAGATGTCCTCGACTTGAACGCCCTTCACACCGAAATTCTCGAGCAGAAGAGTGAAGAGTCCTGGAAATGATAAGCACACCAACCTCTAGTAAACGTTAAAATAGTATGTATGGATTGGGTAAAAGGGAAGAAAGAACATGAGATTACTGAGGTTATTAATTAGAAATACTCGTAGTGGAGAGCCCATTGATAGAAAACCGATGATTATGCAAACACACTAGATTTTCACAAATTACTTGATGTTTTGGCTATTGCCTTGGTCACTGTTTATTGGTAAGGTAAAGATAATGAAAAGGTAATAAAGGTAGTGATTACTACCACTACCACTACAGTGACCAAGGCAATAGCTGAAATGTGAAGTAATTTGTAAAAATCTTCTGTGTTTGTATACTTTTTTTTTTTTTTTTTCAATGTTGCTTAACGACCCCACCAACAGCTAGGTTATACGGGGGTACGAATGAGCGGATGATAGTGAGACGATGAAGTGATGATAGGTGAAAGGACGTTTACAAAAACCCATGCCTTATGCGGGACTCGAACCCACGCCCAACCGTGACTTCAGTTACTACCGCTAGCGATAATTGACTTGGCCACCGGGGCGGCTGTTTGTATACAATCAACTGTTTTGTATCAATGGACTTTCCACAATGAGTATTTCTACTTATAAACCTTGGTAAGCTGCTGTTCTTTTTTTACTATCTACCCAATGCATATATCCAGCCTCAGCCTATCTTCATATACACACCAAGTCACTCGACATCGCAAAATGGTTTGTGTTTCTTGCACGTGATGATGGAAGTCTGGGAAGAACGAGTGAATTGTACAGTGTGGACCATGGTCTCTTCAACTTGAACTAAAACATGGCTCTCATACTACTCCATGAGACTACAAACTGCTAGGCCCTGCATATTTGCAAAGATAGAACTAGCCTATGCTTAGAAATATTGTATGCATTTTTTCTTTGTAGCTTGCATCCCCCCCCCCCCCCCCCCCCGTTTCACTACTTGCTAAAGAAAAAGCACTACGGTACAGGAAATAATTGTGTTTAAAACCTATAATTATTTTTCACTGAGGCGGGTGGACCAGTGGCTAGTATGCTAAACCGCATTCAGGAGACCGGGGTTCGATTCCTGCCGTGGTCACCATCCTGATGGAGGTATTTAGTGGTTTCCCTCTGTCGCTTAGGCTCATATTTGGATGGTTTCTTAGCAACAGGCCACGACCGACTTCGTCCCACTATTCAAAAAAGCACCCAATGAAATTACCTTTCATCTCTTTTCACTCACCGACGCCAATAAATCTTGGTCAACTTAGTCTTGGTCAGTGAAGTAGGTTGTTAAAAACCCAATATGAATGAATAAATAAATCATCTTCATATATTTGTATGCCTGATGGCATCATCATGCAGTGAAGAAATGTGGCAGAGAAGTTATTCAATAAAAGAAATCTGCTGAACAATTACACTGGCAAATGTAAAACGTAATATACTGGCCTAATAAATAGACTAAAATAACAATATTTTGGAGGTGCTGAACAAGTTCAAAGCTATCACGAAAATTTGTGAATTCTAGTTAATTTATGTCTTTATGCACCAGTTAGGAATAGCAGTTGAATTTTATCAATTGTTTTTTGAAAACAGTGGGTTTTGCAAGTTTTTCAACACTGCTCCCCCCTCCCCTCCACACACACACACACACATATACAAAATGACAAAAAACCAACGGCACACTACAAATTTAGACAAATGTGGACATTTTGTACCTTGAAAGATTTAAAAAAAATTCTATGTCTAACCCGTTTCTAACCCGTAACAAAACACACATATTTTAAAATAAAGTCATTACATTTAGGGCCTAGTAGGCCTCTTACCTGAGCCAATCTTTCAAGGGCAGTCATTTTTTTTTAAATACGGTACATGTAAAATCACAGTCACAAATCTGAGCAAACAAACTTATACATAAGCCTCCTACGTAATTACAAAATAAATTAACTTAGATTTCAGGCTAGACAGACTACATGAAAGTAGTAACGAATGAAAATTCGAAGAGAACTAGAAATATTGACAGTTCTAACACATGGTGATTGCCGCCATATTGCCTTCATGAGTTATATGCAGTTAGCAGCGGAGCTTACTGAAATAAGGCCTAGGCATACTCGTCTTGTTTGAACAGTATGTTAGTCTTGTTGTCCTTCCGATACAATTCCTCAACTACCTAACCTAACCAAGTGACTCAGTTGTTAAGTCGCTCGCTTCATGTGATCCGGGAAGTGAGGAGAATATCGGTACTTTCCCTCGATCCCCGCTACCGTCCATCTTTACTGGGGATTATCGTGGCTTGCCTCCGGAGTCTAAGCTAATGACGGGATGGTTCCCAGAATAAAGGCCACGACCGTTTACTTCCCACTATCCTATCCAACCACCTCAACATGTGCGGCTGGTGTCAGGCTGGGTGCTCATTTTATTCATGTAGCCTTGCCCCCCCCCCCCCCTCCCCCCAAATACACAAATCCCAACGACATCCCTGAATCACAACAGGAAATTTAGCAGAATTTATTATTCAAATATTGGGTTGAACAAGGGGCACTGTTCTGATAACTAAGATCTATTGGTGTTAGTGAATAATGAATGAGATCATGCAACCACGAAGGTTATTTTATTAGGTGGTTTTAGAGAGTGGGAAGGAGTCGGTCATGGCGTGTTCTCAAGAAACTCAAGTGAACAGTAACTTTACATGTTTTTGTCAATTAGTAATCCAATTGACCAGCGCTTACCGCTTGTCGTAAAATTTGAATTTTTTCAAAATTTATTTTAATGCTGTTTAATGACCCCACCAACAGCCAGGTTATACGGGAGGTAGGAATGAGCGAGTGATAATGAAACGAGAAATGATGATAGGGGACTCGAATCCACGCCCGACCTGTCTTCAGTTTCTACCACTAGCGATAGATGGCTGAACCACGGGCGGCTGTAAAATTAGGATCAATGTTTAAAGTTTGCTAATTTTTTTGTTGTTATGGCCAATTTCTTACTGCTACTGAGTCTTGTGAACGGGAACGTAGAATACCATCCGGCAAATTTTGCTCTCAAAATTGAATTTACTCAAAATTTCGGTTATGAAAGGACCTTAAAAAGAATTTGTGTCACCTTCAGACATAACCTTAAAGTGAAGTCAACATCTCACTGTGTAGGCCTAGGGCCTAGGTAACTTGAATATGCCTGCTTACCTGGGTCACTTTCCAGTTCCAACCACCCTTCGGTCAACCTATTTATATCAACAGGCATACTCCTGCTGCGAAATACACTCTTAATATTATTTATGTTCCTGTTGATAATATTGCAATTATGATCTAATAAAGGAGAACTATGAAAAACAAAGCCAAACGGCCATTTTTTGGCTTTGTCTGTAGTCGTAGCCTTTGAGATTGACAGACACGAAACTGACACTTCGGAACCCAAGCGCCTCACAGAAAGATGGCGGTAATTTTCGATATCCTGAAATTCTCGAGAATACAAAATGTAGGCCCAATCCTATGTGTCTATAATAAGGAATGTATGCCACTTTAATATTGCTCTCACACATTTCACTCATTTTACAACAAAAAAAGTCTTGAGTTGAATAGCAAAATTTGGATGTACTCTATTGCTACATAGATGTATTGATATAACATGCCTATTATATACAGTGTGTCTATTTCCACGATCCACGATCCACGATTATCGTGGACCCAAGCTCCTAAGGACTATTTCCACGATTTTTCTCCTAAAAAGTACTCGTGGACCCAAGCGCATAATTCCTATATCCACGATTATCAGTCTGGCAACATGGCACGGGTGGAATCGTGGACGCAAGGTTACAAATGCTATTTCCACGATCCACGATTATCGTGGACCCAAGCTCCCAAAGACTATTTCCACGATTTGTAATTCCCATATCCACGATTATCCGTCTGGCAACATAGCACGGGTGGAATGATTGTAATCGTGGACGCATTAGAATAGTATATTACAAATTTGGGATTTTAAAAAAAGTTGAAAATTCCGAGAATTTTTTTGATAAATTAGTTGAAAAATACGTTGAACCGTTACGTACTCGACAACCAGTAGATAGTTAGCATTGGGATGGCAATTTATACGTTGGTAGGATAAACCTTGCTCTATCAGACTCGAGACCTTCCTCTATCATGACTTATTTCAATATCGGTCGCTAAACGATATCGGATAAGAAAAAAAAAAAAAAAAAAAAAAAAAAATCCGAATCATAACACTTGGTCAAAAGCATTTATAGGCCCATAATATTTATAAAATAACAGAAAGTACAGGCGTGG